>CM065678.1:4290347-4405432 GCA_033220385.1 Triplophysa yarkandensis
GTAAATGTCTTCAAGACGCCTCAAGACACTAACCTGCACTGCTACAGTACTGTAAGAGGTCTCCTTATTTTCACTGGATTACAACAAATAATGTCTGTAAAATAATTGTTTGGTAATGTCAAGTCATATTTTCAGATGACACACTATGATGTAAATACAGACTGAAACCGTTCAACGAAAGACAGATCTGATGTGATGAAGACTTTTCCACAGTACTGTGTATGGTACACACACACACACACACACACACACACACACACACACACACACACACACACACACACACACACACACACACACACACACACACACACACACACACACACACACACACACACACACACACACACACACGCACACACAGTAAAACTCTATATTTGGAGCATGTGTGTCTACACAGACTTGAAGGCCTCATATTTTCCATAAACAACCAGAAGCTCTTGAATGCAAGAGTGTCAACAACCATGGCAACGCACACAGAAAAAAACACAAACGCACACGGGTGTGAGGTGTGAAGCACCACATTTCCTGTAAGCGTAATAAAAACTGAAAGTTTATTCTCATATAACCTCAAGTTTGTGACCTCACACCGTTTTATCATTTACATTTCTTCATTCGGCAGACATCTATCCAATGTGACTTCTGTGCAGTGTCCCTTTAGCAGGACCAGCGTTATGGCATCCCGTCCGACTGACTTCATGGCGGTCACAAGCGGGACAAAATGACGGTTTCACATGGTACCATGTTGATTTTATTTGGGTCAAATTGACACAGCATTGATGCGATGTGGCCAATTTTCTTCCGTCACTATGCGGAGCGAAAAATCCAATGTATAAGCAGTGGCGGTGCTGTTGCCATCTTTCAGCTGTTACTAACATCTTTATACGTTTACATTAAGTAGAATGAGTCTCCTCCAAAGTCCATACGCTCAACTCACATCAACTTAAGTGACTAAAAAACAGCGTTTCATTCAATTCAAACAATCTCTATCCCAATTGTTTCAGTTTTCCCATGCCAGAATGACTCAAACTGAAGGTCTTACATGTTTCATTTTGCAATAAATTGGAAGGTCGATCTTAAACACCTAATAAGATAACAGTGTCTTTTAACGTTGAACACCTGGAATAAATTAAAAACATTAACCTGAAACTGCTGGTTAGCAAAAACAGAAATGGCGCCTTTCGGCGGCTCCGTGTTGCGTCACTAAACCACCAATAGGAGGGAAGCAGCCTAAAATGTTTAAGACTATCTTAAACAAGTGCGGCTATAATTTATATTTCATTTTGTGGAACACACACCGGAAAATGACAGGTAAACCAAACAAATATATCGCCGTTTCTATTGAAAACTAATATGGTTCGAATTTGGCCCATTTCACTTCAGCCATGCCAGCTTTAACAGCTTAAACCCACATGTGGCCCAAATGCTATCTGGCCAATAGTTTATATGAATTAAATGTGTCGGTATTCCTATTCTGTAGTGTAACTTCATCACTCTTTAGCTGTTACAAACCTTTCTTTCTCTCTCTCTTTCTTTCTTTCTTTCTCTCTTTCCTTCTCTCTTTCTTTCTTTCTCTATTTCTTACTTTCTCTGTTTCCTTCTTTCTTTCTCTCTCTCTTTCTTTCTCTCTTTCTTTCTTTCTTTCTTTCTTTCTTTCTTTCTTTCTTTCTTTCTTTCTTTCTTTCTTTCTCTCTTTCTCTTTCCTTCTCTCTTTCTTTCTTTCTCTATTTCTTTCTTTCTTTCTCTCTTTCTTTCTCTCTTTCTTTCTTTCTTTCTCTCTTTCTTTCTCTCTTTCTTTCTTTCTCTATTTCATTCTTTCTCTGTTTCCTTCTTTCTTTCTTTCTCTCTTTCTTTCTTTCTCTATTTCATTCTTTCTCTGTTTCCTTCTTTCTTTCTTTCTCTCTTTCTTTCTTTCTCTCTTTCTTTCTTTCTTTCTCTCTTTGTTTCTTTCTTTCTCTCTTTCTCTCTTTCCTTCTTTCTTTCTCTCTTTCCTTCTTTTTTTCTCTCTTTCTTTCTTTCTTTCTTTCTCTCTTTCCTTCTCTCTTTCTCTCTTTCTTTCTTGCTCTGTTTCCTTCTCTCTTTCTTTCTTTCTTTCTCTCTTTCTTTCTCTCTCTTTCTCTTTTCCTTCTCTTTTCCTTCTCTCTTTCTTTCTTTCTCTATTTCTTTCTTTCTCTGTTTCCTTCTTTCTTTCTCTATTTCTTTCTTTCTTTCTCTCTTTCTTTCTTTCTCTCTTTCTTTCTTTCTCTCTTTCTTTCTCTCTTTCTTTCTTTCTTTCTTTCTCTCTTTGTTTCTTTCTTTCTCTCTTTCCTTCTTTCTTTCTCTCTTTCTTTCTTTCTTTCTTTCTCTCTTTCCTTCTTTCTTTCTCTCTTTCTTTCTTTCTTTCTCTCTTTCTTTCTTTCTCTCTTTCTTTCTTTCTCTCTTTCTCTCTTTCTTTCTCTCTTTCCTTCTTTCTTTCTTTCTTTCTCTCTTTCCTTCTCTATTTCTTTCTTTCTTTCTCTCTTTCCTTCTTTCTTTCTCTCTTTCTTTCTCTCTTTCTTTCTTTCTCTCTTTCTTTCTTTCTCTCTTTCTTTCTCTCTTTCTTTCTTTCTCTCTTTCCTTCTCTCTTTCTTTCTTTCTCTCTTTCCTTCTTTCTTTCTCTCTTTCTTTCTTTCTCTCTTTCTTTCTTTCTTTCTTTCTCTCTTTCCTTCTCTCTTTCTTTCTCTCTTTGTTTCTTTCTTTCTCTCTTTCCTTCTTTCTTTCTTTCTTTCTTTCTTTCTTTCTCTCTTTCTTTGGTGAACACAGAGAAAGATATTTGGAAGAATATAGTAAAAAATCAGATATTGGACCCCATTGACTGCCGTAGTTGAAAGATTAAAGACGGTAGGACTTTTAGCTGTACTACATTCTTTACAATATCTAAAAAAAAGGCTAACTTTTCAGTTATGGTAGTCAACTTGGCCTGAGAACAATTTGGTTAAACGCATTCTTCCAAATATATTCTTCTGTGTTCAACAGAAACAAAAAAAAATATATAGATTTGAATCTCAAAGGTGAGATAATGATGACGTAATTTTCATTTAACTATTACTTTACACAAAGTCGAGAATCCTTAATGACAGAAACGGCGAACTACACACAGGATTCATACACACTTTGACCAGTAATGTTCCATGACTTTGATATTAATATTCATGAGATATGTTTTATAAAAGGTTTAATAAAAAGTAAAATCCTTGTTCAAATGTACCACATCACGACCTTAATAAATTCACAGACAATCTATAAAACCACTTTCCATGACATTTACAAAACCTTTGGTTTTATCCAGACCTGGAAAGGGACATTTCTGGGTTTTTGTGAGCGCCGATAGCACACATACACATGAAAACAGCCCGAGATGTCCTCGACTAATCTTCATCACGTTAGTCATCTGAGACACGTCAGCCTCCAAACATGCAGACGAACGCTCCATTACATCACAAACATCTCATACATGACATGATTTCTTCTGAAATATATACATTGAAACATAACATCTGTCTATTATTCAACTCCAATCAATTCATCGTGTCATATTTTATTCATTGTCTCCTCGACTATTGTAAGTCGCTTTGGATAAAAGCGTCTGCTAAATGACAAAATGTAAATGTTTATTTTTTAACGCTGTGACATATTGTCCCGGTCTGTTCTTCAAACACAGATATCTCAGGTACGTCTGGAAGACATCTCCTAAGGATCTAAGAAACCATCTGCTGAAGAGCTTTTGAACATCAGTTCTGAATCATGAACGTCTTCCAGACATCTTCAAGAGGTTTACACGACCTCTGACAGCAGACGTCTCAGAGATGTCTTACAGATGTGTGTGTGCTCATACTTAAAGAAACTAAAGTTCAGTTGTGTTATCTTAATGTCAGCTTAAAGAAATATTAACTGAAATAACAACCGCACAAATCATTTACAAATCTTTAACCAGGCCACACAGTTGTATGTACAGTATATGCTGTGACGTCATCATGTGGATCATTTAACCACACACTTGTGTCTCTGATGTAACATCTTCATCCAGACATCAAAAACACAACATTAACATTTCCACCTCATGCATTCACTACAATTATTATGAGTCCAGAGAGATGCAAGAACAGCAGAATAACTTGACCTCCTGTATGCATAAAGAACAACAGATGAAAGAGAAACACATGATGGCATGAACACCCACCTGAGCCACTGCAGTCAAACCCCGGTGAGCGTGTACTCAAGTGTTTACGGTAATCTGATCTTTCCCCCGTTGATGCGTGGATGTCGACGGCGCCGCCATATTGGACCGGACAAAACCATCCCATAAACACATTACAGAGAATGGCTACAAGAAAGGCCACTGAGATCGATTTCACTGATTGTAAAACGTGCATTTTATACAGAAAGTTTAGAACTTTATATGACAAAACTCTTCTTGTTTTAATAAAAATAAAAGGGGAAACCTTTTTGTACTTGACATATACAATAAAATATTAATATAGATTGAGTATTGTAAACGTTATTGATCTTTAAACAAATGTATGAGCTTGAATAGAAGGTCAGCCCTTTCCAATATGGCGGCGGGGTTGAAATACGGTTCAGCAGCTCATGTGGGATACTGGACAACTTCAGACGCGCGTTTACTGCACTGTTTACGGTAATTACCCGCTGGAGGTAAGTCTGTTTATTTAATTATTTATAGTGGGATAATAAAATCTATACGGAAATTTTTTTATTTGTTTTTAAATATTTAAGGTATATTTATAGGGTGAAAAATAAAAATCGTGACAATCTTGTTTTACTTAGATTTTACGTGCCATAAATTAATACATATATGTTTGATTGACGCACTGTTATTCTTTCAAATTATGTCATATTATATTATATTATATTATATTATATTATTTATTTTATTTTATTTTATTTTATTTTATTTTATTTTATTTTATTTTATTTTATTTTATTTTATTTTATTTTATTTTATATTATATTAAATTAAATTATATTATGTTATGTTATGTTATATTATATAATGTTATATTATATTACATTAAATTATATTATATTGTATTTACATTTACATTTAGTCATTTAGCAGACGCTTTTATCCAAAGCGACTTACAATAGTCGAGGAGACAATGAAGCGGTAAATAGCCGAGTTGTACAAAATATATATATATATTTTTTTTTTGATTGAGTGAGTGAGTAGTTAGAAAAGTAGTGAGTTAGTGAGTTAGGTGTAGCCGGAAAAGATGAGTTTTTAGGAGTTTTTTGAAGATAGAGATCGAGTCTGACAAGCGTGAGGCCAGAGGCAGATCGTTCCACCGTAGAAGCACATTGTGTGTTAAATATAAGAAGAAAGAGAAAAATCCCCAATGAAAAAGAAACTTTTAGTGTTTTTCTGTCAGGAACAAAAGTTTAATACTTTTATTTTTTTACATTTTTGTTATTTTTATGTTTCTGTTGTATTTCTGTTGTTGTCATTTTGTTATGTTTTTTTTTTGTTTTACTTTTTTATGTTTTTATTGTATTTTATGTTTTAGTTATTTTTGTTTGTTTTTTGTTCTTTTTTTATGTTTTTGTAACGCAAGTGGCGCGAATCCCGTGAGTTGAAAATATTGAACTTTGGCGAAATTTCGCGCCGCGTTAACCAATCAGAAGCTTTCTTGATCTCAAACAAACATGGAGGATAAAGTCATCAGGGCTTTATGTGGAAGCACAGAGCTTTATAAATACACATTATACTTTTAATATACTTTTATTTTACTTTTATTATACTTTTATTATACTTTAACATAGACAGGAATAAAAGTGATATTTACTGGAAGAAATTTAGTTGAGAAAAAAAATATTATATTACAATAAAAACTTGATATATCTGATATATCGATGAGTTCACCTGACAGAAGCCCCTCCCCCTGACAGAAGCCCCTCCCCCTGACAGAAGCCCCTCCCCTGACAGAAGCCCCTCCCCTGACAGAAGCCCTTCTCCCTGACAGAAGCCCCTCCCCTGACAGAAGCCCCTCCCCCTTCTCCCTGACAGAAGCCCCTCCCCTGACAGAAGCCCCTCCCCCTGACAGGACAGGAGCCCCTCCCCCTGACAGAAGCCCCTCCCCCCTGCGTGAATGCCGGTTGGATGCGAATAAGGCAAATTGTACACGCGAATGAATTTAAATGTTCATGACAGATTGAATCACACGATTGTTCATTATAAACATTACAACCCGAACCGAAACATTTCGCACAAGTTTGCTTCTCTATGATCGAGAAAAACAACCCAAAACAGCAAGAAAGCGCCCAGTGAACCTAGCTCATTAAATATGCAAGAATCAGCCAATAGGAAGCCGCCAAACGCAAAACCTTAATTATTCTTATTTTCTCGCTTTCTTGAACCGCAAGTTTGTTGCAATGACTACATAAAGTGTTTTCTAGTACAATAAAGCGCATTTATTAATAATATAAGAGAGTTCTGCTGTATTTTGGCCTTATTAGTGACTTCTCCATTGAGCTCCATGTGTTTGATGTAACGGTCATTTAAGCGTCAATAAACAAAACCAAAAACTCTTTATACATTTTCATCGTTCTTGTGTTATATTGAGCACTAAAGACCAAATTATGTAGGATTTAAGGAATCTTATAATGTCTAATACACTGATGTACAAATAAAAAACGATTTGACACAAAAAAGCAAAAGTGTTTGTAAGGCGTCGTTTTACTCACCATAGAAGCACATTGTGTGTTGAATATAAGAAGAAAAATCCCCAATGAAAAATAAACTTTTAGTGTTTTTCTGTCAGGAATAAAAGTGTAAAAGTGTCACTCACAGCTGACTGAAGACTCCGCGCATACACAACAAATGGCCAAAAATATTCTTCCAAAATTATATTTTAAAATATACTAGAAATATACTTGTAGAAAAATGGCCATAAAATATATTTGCAAAAATATATCTCGAAATATACAAAATATATTTGCAAAAATAAATTTCAGAATAAAATAGAAATATACTTGTAAAAATATATTTCAGAATATACAAAAATGGCCAAACAATATTCTTCCAAAAATACACCTCAAAATATACATAAATGGCAAAAAATATATTTACAAACATATATTTCAAAATATACTAGAAATAGGCCATAAAATATATGTCAAAACATACTAGAAATATACATAATAATACATAAGTATTGTTTTATCTTATGTTATGTTATATCATATTATATTATATTATATTATATTATATTATATTATATTATATTATATTATATTATATTATATTATATTAAATTAAATTAAATTGTATTGTATTGTGTTATGTTATGTTATTTTATATTATGTTATGTTATGTTGTTATATTATATAATGCCATATTATATTAAATTATATTGTATTATGTTATGTTATATCATATTATATAATATTATATTATATTATATTATATTATATTAAATTAAATTAAATTGTATTGTATTGTGTTATGTTATGTTATTTTATGTTATGTTATGTTATGTTGTTATATTATATAATGGCATATTATATTAAATTATATTATATTGTATTGTATTGTGTTATGTTATGTAATGTTATACTGTATTATTTAATTTAATTATATTATATTATATTATATTATATTATATTATATCATATTATATTATATTATATTATATTATATTATATTATATTATATTATATTATATTATATTATATTATATTATATTGTATTGTATTGTGTTATGTTATGTTATGTTATACTGTATTATTTAATTTAATTATATTATATTATATTATATTATATTAGTTATAAGTGGTCCGGGCGCGCCACCTGCTGGATAAAAATATGAAGCTCCACCAGCACAGATAAAATTGTACAAATAAGTGTAAAAGAAAATAATTAATAAATTAAATTTGTACACCGACAGCGGATAGTATATTAAACACATCTAAACAGTTTCACTCGTAAATCCTTCATAAAATATAAACTTGCGCCTTTGCGTTCTACACATCGAGCATGTGTAAAGACTTTTATTTTGAAACACGCGTGCATGTTTGAGTGTGTGAAGCTTCACTGTCATCAGTATTTGTGTGTTTCCGGTCACGTGCTTTAAATGAAACATAAACATGGCGTTCCAGTGTCAGAGGAACAGTTACATGCAGGAGGTTTGAGAATGTGTCAAACTTTTATATAAAACTTAAGTGTTTGTTTGAGCAAAGCCCTGTGTTTAATTCACTTCATTTCAATGAATGATATCTGCTATTAGTTTTACATTATACTGGTTTTTAAGCCTTTGTGTTTGGATAAATAAAGGAGAATACATTCATTCATAATCAGCTGATGACGTGCAGCCTTTGATTTGAAATTTGTGACGTCATTATTTTTTAAAAACTTAAATAAAAACAGAATATTGGGCTGCAAAAGTTTATTCTCCCATAGAAAAATGTGCTTGACAGTAAAGCTGATGTAAAAATATCTCAAACTCTTCCTTACCCTGACACACACACATCTCTGAGACATCTGCTGTCAGAGGTCATGTAAACCTCTTGAAGATGTCTGGAGATGTTTATGATTTAATATATATTTAATATGATTATATTTAATAATATAATGGATGTCCAACAGCTCTGTCTGAGATGAACTGCAGACATCTTACAGATGTTTGTGTGCTATTTTTCTACTTTTCTAACCTACTCACTCTATCAAATAAAAAAAAATATATATATAAAATTTATATATATACTTTTTGTAACTTCTCTCTCTGTGTAACTTGTTGGCATTGTTGGGTCACTTGTTCACCTATTGTTGTATCGGCTATTTACCGCTTCATTGTCTCCTCGACTATTGTAAGTCGCTTTGGATAAAAGTGTCTGCTAAATGACTAAATGTAAATGTAAGTCGCTTTGGATAAAAGTGTCTGCTAAATGACTAAATGTAAATGTAAGTCGCTTTGGATAAAAGTGTCTGCTAAATGACTAAATGTAAATGTAAGTCGCTTTGGATAAAAGTGTCTGCTAAATGACTAAATGTAAATGTAAGTCGCTTTGGATAAAAGCGTCTGCTAAATGACTAAATGTAAATGTAAGTCGCTTTGTATAAAAGTGTCTGCTAAATGACTAAATGTAAATGTAAGTCGCTTTGGATAAAAGCGTCTGCTAAATGACTAAATGTTAATGTAAGTCGCTTTGGATAAAAGCGTCTGCTAAATGACTAAATGTAAATGTAAGTCGCTTTGGATAAAAGCGTCTGCTAAATGACTAAATGTAAATGTAAATGTAAGTCGCTTTGGATAAAAGCGTCTGCTAAATGACTAAATGTTAATGTAAGTCGCTTTGGATAAAAGCGTCTGCTAAATGACTAAATGTAAATGTAAGTCGCTTTGGATAAAAGCGTCTGCTAAATGACTAAATGTAAATGTAAGTCGCTTTGGATAAAAGTGTCTGCTAAATGACTAAATGTAAATGTAAGTCGCTTTGTATAAAAGTGTCTGCTAAATGACTAAATGTAAATGTAAGTCGCTTTGGATAAAAGCGTCTGCTAAATGACTAAATGTAAATGTAAATGTAAGTCGCTTTGGATAAAAGCGTCTGCTAAATGACTAAATGTAAATTTAAGTCGCTTTGGATAAAAGCGTCTGCTAAATGACTAAATGTAAATGTAAGTCGCTTTGGATAAAAGTGTCTGCTAAATGACTAAATGTAAATGTAAGTCGCTTTGGATAAAAGTGTCTGCTAAATGACTAAATGTAAATGTAAGTCGCTTTGGATAAAAGCGTCTGCTAAATGACTAAATGTAAATGTAAGTCGCTTTGAATAAAAGCGTCTGCTAAATGACTAAATGTAAATGTATTTTGTATAAAGCGAAGTTATGCCAGCATGATCTCACATGAATATTTGTCCATGTGTTTGTGCACACTTTTGCAGTTTGACACATGTGTTGTGTCCTGTGATCCTGTGGAGTTAAAGCTGGAAGTCAACGGCCGAAAAGAGAAGCTGAAGGGGTTTAATGTGAAGCTGAAGGACACTATTCTGTTTCCAGAGGGCGGAGGACAGGTCAGTCACACGTCATGCTTTCCAGATCATGGATATATTTCTGACGGGTGTCTGCTCTTTTATTCGCAGCCTGATGATGTCGGGACAATCGCGGGTGTCCCTGTCCTGCGTGTGATGAGGAACGGTCCTGAAGCTGTGCACTTCATCACATCTGCCCTGGAGGAGGGTCAGCGGGTGCACATCACACTCGACTGGGAGAGACGCTTTGACCACATGCAGCAGCACACAGGTGACGGAGGACGGATGGACTTTGTGTCTTGTGAAGATTTGGTTTGCTTTTTTATATTCTTGACAATTTTACAAACTGAATTCTGTGTGCATCACTGTTTTTTTAAGGACAACACCTGATCACGGCTTTAGCCGACACAATGTTTGGATACAAAACCACCTCTTGGTAAGAGTGTCTAGAGGTTTTAAACTTGTAAAGAATCAAAGAGAATGATGACACTACATTTACACGGACTTCTTAATGTGATTATGATGAGACTTTGGCATTATTGAGATTAAACTTTATCTCATGTTAAAGCAATAATGTGATTTAAATAACGGGATTAAGCTCATAATCGCAGCTAATTACATATATTTGTAATAAATGTCATTGGAAATTTTTATAGTTGTTATAAATAATTATTTTTCTTCATAAATGTTATTTGTTAGTTAATATAAAGAAATAATTCCTAAATAAAATGAACGTGAATATAAATAAATGCTAAACAAAGTGTGGCACAATAATTGTTTTATCTCGATTAATTTGTTTTCATTTTGTTGGAAGCCAGAATTGATAAAGATGCACAGCCCTAATTTAATAAAAATTAATAAAAATAAATAAATAAATAAAAAAATAAAAAAATTGCCACAGATGCCTAGTGTATCTGAGATCATCATTGTGTTGTGTTTAATCAAATGATCTGCTTTTTAAAACATTCCTGGATAACATAAACTGGAAGTCACGTCATGTAAACATGTTACTGTGATTAAGTTCTTACTCTGATTATTTGAAATAATTCATTATTGGTGCACATGTAAATGTAGTCATCGAGATGTGTTTCTGGATGTGATGATGCAGGGATCTGGGTCGACAGCGGAGCTCTATCGAGCTGGACACAGCGGCGGTTAAACCTGGACAACTGGAGGCTCTGGAGGCTGCTGTGAATGAAAAGATCAGAGATCACGTTCCGGTCATTGTCCATGTCTTCTCCACCGATGATCCGGCTGTGGAAAAGGCAAGTGTGCACCTGTGACATGTTATATATGCCTACCCGTCAAAACAGGCTGGAAATTCACGTTGCTGATCCTAACACAGGTGAGAAGCCGCGGACTTCCTGAAGATCACGCGGGACCTGTCAGAGTCATTGACATCGAGGGTGTGGATGCCAACATGTGCTGTGGGACTCACGTGTCAAATCTCAGTCATCTACAGGTCAGCCTCACATCACGGTCAGTTGTACCTGTCTTGCTGTATAATTGATAGCGGCGTCTCGGTGTTTACGTGCTTCATAGGTTATAAAGCTTCTGGGGTGTGAGAAAGGCAAAAAAAATAAAACCAACCTAATTTTTCTTGCGGGTAACCGAGTTTTGAAATACGCAGAAAGGAGTTACAGCATTGAGAAGTCTCTGACAGGCCTCCTAAAGTGAGTCTAGATCATCATCTGCTCGTTTCCAGTTCTTTGTGTCCAGCCTGAAGTAATGATAGCATGTCGTGTGTTAGAACAGGGGCAGATGATCACGTCGACGCTGTGGAAAAACTACAGAAGAAGGTCAGACGTCTACAGAAGGTAAAGCCACACAAATGTGTAGAGACTTCATTAGCGCATGTGTGTAAAACACTTGTTTCTCGTTTAGAGTCATCTCACAGTCCTGAGGGAAATGGCTGTTCTGATAGCACAAAACTTCAAAAACACACCAGACAGAGGACACTTCTTCAGCTTACACAAGTATGTGAGTTTAAAGTCTTTACAAAATGTCATTAAATAGAAGGAAATGGGTCGTGAAATACACACTTAAATAAATGTATTATGTTGAATTTATTTAACTTTTAATCAAATCGGTTACGCAAATATTTCTATTAATATGAACAAAATGTTGGTATATTACAAATGCATTTTTTATTAATATGTTTCAATACATACATTTAAAAAAAATATGTGTACATTTTCATAAAATGAACTGTTGGATTTTTACTCAATTATTATTTCTTACTGAAATATTAAAATAATTAATATTAACAATATTAAACATTAGAACAATCAATTAAATGTTTTTAAAAGATTTACTTACTTAACAAAAGTGTGTCCATTTGTGATATTTACTAAACCATATGAAACATTTTTTAAAGCTTAAATTTTTGTTTGATCTTAACAAGAAATATAAGCTATATATTCATTTGTTTAACATGCTTTTTGTAATATTTTACAGCAAAGATGGCGATAATGAATTTATGAACATCATTGCAAATGAAATCGGGTTTCAGGTAAATTGGATTTGAGTTCTATGAAGGTCTGTATCTGATTCACACTGAAATCATCAACCAAGACCTGCAAATGAACCGCTCCTCTATGAAAGTTTTCTTTTTTTAACTTTTGTGTTGTATTTTTGCAGGAGACTGTAATCTTTCTGACAGTAGGAGAGGAAAAGGGAGCTGGGCTGTTTTTGCTCGCAGGACCTGAGAACATTGTGATTGAACTGGGACCTCGGTAAGATAAACCTCAAGCTTGATCTTCATTGACATTGAGACCTTTGTGCTGATTGAGTGTCACAGATTGACATAAACAGAATGACACAAGTAATATTTTTGTTTTATGATTGGTCTCATTAAAACACATTAAGTGAGAAGTATCACGCACAGTTTCTGTCACTCTTATGTTAATCTTGAGTACCTGTTGGATAGAATCGCATTGTTCATATCTCAAAAGTCTTTTGTTTACTCACATTTACTTAAGACAGTTTTACGATTGTTTTTTGTAAAGCCAAGCTGGTCTTAATGGTCTGGGTCTCGAGGCTCTAGCTTGGTTCCAATGTCTTTGTTCTCTGCCTTGACTTCTTCTAAGAAATGATGGTCTCTAGATTATACTTCAAGAAAGGCCAAGACGTGCTGCAATGACAGTTAATTGCTGGTGCATTGTTTGATTTATGTGTTCATTCACATGATTGAATGTTAATCATCTGGCTTTAGAACATTCTTTGACTTACTCATTTTTAAAATCTTGTTATACTTTTGTTACTGACAGTAAGAGTATAATTGGAGATTATATTTAATACATCTGTCAACAAAATAAATACATACAAAGGCCAAAATATCAAATATGGGATTGCAAAACAAATGTACTCGTATAAGATCTTGTTTTTTAATATTATATCATCTGACGTGATATTAATATAAATTATTTAATATCCAAGAGTATAAAAGTGACTCAAGTTTTAGACCCAATAAAACACAAGTTTAACTACTCCAAAAATGTAAATATGTTACAGAAGGTGGATGATCTGGAATACAAACACCATACGCACACATTTCTGCACAATAAATTACTCAGGTTACTTCTTCTATTATTATTTTCGTAGGTCTTTTTAATGATTTGTGCTAGTCTTTGTCTCAACTCGACCTCAGCCTGCTTTGGTGTTGTTCTTGTCTTGCTCTCAACTACAACACTATTTGTGAAACTGACCATAGACGTTATGCAAATCCTGAAAACGGACCAATGTTCCAAGTTTCGGCACACGTCTCTGGTCAACGCTCCAGTAGGAGTTGCTGTTTTTAATAAAATGTCTCTTGGTTTGTGTAATGATGTGCAGGGTGTCGGAGCTGCTGCAGGGTAAAGGTGCTGGAAAAGCAGGACGTTATCAGGGTAAATCTAACAGTCTGGCGAGGAGAGCAGAAGCCGAAGCTTTACTGCAGGAGCACAGCTGCAAACTCACCAACGTGGAGGAGTAAAACTTACCACGGTACAGGAGTAACACATGAACAGCTGCAATCTCCATGGTTCTGACACTAAAGATGAGCACTGATTTAATGAATCTGATCTGAAAAATCCGTGTTTTGTTTACAAAACTAATTATCTTAGTGTGATGTAAAATAATGTACTCTTAATGCTAAATGAAAAACATGCAGAACAGATTACAATCAAGAATTAAAACACTTTATGTTAAAACTATAAAGGAAGAGTTCTTGCAAATCTGAGACAGTCATTTGTACTTAGCCTGTTCTTAATAAATATGAAAGACAATGTGCTGTAATGTGCTGTAACAATTTGCTGAATTCTCAAGTTGCTGTTTTCAATAATAAATAAGAGAAATATGTCATAAAAATATGTTGAAGCTTATCTCGGGTCAGAGCTTTGTGTGAAGACTGGGCATCATGTTGTTCTGTGAAACATCATATTAAAGTCATACTGGTTTCGAAACGGCATCTATGACATGGGGAAAACCTGGAAAAATCATGGAAATTTAAGATGTCGTTTTCCAGGCCTGGAAAAGTTTTTGAAAATGAACAACACAAAAGTGTCAGAAAAATCATGGAAATTTGTTTTATAAAGTAGAAAGATTGTCTCTTAATTTATTAAAGACATCCTGGGATAAATTTCAACATGAAATGGATCATGGATATTTACATCACAGACAAGGAAGAGTCATGGAATATTACTGGGAAAACTGTTTATGGACCCTGCGTTTCTAGTGTGCAACATAAAACAACAACACTGGGTTTTATTTTCAATATTTTAATAAAAATAACCATAAGAATTTCCAAAAATAAAATATTACAGAAAACACATCCAAAACTAATGCACACGTTTAGAACTAAATTAGTCCTTTTACAGACATATATTTGACTATTCTCTCAGTTCCCAAAAAAGAACTAATTTCGTCAACATGAGACCTATAATAGACCCAAAGGATCCGAAAAATTCTAAAATACAGTTTTGGTCTCACGCCACAGCTTTCTGAGATGCACAATATGTTGTTCATGCCGGATATAAAGATGTTTGAGTCTTACAGTCTTTTAGCTCACAGTTGTTTTTTATTCTGGAAAGCGAGAGCTCCGGACACGCAGTACGGGATGATGCTGACTGTGGCGAGAGGGACGGTGGCGCTCTTGCAGAACGACAGGAGGTAGAAGAGAGCGGCTGTGTGTGTCGGAGGTTTGATGGAGTCGAACAGGTGAAGCAGGAACAAAGAAGCCACGATACAAGCCATCCTAACGCCAGTCCTGGTGCTCTTCTTGCTCTCGGTGTAGAGAGGAGAATGAAGTCCGAGCCCCAGGCCGAACAGCGTGCCCATGTTTCTCAGGAGACTTGCGAATGGTGAAGTGTCCATGTGGACCCAGGCCGGATTTACGCACCACTTCTGAGCTTTCTCCAGGGTCCAGAGCAGATCCACACCCAGAACCTTCAGGAGAACATAGAAGCCCACAGCGAAAGAGAGGAGGAACAGAGTCATGTTGAAATAATTCTTCAGACTGGCGCTGTAGATCCACCGCTGTCGGTTAAAGGCCTCGGCCACAATCATGCCTATGAAAACACAATAATAAATCAATAAAACCTTTCATGGTGGAAACATTTGAAACACAATTGAAATACAGCTTTAGTTTCAGTTGATTGTTCAACGGTTAAGCTGTAATAAATGCACATGTGGTGAGGACTTCACAATGCCGTAGAAGAACCGGTTTGTCTAAATAATTCAAAAAGAACCTTTAACATCCAAGACATCCTTTCTGTTTCACGCAAGGTTCTTTGTGGCAACATTATAATCTTTGAGTTTCATTCGTTTTTATGAGATTTTATCTGAGATAAAATCTTTATTAAGACGGTTGGTTTTCAGAGACACTAACCTGTAATGACACCAGCGATGACCTGATGTGGGAAATGAGCTGCGATGAAGACGCGTGACAGACAAACGCAGACCTGCACCGTCCAGAAGATAGTCCAGAGTGAAGCACGCATGTACCTAAAGTTAAAGACACATTAGACATCTTAAAAACATTGGTTCCTATTTTTAGCCGTTCATTGCACTTAAGGACTCACAGGCTCTTGGATGAGGATTTCTTCTCTTTGCTCAGCATTATGGTCAGGATGGATGTGACCAGCGTGTAGTAAACACCAGCAGCACCCATAGCGTGACCAGATGGGCTACCTGCATCAGAAAGTGAGCAAACGATCAAAGCCGGGATTTTCTCGCAGGTTTAAAATGTTTTAAAGAAGGCTGTATCGTGAGTTACGCACCTGGGCCAGTCTCGCAGGTCATGGGGTACTGCTCGATGTGAGGTGCAGAGATGTTTGAGTAGTACGAAGCCTCATGGACCCACCAATAAGGACGTTCTCCAAACAAGATCCTTTAAAACCAACATCATTATTATTCAGAGAAGGCTTAAAAGACCTCCTTTAAAAAGAACTGGGCTTACCATTTAAAGACCAGATTCAGCCAATCTCCAACGACAGCCACCCAGATGAGCTTGATGCCCACAGATTCTTTCAGGTGGAACCAGATGGGAAAGAAGATGAAGAAGGTGTTCCTCAGGTCCGCCGCGAAGGACACGAAGAGAAACCAGCCCTGAGCGTCTTTGAAATGGTTTTGAAGGTAATGGGTGGTGCTGACCCCAAACCCATGCAGCTCGTCCATCACGCCGTCCATATTTACAAGCTTATTCAAATACTGTTCTTGTCTTTACTGAAGAATGATTGACTCTCCATCGGCCGCCTCTGCTTTTATATCCCCAGACCCACCACCGCAACGCATGGACAGAGCGATCTTTGAACCTTGAGCACATGTGTAATAAAACACAGAGGAACACAGAAAAACCCCGTCAGAGTTAAGAGAATGTTTGTCCAGCAGATAACACACAAACAAGTTCAGGAGAGAAAGAACAACGGTGAACTCCAGTGACTTCTTTGTTTACTGTTTACATTTCAACACAAATAAAATTCACGTTTTAATGGCTTTTAAACGAAATCTGGATATATCGTAATAAAGTTTGCCTACACAGTATAATAAATAATGTTCTATAAAGCAACTTTGATTTAAAATCATTTAGTTATTTTACAAACATATATTTATGGCACATTTAATGACATTTTCTGATATCACTGATGTTTTAATATTGCTTTATTTATGGGTATTTGATCAAACTTTTACATTTACATTACATTTAGTCATTAAGCTGACGCTTTTATCCAAAGCGACTCAAATTGGTCATTTACATATACATTTACACTTTATGGTTTATATACACTTTTATATACTTTTATATATTACAGCTCATTATAGAGAAGAAATCTGTATCTAGGAAAGGCTCACAAATAACTCACAAGAACTACTTTAAGCTACTAAATCGTTAAAAGATATAACATTTTTATATATTATCCAAAAACATTTTAATTCATATTTTACGGAACAGTTGAATCTAAGGCATTGAATTACAGTTTTTCAATGGATATGTACAGTTATTTATGGTTATTAGCAGGTTATTGCTGTAGTGAGTTTACATTATTTTTTTAGGTTTGTTATAAAATATGTTATCCTGTTAAAATTAAGTTATTTTACTAAAGCTGGGCCAGCAGACAGGAATTAAAATAACAGATTCCTCATGTAAAATTACATGATTTCCCTTCTACGTTTGCAGTCCATGTTTGTAATTAAGAATTGTTATTAACTATTTCAAAATGTAAACCGGTAAAAAACAGAACAAATGCAGAAAGTTGTGTTTTTCAAGTATACATGAAAATCTGCTTATAGTTAATAGTAAAACTGTGTTCAGTGTTTATAATGTGTCCATATCATGCAGGATTGATATAACAAATGTTTAATGTTGTATTTCTTTAGGGGTGCAGGGTATATTTACAGTCTTAAACTGTAAATGAGTTTAATACAGTCTTATAAAATGTATAACATATTTGCTTTTCAACACAGCATTTGGACTAAATAAATCTGACCTGCTTGAAAAAAAAGTCTTCACAGCTTCTAAAACAAACAAGAGTCTCTGATCGACCTGTTAGTTGACGTCATCACAGAACTACAGGAATCATATCGCTGTCAGACAGGAATTCCTCCGAATGCTTACATAAGCCATCTCTCTTTTGCTTCATTTGTGTGTGTGTGTGTGTGTGTGTGTGTGTGTGTGTGTGTGTGTGTGTGTGTGTGTGTGTGTGTGTGTGTGTGTGTGTGTGTGTGTGTGTGTGTGTGTGTGTGTCTGTTTGTGTCTGTGTGTGTGTCTGTTTGTGTGTGTGTGTGTGTGTGTGTGTGTGTGTGTGTGTGTGTGTGTGTGTGTGTGTGTCTGTGTGTGTGTGTCTGTTTGTGTGTCTGTTTGTGTCTGTGTGTGTGTCTGTTGTGTGTGTGTGTGTGTGTGTGTGTGTGTGTGTGTGTGTGTGTGTGTGTGTGTGTGTGTGTGTGTGTGTGTGTGTGTGTGTGTGTGTGTGTGTGTGTCTGTGTGTGTGTCTGTTTGTGTCTGTGTGTGTGTCTGTTTGTGTGTGTGTGTGTGTGTGTGTGTGTGTGTGTGTGTGTGTGTGTGTGTGTGTGTGTGTGTGTGTGTGTGTGTGTGTGTGTGTGTGTGTGTGTGTGTTTGTGTGTTTGTGTGTGTGTGTGTGTGTGTGTGTGTGTGTGTGTGTGTGTGTGTGTGTGTGTGTGTGTGTGTGTGTGTGTGTGTGTGTGTGTGTGTGTGTGTGTTACATACAGTAAATACACAAAATGACAGACTAAAGAACCCACTAAATGTCTTCATATTTAAGTAACTGTAAGAAAATCCTGTGATCCTTGAGATTCAGTCAACAAACCAAATGTCATGGATGAGAGGAAAACATATTGATGGACATGACATCAGTGAGGTGTTTTCTACGTTTTCCTAACGACTGATTGAAAACTGTTGTTTGCATTAAACGTGTCATCACAGTGACATCACTGGCGGTCAGTCATCTATGTGTCCGCTCATCAATTCATCGATATCAACACAGATGAAAGTTCACGAGATGTGATGCCCCAGAGGTTCTCCGGCAGACATGCAAACAAAACCAGAGATAGCCTTGAATAAAGTCCAACCAGAGCAGAAAACTGGACTTGAAGAGTACCGGCAGCGGACGGCCGTGTGTTGTTCCATCCGGATCTCAGCCTGTAGAGATGGATCTGCTTCACAGCTGGGGCGTGAACTTGGCCTTCCATCTTCAGACGGAGCACGGGAACTTTGACAAGCTGTTTCACTGGGTATCCTCCGTGGCTGACCTCCACACCACCTTCTTTGTGTTTTTTCCCATTTGGTTTCATGTGAGGAGAGATGTGGGGGTTAAACTCATCTGGGTGGCTGTGGTGGGAGACTGGCTGAACCTCGTCCTGAAATGGTGAGATGCCTCCCAATGTTGATTCTTTAAGTCATAAAGAAGTCAGATCATGCAACGAGATTATTCTTGTCCTGATGCCTGCACGTGATTCTTGTTAAAGGTTCAGTGAGAACTCGGTGTAAATCTCCATCGTGTATAGTAAGGTGTATTTTAAAGAAAGGCGTTTGAATGATAAATTAAAAAGATGTTTTTAACGCTTAACTTGAGCAACTTTTGAAACATTTTCTCAGTATGTTTGTTCTCTGAGTTTCGAACCCATCACCTCTGTTCAGTGCAACGCTCTATATCGGAATATATACACAGTGTATAAATAATGAGTGTATAAATAATGACTTTTGATATGACAGGGTGTTATTTGGCGAGCGTCCATACTGGTGGGTCCACGAGACTAGGTTTTATGGTCCCGTCGAACCCCCAGAACTAAAGCAGTTCCCCATCACATGTGAAACCGGACCAGGTATTTTCGCCAAAGTATTACATCACTTTCTAGAATGCTTTATTGTGATTGGTCAATGTCTAAACCTTACATCTCAAGACTGCAAAATTGTTTAAAACGACAGATGCAATCTTTTGTTCTACATAGCTGGTTTTATATGTCTGTGTATAGTGTTATGAAATGATTCAATCACAAAGCAATATCTCATGTCCATTTATTGATTAATTGGTGCCATAAATAGAATGTACAGTCAGTCGGTCATTGATGCATTAAGAAAAAAGATAGTCTGATCTAGATATTTGTCTGGTCCCCAGGTGCTGGAAAGTGTTTTTTTACAGAATGCTTTTACAGTGAATAGTTTAAATATGGTAAAATTAACAGGTGTAGACTGCTTTTTTGTGCGTAAAATTACATTTCATGGGAATTTTATATTTTGAAAATGTTAAATTACAAATATAGATGGCTAATTTACAAGATGTGTGTGTAAAATGAAATGACTCATATGTAATTTTACGTTCCAAACAGCTTCTTAATTCAGTATTTTAGGCCTAACTGGTGGAAGATTCACTTTTATTTGTATTTTTAAAAAAGATCAAATGTTAAATTATGTAAAAAGACTGCCAATGCACAAGATGTGCGTGTTAAATAAAAAGAGAAATGTTTAATGTCACATGCCAAAAACATCTATTTTGCATGATATTTGACAATATCTAGAAAAGTGAAAGGATATTTTCTAATTCCTTAACTAAATGAAGCTTTCTCCGTGTGCTTACTCAACACAAGATTATGTTGCAATAAGTCTGACTCTGGTTATCATTTCTCTTTATATAAAGTCATTCATATCACACATCATAGCGCATTTACACCTCCTGCCGCCAAACCTGATTGATTACTCATTACTAATCTGACCTTCATACTTCAAAATTTCACTAGAATTGTTTGTCATGATGTCAGCAGTATAAGATCACATTTGATAACTTTGATACAGCATCTTTAAAGTGTCTGTTATCTGTAATCTGTTGTACGTCCAATCTGATGGTATTGGTCTGGTGGTTTTTAGGAAGCCCATCGGGTCATGCCATGGGCTCTGCCGGGGTGGGGTATGTGATGGTCACTGCTTTACTTTCAATCGCTGCAGAAAGAAGAACACCGGCTCTGCACTACAGGTGAACCTGACACATTCAAATCATACTCAACGTTGTGTTATTTATCTGATAGTAAGGTTTGCCGTCAGGTTTGTACAGGTGATGCTGTGGACGCTTCTGGGTTTGGCGGAGTTGCTAGTCTGCATGTCGAGAGTTTATCTGGCGGCTCATTTTCCACACCAGGTCATCAGTGGGGTCATGTCAGGTGGGTTTCTTCTCATTCATCCGGACCGGATCTCCTCTGAGCTCTCGATCTTTTCACCGCAGGTGTAATGGTGGCAGAAATGTTCGCAAGACAGCGGTGGATCTACAGCGCCGGTCTGACGAGTTATTTGAACTCGACTCTGTTCCTCCTCTCTTTCGCCGTGGCCTTCTATGTTCTTCTGAAGGTTCTGGGCGTGGATCTGCTCTGGACGCTGGAGAAAGCTCAGAGATGGTGCATCAATCCCGAATGGGTTCTTATGGACAGCACTCCCTTCGCCAGCCTACTGCGGAACATGGGCACGCTGTTTGGTCTGGGGCTGGGGCTTCACCTGTCACGTTGGCGGGTAAACACCAGCGCCCCTCTCAAGTTCGGATGTATTTGTGTATCGCTGGTGCTGCTGCAGCTACTGGACTCCTTAACGTTTTCCTCCAACAACCAAGTGTTTTTTTACCTTCTGTCCTTCTGCAAGAGCGCCGTTGCTCTGGTTCTGCCCACCGCGATCGTTCCGGCTGTCATCGCTTGGGTTTTTCAAAGGAGAGATGATAAAAAAGACATTTAATGTGATGGTTATACATACGTGACTATTTTAACATTGCTAATGACTTTTAATTTAACATTTTATATCACTGTTTTTATGTCGTTTACCGTATGTGACATGTTGCATCTGTTGCATGACGCTTATTATTCTGCAAAACTCAAAAGAAGATATTTTAAAGAATGTTGGTAACAGAATACCAACCACACACAACAATGGGACCATATGTTTTCTTTTACCAACTTTCTTCAAAACATCTTATTTTATGTTTTTTTTATTGAAAAGAGAGCAAGTAAAAGATGACATACATTTCATTTTGGGATGAACTCTTTCTTTAGGAACAACAATCTCAGGCTTCTTAAAAATGCATTCATGTCGGACAATATCATCCGTCCGACATCCACCGGCATTATTCATATTCGGACCCTCCCTGTCATGTTATCTGTGAACGGTTTTAAAGTAGGTAGGTCCATTCATTAAATGACTTTCATTCATCTGCTGCGTTCAAAGGTCTGTCAGTCATGCTCTGAACATCAGGCACATTAAATGCTTATTTGAACATAGATCTGCTGACTTCTGCTGTTGAGATCATTCATCTCGAAGGCATAAAACCTTTAACCTCAGATACTCTATTGTACATAACTGTACATCAAAACCTTTCATCTGCTCGTGCACTGCTGTTCTTCAAAACCTGTTTATGAGCGATAAGAAATCTAAATGTTACATTTGATCCATTTCCCTTTTGGTCATAACCGTTGAATCTTGTAACATACAGATTTGCAGTGGACATATAGAAACATACAAGAGACCGTATAGCACTGAATATGACTTTTATGAATTATATGAACATGATCTTTTGCTTACATTTTATTTTATGTGCATCCAACTACAGTTTACTTATTGTACTACTTTGCAGTTTTCTATGTGCACTGGATTCCAGTTTTGATGAAAATAATGAAAACAATTGTATTATTAATTGCTATAAAGGGTGAAAACGCATTTAAATAACACTAGGTCAAATGTGTTTCTGTTTTCTTTTTTTGCATAACACGGGAGGAATTCAATCTCGATTCTGAGACGAGCATTAAAAATTAGCCAGCTTCACCTAGTTCTCTTGAACTCTCTTTTTTACATAGTTAATGTCGGTCTGTGTGTGGGTTTGTGACGGCGCAGGAGGCCAAAGGGCAGAACATCTTGTTTATGCGGTGGCTGGCCTGGAGAATGAGTCCGGCTTGAGTTCACAAACAATCTTATCAATGTTTGTTCCTCCCTCACTGAAGGTTACACGTTTAACATGCGCAAAACAGTGTTCATGTGTTCTGAATAATTCACAAAAAGGTGTGAACGTTCTGAGAAATTCCAGTGTTATAAATGTGACATGAAAACACGCAGAATATAAGATCATCAGAAAAATATGCACAAGTTTAATACCCAACAATTGGACTTGAGAACACTGAACATAAAAGACTTTCTTTATTTAGTGTGCATGTGTAATGCATGTGACAAGCCCATAATAATCATGCATTCTTAATAAAAGAAATGCCTTAAGATCCTAGATAGAGACTCCACATGGGTATTTGAGTAATCAAATGTTGATATTTGTACTCGTAATTAGAAAAGTTAAATCCTTGAAATGTATTCATTTGTATACTTAAGTTGACATTTTCCTGGAATTGCCCTACTGAGGAATTATAGTTCAGATATCACTATCATCTCGGGTACTGAAACAATTTATGGGCTTGATGTAAATGAATTGACATCAAACTGACATTGTCTAAACTTGTACTTTACAGCATAACTTGTAAATCATTTTTATATGTTGAACGCTCTCAATAATGAGACTGTAAGAAAGCAGTTTTCAAAACAGAGTTTTGCTTATTTTTAACCATAAAAAGTTACAGAATGCAGCTTTACAGTATGCATGCTGTATCAATGTTTTACATAAAAGTAAACAAAGGTGGAAAAACAAACTTGACTACAAGTTTCTTTATTCAATAAACTTACAAAAATCCTTCCTGTAACTGATACATCAAGATCATGCGTTCCATCCCAGACATACTCACATACTCAGAAATAAATGGAAAGTATAATGTCACTTTTTGGATAAATGTTTATATTTATGCCAGATGCATAAATATAAATGTGTTCTTTTAATATCGAGGATATTTCATTTCATCAAAGACAAACTCCATAGACAAGACATCATTACAATCTGTTAAGTAACCTGACTTCGTGAAACATTAAGAATGTTCTGAAATTTATATATAAAAGCAGACTATAAAGACTAAATTTAGTCAACAAAAATATTAAACACATATGTATGGGCAGGGTACGAAGAACAATGTTACTCAAATGTACTCTTAGATCACTAAATCAACATTACTTGTTTATGACTTGAAATATGTTTTGTTGTTTTATTACAATTTGTAAGTCACTTCGGACAAAAGCGTCAGCTAAATGACTAAATGAAAATGTAAATGCAAATCACCTTTGGTCTTCATTTGTTTTTGGAGTAAACATATTTCACAAGAATTCAAATAATGAAAATAAAGAAAAAAAATGAAAACAAGCTACATATATGTCCTAGTTCTGTGAAGTCAATCTCTTTATGACTGTTATTATCACCATATAGATGTCTTCCTCTCTGGTCAGTGATAAACCAGGTCTGAATATGAAGCGAAGTGAAAAAAGTGCTCTTGTTTGCTGTTCTATTGCATGAATAATCTGATATAAATTAGCACATGTTATCCTAGACACACACAGATACAGGTACACTGCAAGTCCACTTCAGGAGTCATGACCTCAGTTGACGTATTTGAAATGAAGATGGCCCAACAGATTGACATCAGAGGCGTTGAGCAACAGTTGTTCATGCGTAAGAGTGAACAGACCTGCTGTGCTTGCACACTTCTACAGACAAAGAGGTGAGCTCATAGGATTTATTCTGTCTGCAGTAATCAAAAAAATAATACATTAACAATTCAACCAAAACCATACATTAAGTGGAGTATTGAAAAAAATATAATGAAAGATATGTTTTTAACATTTACATTTCTTCATTTGCAGACACTTTTATCCAAAGCGACTTACAAGTATTATGCAGTTGCCAACTATCACTACAGAGCAAACGGGGGTAAGGTGTCTTACTCAAGGACACTCAGTCATTGGGATTCAAACCCACAACCTTCTGCTCACAGGTCATCATCTCTATACACCAGAACAACTGACCCCCCCCCCCCCCCCCCACCGTTGATTTATTACATTATTATGAACTTATGCAGGATTTTAATCACACATCTATCATCAGAAATGTTATTTTCAGTTTAACATCACAAACATTGTTTGCACTACAGAGAAATACACAAAAGTGAGATACACAAGTGTGTGAGGATCATGAAAACACTTCACAAAACTAAAGTTTACTGTACATTATATACATGTTTGTGTTGTTTGGGTTGTGTATCGTCCTAAAATCGTCTGTTTGTCACATGTACAACAGCAGTGAAGAGACGGCATTATATCAGTGACATCACTTCTCATGAAATACAAATACAATTAACAATCAGCCAGAGCGTTTAGATACAACAGACAAACGTGTTCCTTCAGTATTTGTAGATAAGACCCAAATGTGAATAAATTGGTCTCAGTAAAGTAAATCACATCTTTTGTAATGTAATGTAATGTAATGTAATGTCACACACACAATGTCTGATGTTTTTGAAATGCCTTTATTACATAGACTGCATGATTTCTACACAAACTTTTTGATTAACACCAGTGCTTTTTAATACAAACTAAAAAAAATGTATACCATGTAAACTTTTTTTTAATACAAAGTGAACTTTTTTTTAATACAAAGTAAACTTTTTTAATAAACAGTAAACACTTTTTAATACAAAGTTAACTTATTTAAATGCACAGTAAAAAAAATTTAATACAAAGTAAACTTTTTTAATGCACAGTAAACACTTTTTAATACAAAGTAAACTTATTTAAATGAACAGTAAACATTTTTTAATACAAATTACACTTTTTTAATGCACAGTAAACACTTTTTTAATACAAAGTAAACTTATTTAAATGCAGAGTAATAATTTTTTAATGCAAAGTAAACTTATTTAAATGCACAGTAATAATTTTTTAATGCAAAGTAAACTTATTTAAATGAACAGTAAACATTTTTAATACAAAGTAAACTTATTTAATGCACAGTAAACACTTTTTAATACAAAGTAAACTTATTTAATGCACAGTAAAAAAAATTTAATGCAAAGTAAACTTATTTAAATGAACAGTAAACATTTTTAATACAAAGTAAACTTATTTAAATGCACAGTAAACATTTTTTAATACAAAGTAAACTTTTTTAATGCACATTAAACATTTTTAATACAAAGTAAACTTATTTAAATGAACAGTAAACATTTTTAATACAAAGTAAACTTATTTAAATGCACAGTAAACATTTTTAATACAAAGTAAACTTATTTAAATGCACATTAAACATTTTTAATACAAAGTAAACTTATTTAAATGCACAGTAAAAAATTTTTAATACAAAGTAAACTTATTTAAATGCACAGTAAACATTTTTTTAAACATATTAAACATTTTTTTTGATGCACAATGATGATTGTAATACTAGTCTTGATGGGGTGTCATGGATGAGCTGAAACTCTGGAGACTGGTCTCTTAATAACAGCTCTGGCACTTCTCTTTGAGTGGATGTTTTATATCCGTACACAATGGTTCCAAACCAGGAATATTGTAAGGCGTCTTTCTCACGGTTTTACTTCTGCTGAAGGTACAGTCGTCCAGCTTGGCTGGTTGACTCACAAGATTGGGCAGCCGTGGTAACGATAGAAGAAATGAAGATGTGTTGGTCGTGCCAGGCTTACATCGAGAGCTCTGACAGGACAGTGAAGTTGGATGGAGCTTTCAGCTCTCGATGCTCTGGAGATTTTCTATCTGAAGTCCAGACAGGAAGGAAGGACTAGACGTAAATGTTATCTCAGATAGAAAAGGTTTGCCAGAAAGCTTCTTACCTATGAAAAAAAAAACAATTATTGGATTGAAGTTTATTTGATTCACAGCAGTGATATCAATACTTTAAATCTTACATCTTTAAAAAAGTCAAACACAATTTCTTACATATAGAATCCCTCACGTTTGCCTCTGACAGGACAGTGAAGTTGGAACTCTCAGGATTTCCCTCTGAAGATGACTTCTGCACAGTCTCAGACAGGAAGGAAGTTCCAGCTGACTTCTGCACAGTCTCAGACAGGAAGGAAGTTCCAGCTGACTTCTGCACAGTCTCAGACAGGAAGGAAGTTCTAGCTGACTTCTGCACAGTCTCAGACAGGAAGGAAGTTCTAGCTGAGTTCTGCACAGTTTCAGACAGAAAGGAAGTTCCAGCTGACTTCTGCACAGTCTCAGACAGGAAGGAAGTTCCAGCTGACTTCTGCACAGTCTCAGACAGGAAGGAAGTTCTAGCTGACTTCTGCACAGTCTCAGACAGGAAGGAAGTTCTAGCTGACTTCTGCACAACTCAGACAGGAAGGAAGTTCTAGCTGACTTCTGCACCGTCTCAGACAGGAAGGAAGTTCCAGCTGACTTCTGCGCAGTCTCAGACAGGAAGGAAGTTCTAGCTGACTTCTGCACCGTCTCAGACAGGAAGGAAGTTCCAGCTGACTTCTGCACAACTCAGACAGGAAGGAAGTTCTAGCTGACTTCTGCACCGTCTCAGACAGGAAGGAAGTTCCAGCTGACTTCTGCACAGTCTCAGACAGGAAGGAAGTTCCAGCTGACTTCTGCACAGTCTCAGACAGGAAGGAAGTTCTAGCTGAGTTCTGCACAGTCTCTGACAGGAAGGAAGTTCTAGCTGACTTCTGCACAGTCTCAGACAGGAAGGAAGTTCCAGCTGACTTCTGCACAGTCTCAGACAGGAAGGAAGTTCCAGCTGACTTCTGCACAGTCTCTGACAGGAAGGAAGTTCTAGCTGACTTAAGCACAGTCTCAGACAGGAAGGAAGTTCCAGCTGACTTCTGCACAGTCTCAGACAGGAAGGAAGTTCCAGCTGACTTCTGCACAGTCTCAGACAGGAAGGAAGTTCTAGCTGACTTCTGCACAGTCTCAGACAGGAAGGAAGTTCTAGCTGACTTCTGCACAGTCTCAGACAGGAAGGAAGTTCTAGCTGACTTCTGCACAGTCTCAGACAGGAAGGAAGTTCTAGCTGACTTCTGCACAGTCTCAGACAGGAAGGAAGTTCTAGCTGACTTCTGCACAGTCTCAGACAGGAAGGAAGTTCTAGCTGAGTTCTGCACAGTTTCAGACAGAAAGGAAGTTCCAGCTGACTTCTGCACAGTCTCAGACAGGAAGGAAGTTCTAGCTGACTTCTGCACAGTCTCAGACAGGAAGGAAGTTCTAGCTGACTTCTGCACAGTCTCAGACAGGAAGGAAGTTCTAGCTGACTTCTGCACAGTCTCAGACAGGAAGGAAGTTCTAGCTGACTTCTGCACAGTCTCAGACAGGAAGGAAGTTCTAGCTGACTTCTGCACAGTCTCAGACAGGAAGGAAGTTCTAGCTGACTTCGGCACAGTCTCAGACAGGAAGGAAGTTCTAGCTGAGTTCTGCACAGTTTCAGACAGAAAGGAAGTTCCAGCTGACTTCTGCACAGTCTCAGACAGGAAGGAAGTTCCAGCTGACTTCTGCACAGTCTCAGACAGGAAGGAAGTTCCAGCTGACTTCGGCACAGTCTCAGACAGGAAGGAAGTTCTAGCTGACTTCTGCACAGTTTCAGACAGAAAGGAAGTTCCAGCTGACTTCTGCACAGTCTCAGACAGGAAGGAAGTTCCAGCTGACTTCTGCACAGTCTCAGACAGGAAGGAAGTTCTAGCTGACTTCTGCACAGTCTCAGACAGGAAGGAAGTTCTAGCTGACTTCCGCGCAGTCTCAGACAGGAAGGAAGTTCTAACTGAGTTCTGCACAGTCTCAGACAGGAAGGAAGTTCTAGCTGACTTCCGCGCAGTCTCAGACAGGAAGGAAGTTCTAGCTGACTTCTGCACAGTCTCAGACAGGAAGGAAGTTCTAACTTACTTCTGCACAGTCTCAGACAGGAAGGAAGTTCTAGCTGACTTCTGCACAGTCTCAGACAGGAAGGAAGTTCTAGCTGACTTCTGCACAGTCTCAGACAGGAAGGAAGTTCTAGCTGAGTTCTGCACAGTCTCAGACAGGAAGGAAGTTCTAGCTGACTTCTGCACAGTCTCAGACAGGAAGGAAGTTCTAGCTGACTTCTGCACAGTCTCAGACAGGAAGGAAGTTCTAGCTGAGTTCTGCACAGTCTCAGAACGGAAGGAAGTTCTAGCTGACTTCTGCACAGTCTCAGACAGGAAGGAAGTTCTAGCTGAGTTCTGCACAGTCTCAGACAGGAAGGAAGTTCCAGCTGACTTCTGCACAGTCTCAGACAGGAAGGAAGTTCTAGCTGACTTCTGCGCAGTCTCAGACAGGAAGGAAGTTCCAGCTGACTTCTGCACAGTCTCAGACAGGAAGGAAGTTCCAGCTGACTTCTGCACAGTCTCAGACAGGAAGGAAGTTCTAGCTGAGTTCTGCGCAGTCTCAGACAGGAAGGAAGTTCCAGCTGACTTCTGCACAGTCTCAGACAGGAAGGAAGTTCTAGCTGACTTCTGCACAGTCTCAGACAGGAAGGAAGTTCTAGCTGACTTCTGCACAGTCTCAGACAGGAAGGAAGTTCTAGCTGAGTTCTGCACAGTCTCAGAACGGAAGGAAGTTCTAGCTGACTTCTGCACAGTCTCAGACAGGAAGGAAGTTCTAGCTGAGTTCTGCGCAGTCTCAGACAGGAAGGAAGTTCCAGCTGACTTCTGCACAGTCTCAGACAGGAAGGAAGTTCCAGCTGACTTCTGCACAGTCTCAGACAGGAAGGAAGTTCTAGCTGAGTTCTGCGCAGTCTCAGACAGGAAGGAAGTTCCAGCTGACTTCTGCACAGTCTCAGACAGGAAGGAAGTTCTAGCTGACTTCTGCACAGTCTCAGACAGGAAGGAAGTTCTAGCTGACTTCTGCACAGTCTCAGACAGGAAGGAAGTTCTAGCTGAGTTCTGCACAGTTTCAGACAGGAAGGAAGTTCCAACTGACTTCTGCACAGTCTGAGACAGGAAGGAAGTTCCAGCTGACTTCTGCACAGTCTCAGACAGGAAGGAAGTTCCAGCTGACTTCTGCACAGTCTCAGACAGGAAGGAAGTTCTAGCTGAGTTCTGCACAGTCTCAGACAGGAAGGAAGTTCCAGCTGACTTCTGCACAGTCTCAGACAGGAAGGAAGTTCCAGCTGACTTCTGCACAGTCTCAGACAGGAAGGAAGTTCCAGCTGACTTCTGCACAGTCTCAGACAGGAAGGAAGTTCTAGCTGACTTCTGCACAGTCTCAGACAGGAAGGAAGTTCTAGCTGACTTCCGCGCAGTCTCAGACAGGAAGGAAGTTCTAGCTGACTTCTGCACAGTCTCAGACAGGAAGGAAGTTCTAGCTGACTTCTGCACAGTCTCAGACAGGAAGGAAGTTCTAGCTGAGTTCTGCACAGTCTCAGACAGGAAGGAAGTTCTAGCTGAGTTCTGCACAGTTTCAGACAGGAAGGAAGTTCCAGCTGACTTCTGCACAGTCTGAGACAGGAAGGAAGTTCCAGCTGACTTCTGCACAGTCTCAGACAGGAAGGAAGTTCCAGCTGACTTCTGCACAGTCTCAGACAGGAAGGAAGTTCTAGCTGAGTTCTGCACAGTCTCAGACAGGAAGGAAGTTCCAGCTGACTTCTGCACAGTCTCAGACAGGAAGGAAGTTCCAGCTGACTTCTGCACAGTCTCAGACAGGAAGGAAGTTCCAGCTGACTTCTGCACAGTCTCAGACAGGAAGGAAGTTCTAGCTGACTTCTGCACAGTCTCAGACAGGAAGGAAGTTCTAGCTGACTTCCGCGCAGTCTCAGACAGGAAGGAAGTTCTAGCTGACTTCTGCACAGTCTCAGACAGGAAGGAAGTTCTAGCTGACTTCTGCACAGTCTCAGACAGGAAGGAAGTTCTAGCTGAGTTCTGCACAGTCTCAGACAGGAAGGAAGTTCTAGCTGACTTCCGCGCAGTCACTGGTAGAGAAGGTTTGTCAGAAAATCTTTTACCTGGTAAATAAATAGAAATTATAAGCAAACATGTATGGAATAAATTATTGAAAGTTAAAGCAAAAACTTTGTATTTTAAATAAATAAAAGTAAGTGTAAATGTTTTGAAAGTTTTAAACTTTGATTGACTGATGCTTTTATATAACCAAGAGTATAACTTTAATGGTGTTTTATGTTGTTATTTAACATTTTGTTAAATAACAACATAACAGATTTAACAGATTTTGGTTTGGTAATTAAACCACAGTGGGACAATAATAGACATTAATAGACTAATGTTTTTGAACTTAAACCAGGTTTAGAGTTTTTATCTCGGACTAACTAACCGGTGTGTGCAGATTTGTTTGCTGTAATATTGAGACGGGACAGTGTCTGTTTCTGGAGACTCATCACGTCCATGTTCCTCATGTTTAAACGATAGACTGAATACATCTTAACTCACTAAAAAAAGAGCAAAACTCAAAATATGTTTCAAACAGAAAATTAAGATTATCGTCAGGATCTTTAACACACAGTGACTGACGGCGTAATGACGTCATGAGGATCTAATGCTGTACTGACAGATCTTTATTTTCTTTAACAATATAACAACAGTAAATTAACTTTATTTGAAATAATATTTCATAATAGTAAATTGTAATAGTAAATTGATATGAATAAATAAATTATATATTTAAGCTTATGGAGTTTAATTCATATATTTTGCGTATATTAACAATAATCTATCCCCCTTTTAATTAATTTTATTATAAGTGCCGTTAAGATAAATAAAGTTATATTATCAAGTTTCAAGAGTATTTTCTTATGAGATTTGAGTTTAGGAATTTTAAAGGAAAATAGTATTAATGCTGAAGGAATATAAAGTCAGTTATAAAATAAATATTAAAAACATGTACTTGATAATCTTTTTTGTTATTATTATAGAACAGAAATAAGATAAATAACACAAACAACTAGAAATACAAGAAGACAAATATAAATTTTGGAGTTTAAATTTAAAATAATAATTCATGTTACGTCTAAAAACAAATAAGCACAATAAAATGATAAAAATCACATTTTGATTTGTCAATTTTTAACAGAAATATTCACCAAGTAAAATGAAGTTATTATACATTTAGAATGAATGGCATCTTTACAAAAATAGGGATAACACCGAAAAGTTTATTTAAAATCCTTCATAATATAAACATTTTCTCATTACTAAATATGATTTTGATCTTAATATGCTCATATTGGTCATAGTTTAAATATCACTTAACTTAGTTTATTTTTTGCTTGACACTTTTTAATGAAATAAAACTGAAACAGGAGTTTTCTGTAAACAATGAAATAGTGTGATCTTCACTACAAAAATAAAAGTCTGCCATCATCTAGAGGATATTTAGAGAAACTGCACTCTCAAAGGAACAACTGTGATTTGTTGAATTTGTTTGGTACAATAATTTACTCTCAAACTATTGAGTAAATCATAATGCTGTAAAATCAGTCAAATATTCTGATAAATTATATAAACATTTAAAAGTTTGTCTTACTAACTCAAATATTTATCTTACAATTATTATTTTAGTTTATAAAAAAATTGATTTGTTATTTTAACACATTTCCTTAAATGAAACAAAACTACATAATATTTACATTTTCCAGAAATGTAGCGTTGGATTATTTCTTAATATGTCATATTAAAAATATGAGTTGAATATTAAACATGACAACTTAAAGGTGAAGCCAGAAATAAGGACTGTAAAGAGACACTTACAATTTCTTTATTACCTCTCGATCTAAATGCTTCTTTTGTAAACCTCATTTGTAAGTCGCTTTGGATATAAGTGTCCGCTAAATGACTAAATGTAAATGTAAATGTAGATGGACCAACGACACAGAGAAGTTCTCACTTTTTGAGTGTTTTTGAAGCTGGATGAGCTCACAGACACTGTGACATCATATATCAGTTTCTGCGAGGATTAATGCATCTCTACCAGGACTAAGTTATCTGAGATCTGTCTATAGTGTGCATACACTTTTACATAATCCATCTGTATCATATGACCATAGTACACCTGACTTTATATCTGCTGAGTATTTAAATCTGTAAATTATGTCCATACTTTTTATTCTGTATGATTTTTGTACATATAGCACATATATTCTGTATAATTATTGTAGATATTACATATATATTCTGTATAATTATTGTATATATTACCCATATAATTTGTATAATTATTGTACATATTACATATATATTCTGTATAATTATTGTACATATTACACATATATTCTGTATAATTAATGCTCATTTAGTACATATAATCTGTATAATTATTGTACATACTACACATATATTCTGTATAATTAATGCTCATATAGTACATATAATCTGTATAATTATTGTACATATTACACATATAATCTGTATAATTATTGTACATATTACACATATATTCTGTATAATTATTGTACATATGACACATATATTCTGTATAATTAATGCTCATATAGTACATATATTCTATATAATTATTGTACATATTACACATATATTCTGTATAATTATTGTACATATTACACATATATTCTGTATAATTATTGTAGATATTACATATATATTCTGTATAATTATTGTATATATTACCCATATAATTTGTATAATTATTGTACATATTACATATATATTCTGTATAATTATTGTACATATTACACATATATTCTGTATAATTAATGCTCATTTAGTACATATAATCTGTATAATTATTGTACATACTACACATATATTCTGTATAATTAATGCTCATATAGTACATATAATCTGTATAATTATTGTACATATTACACATATATTCTGTATAATTATTGTACATATGACACATATATTCTGTATAATTAATGCTCATATAGTACATATATTCTATATAATTATTGTACATATTACACATATATTCTGTATAATTATTGTTCATATTACACATATATTCTGTATAATTATTGCTCATATAGTACATATATTCTGTATAATTATTGTACACATTACACATATATTCTTTATCATTATTGTACATATTACACATATATTCTGTATAATTAATGCTCATAAAGTAGATATATTCTGTATAATTATTGTACATATTACATATATATTCTGTATAATTATTGTACACATTTCACATATATTCTGTATAATTATTGCTCATATAGTACATATATTCTGTATAATTATTGTACATATTGCACATATATTCTGTATAATTATTGTACATATTACACATATATTCTGTATAATTATTGCTCATATAGTACATATATTCTGTATAATTATTGTACATATTACACATATATTCTGTATAATTATTGTACATATTACACATATATTCTGTATAATTATTGTACATACTACACATATATTCTGTGTAATTATTGTACATATTACACATATATTCTGTATAATTATTGTACATATTACACATATATTCTGTATAATTATTGTACATATTGCACATATATTCTGTATAATTAATGCTCATATAGTACATATATTCTGTATAATTATTGTACATATTACACATATATTCTGTATAATTATTGTACATATTACACATATATTCTGTATAATTATTGACCATATTACACATATATTCTGTATAAGTATTGTACATATTACACATATATTCTGTATAATTATTGTACATATTGCACATATATTCTGTATAATTAATGCTCATATAGTACATATATTCTGTATAATTATTGTACATATTACACATATATTCTGTATAATTATTGTACATATTACACATATATTCTGTATAATTATTGTACATATTGCACATATATTCTGTATAATTAATGCTCATATAGTACATATATTCTGTATAAGTATTGTACATATTACACATATATTCTGTATAATTATTGTACATATTGCACATATATTCTGTATAATTAATGCTCATATAGTACATATATTCTGTATAATTATTGTACATATTACACATATATTCTGTATAATTATTGTACATACTACACATATATTCTGTATAATTATTGTACATATTGCACATATATTCTGTATAATTATTGTACATATTACACATATATTCTGTATAAGTATTGTACATACTACACATATATTCTGTATAATTATTGTACATATTGCACATATATTCTGTATAATTAATGCTCATATAGTACATATATTCTGTATAATTATTGTACATATTACACATATATTCTGTATAATTATTGTACATATTACACATATATTCTGTATAATTAATGCTCATATAGTACATATATTCTGTATAATTATTGTACATACTACACATATATTCTGTATAATTATTGTACATATTGCACATATATTCTGTATAAGTATTGTACATATTACACATATATTCTGTATAATTATTGTACATATTACACATATATTCTGTATAATTAATGCTCATATAGTACATATATTCTGTATAAGTATTGTACATATTACACATACATTCTGTATAATTATTGTACATATTACACATATGTTCTGTATAATTTTTGTACATATTACACATATATTCTGTATAATTAATGCTCATATAGTACATATATTCTATATAATTATTGTACATATTACACATATATTCTGTATAATTATTGTACACATTACACATATATTCTTTATAATTATTGTACATATTACACATATATTCTGTATAATTAATGCTCATATAGTACATATATTCTGTATAAGTATTGTACATATTACCCATATATTCTGTATAATTATTGTACATATTACACATATATTCTGTATAATTATTGTACATATTACACATATATTCTGTATAATTAATGCTCATATAGTACATATATTCTGTATAATTATTGTACACATTACATATATATTCTTTATAATTATTGTACATATTACACATATATTCTGTATAATTATTGTACATATTACACATATATTCTGTATAATTATTGTATATATTACACATATATTCTCTATAATTATTGTACATATTACACATATATTCTGTATAATTATTGTACATATTACACATATATTCTGTATAATTATTGTACATATTACACATATATTCTGTATAATTAATGCTCATATAGTACATATATTCTGTATAATTATTGTACATATTACACATATATTCTGTATAATTTTTGTACATATTACACATATATTCTGTATAATTATTGTACATACTACACATATATTCTGTGTAATTATTGTACATATTGCACATATATTCTGTATAATTATTGTACATATTACACATATATTCTGTATAATTAATGCTCATATAGTACATATATTCTGTATAATTATTGTACATATTACACATATATTCTGTATAATTATTGTACATATTACACATATATTCTGTATAATTATTGTACATATTACACATATATTCTGTATAATTATTGTATATATTACACATATATTCTGTATAATTTTTGTACATATTACACATATATTCTGTATAATTATTGTACATACTACACATATATTCTGTGTAATTATTGTACATATTGCACATATATTCTGTATAATTATTGTACATATTACACATATATTCTGTATAATTAATGCTCATATAGTACATATATTCTGTATAATTATTGTACATATTACACATATATTCTGTATAATTATTGTACATATTACACATATATTCTGTATAATTATTGTACATATTACACATATATTCTGTATAATTATTGTATATATTACACATATATTCTGTATAATTATTGTACATATTACACATATATTCTGTATAATTTTTGTACATATTACACATATATTCTGTATAATTAATGCTCATATAGTACATATATTCTGTATAATTATTGTACATATTACATATATATTCTGTATAATTATTGTACATATTGCACATTTATTCTTTATAATTATTGTACATATTACACATATATTCTGTATAATTATTGTACATATTACACATATATTCTGTATAATTATTGTACATATTACACATATATTCTGTATATTATTGTACATATTACACATATATTCTATATAATTATTGTACATATTACACATATATTCTGTATAATTATTTTACATATTACACATATATTCTGTATAATTAATGCTCATATAGTACATATATTCTGTATAATTATTGTACATATTACATATATATTCTGTATAATTATTGTACATATTACACATATATTCTGTATAATTATTGTACATATTACACATATATTCTGTATAATTATTGTACATATTACACATATATTCTGTATATTATTGTACATATTACACATATATTCTATATAATTATTGTACATATTACACATATATTCTGTATAATTATTTTACATATTACACATATATTCTGTATAATTAATGCTCATATAGTACATATATTCTGTATAATTATTGTATATATTGCACATATATTCTGTATAAGTATTGTACATATTACACATATATTCTGTATAATTATTTTATATATTGCACATATATTCTGCATGATTTTTGTACATATTACACATATATTTTGTATAATTATTGTATATATTACACATACATTCTGTATAATTATTGTACATACTACACATATATTCTGTATAATTATTGTATATATTGCACATATATTCTGTATAATTATTGTATATATTGCACATATATTCTGTATAATTATTGTACATACTACAAATATATTCTGCATGATTTTTGTACATATTACACATATATTTTGTATAATTATTGTATATATTACACATATATTCTGTATAATTATTGTATATATTGCACATATATTCTGTATAATTATTGTATATATTGCACATATATTCTGTATAATTATTGTACATATTACACATATATTCTGTAGAATTATTGTACATATTACACATATATTCTGTATAATTATTGTACATACTACACATATATTCTGTATAATTATTGTACATATTACACATATATTCTGTGTAATTATTGTACATATTACACATATATTCTGTGTAATTATTGTACATATTACACATATATTCTGTGTAATTATTGTACATATTACACATATATTCTGTATAATTATTGTACATATTGCACATATTTTCTATATAATTATTGTACACATTTCACATATATTCTATATAATTATTGCATATATTACACATATATTCTGTATAAGTATTGTACATATTACACATATATTCTGTATAATTATTGTACATATTGCACATATATTCTATATAATTATTGCATATATTACACATATATTCTGTATAAGTATTGTACATATTACACATATATTCTGTCTAATTATTGTACATATTACACATATATTCTGTATAAGTATTGTACATATTACACATATATTCTGTATAATTATTGTACATATTACACATATATTCTGTATAATTATTGTACATATTACACATATATTCTGTATAATTATTGTACATATTGCACATATATTTTATATAATTATTGCATATATTACACATATATTCTGTATAATTATTGCACATATTACACATATATTCTGTATAAGTATTGCACATATTACACATATATTCTGTATAAGTATTGCACATATTACATATATATTCTGTATTACTGCTTATTGCACTTCTGGTTAGATGCTAACTGCTTTTCATTGCCTCACATGTGCAGTGACAATAAAGTTGAATCTAATCTAATCTTATAATATAACACACACCGACACGTTACACTGCTGAATCATTGTCAGGTATCATGCAAGATAGGGGCATAAAAACACACTATAGGTCCCAATCTTAGCTTCACCATTGTTATTGTGGCTGGAAATGTAAAGCTTGAAGCCTTTCTCCTTCCTAGAGGTTGATATATGAAACACTGATTTGTTAATGCCAGAAGTGACTAAGCTTACTGACTTTGAACACTGTAAAACATTACTCTTGAGGGTGTTAAATACAACCCAAATTGAATGTAAGAGCATTTTTTGACGCTTCCGAAGTTTAGATGTTTGCATCGATATAGAATGATTGTCATTTGAGGTAAATGCGAGCAGTTTCTCCTCTCATTTCAGTCTCCTTTTATTTTCTAGAGTTGCAAGTTTTGTAGCCACACATTAAATCTAAATGCATATAGTTTGACATGATAACGTGAAGAAACAGTATTTAGGCATGTTGTTTCTAATGTATGTTTTTTCATCTTATTTTTGAATGGAATATGTACAAAAAGCTTTATGCCACATTATGATGTTGTGTTTCACTTGACATTTATTGTAAGGGGTTATTTTGTACTTACAATAATTAATTTTAAATGTTAAAAAAAACAAAATGTTGTTTGATCAATAAAAAGGGAAATTTATGCAATCTCCTGCGTCGGACCATTTTTATATAAATTCTACCCTCCCTGAATAAGTAATATGTAATTTTTTCTAATGGCTAATTGTTATTAATAATAATTTAGTAGATGAACTGTTGTTTTCTTACAGTAGGGTTAATATTACTAAATTTACTTTAATTTGTAAGTAATTCGTTATTTGATGTAATGAGAAATATTAGGTAGACTTTACCTAATATCTTTTAGTCTGCCATAGCTGTGAAATTTAGGTATACTTTACTCAAATATATAAGATAGAATCTACCCCAAAAAAGTGAGTGCAAATTGTTACCTCAATTTTATTGAGGAGATTCTATAGGTTGTTTTTTACAGTGAATGCGGAAAAGAGTGTGCATATGAATAAATGTTGTTCCAAAGGAATTATAAATGATCCAAAGCTTAACTCACACTAACTACTGTGGCATTTTCAGTATTATGAGATTTGCAAATTATAAATCTCTTGCCAATTATAAAAACAGTAAACATGATATCTACATTTTATTCAATCAAAATAAAAACAGTATAAATGCATTTTGTCTTTTTTATGATGAGAAACAAATCTAAACAAGGTGTCACACAAAATAAAAGATTGAATCTTTATAGTTTATTATTAAGATACAAATTCTGAATTGTTTGTAGTAAATGTGATACTTTTATTCTCTCTTCAGCCCTGAGGCAGAGGATTATCTAATATCTTTTTATAGTAGTCTTATATAGTGACTATACTGTATGTTAGTATTTTATTAGTTGTTACATTTGTAATGGTTTTCTGCACTCTCTGCACTGTTTGGAACAATCAACAATTTCAATGATTCATTTTTCCTAAGAGAAACGTGCCCCGAAAGTATCCGCCATTTCGTTGTTGAAGATGGGTTGGGTATTGAGAGCACGTTCTGCCTGCACAAAAGAGAAAAGACCAACATAAGACAACACGAAGCTGATGTTCCATGTGCAGGATGCATTAATATGCATTATTGTTGCCATTTCAGGCCTGCATCAGGTCAAACAATGGAAAAGAAGTTTCTGTATGTGATTAAAGTTGCATATGAATATGATTGTAAATATACCTGCAGTGACAGAGGAACCCCGTATCGAACGAACGTGGCAACATGCTCACAGTTGTTGTCTAATACTCCGTATTTCCCGTTGTTCTGCAAAACCGTTCTTAGGTTAGCTCTCATCTCCTCTTCAGATTTTGGTTGATATTGCCCATCTAATTGATTGTTGACCTTGCCGTTAGGCTTCATGAGGCCTTCCTTCACAGTGGCTCCTTGCTTACTGTTTGAACCAGCTTCACCTAAAGAAAATATATCACGGATAAAGCCAAAATCTAACCCCTATACCTACATTGATCCTATAAAACCCAAATGTATATTAAGCAACTGGATATAAGAAGAAATATTCAAGAGACCAGCACATCCGGCTCAGTATACTGTGTCTATTACACAACACGTTGCATGGTTTAAACACAATTCAAATCCTTGTGCATGCTACACACTTCATGTAATCATACACTTCATTAGTTTTACACATTGCAGTGTGTTTCATGTTGTCTTGCCTATGACGATGGCAATAGGAATGAAGACGTGGGTGATGGAAAGTGAAAATAAATGCATCTTATGTTATTTTTAGGTCATTCTTAACTCAACTCCGTTATCCTAGTTTGTCATCTGTGTATTGTACAACCTTACACGCATTCTGTAATAAAGACATATTCTCTTGTCAGAGATAGGAAATCCTACACTTGGTTCATACAGAAAGTCACTTTACCTGTAAACTCGACAACCGTGTCTTCTCCCTTTTCATTCTTCCCAGTGTACACTGCCCAGTGTGTGTACCCGAGGGGACGACGGCATGAAATGAGGTCTCCAAACTTCATGTCCTAGAAATAAATATGGTTCCATATACAGTTTGATCAGCTTTCATGAAGAATGAACGCATAATAGCAAGTTTATTCCAAACTAAATAAAAAAGTCTTACATTAACAAAGTATGTTAACATTCACTGTATAATGCTGAAAAAAACATAACGTACCACAGCTTTTAAGGTTAAGACCTCAAAAAATCAATAATGTAGCTCTGACAGGACTGGAGATTTCTTCTGCCGCAACTTCTGTATGACTTTGGAGCTCGACTATCACTGCTCTTGTACATATTTATAGACATATTCATAAGGAAGTGTCAGCCCCTTTTCGTAGAATCAGAAGATTACACAATAAACATCTTCCACTGGCTTACATCAACCCATCAGACATATAAGGTTATTTTAATGAGCTGCTCCTTTGCTTCCAATGGTCACATGTTCATATTTCTATATGAGGCTTTTTACAAGATTTGTTCTCAAGAGCTTTTTAGTGAAAGTAGCACAGATATTGTTTTGACATTACTGCGACTTTATAAAAAGTTATGGACCATCACAAAGGCATTCTGACTGATAGTCAAGTGTAGAGTTCCCAGTTCCGGCTGACCAAATCCTTGACGCTTAACATTTTACACGATTTGGGTTAATGTAGATACATTTACATTTTACATTTACATTACATTTAGTCATTTAGCAGACGCTTTTATCCAAAGCGACTTACAATAGTCGAGGAGACAATGAAGCGGTAAATAGCCGATACAACAATAATAGATAATGTTGTATGTGTATGGTAGGCTTAAGACACGGGGTTTTCGTCTACATCGAATCCGACAAAGCGAGTCTGCATCCCAGACAACATTAGGAAGACTGTTCCAGATTTTAAGTGCTGACAGTAAAAGGAACTACAGCCAGATGGTTATGATGCTCTGCACTGATATGAAAGAGGAGTTAGAATTACTCAATGTAATTGGTTCCTCGTGATAAAGGATTTTTTTTACATATTTCTCTTAAATCTGAAAAAAGTTTAATTATACGGATTTCCAATATACGACAACGAGTGAGTCCTGGAACGTGTTTTCTTTGTCCAAAAGAGTTTAAAATGTCACTGAATGACAATCCCCATGAGTCTTTTTCGTCCACATGGTTATTAATATCATCAACAATACTGAAAACGATCAGATATTTTGATAAAGGCTGTATTGTGGCCTGCAAGTAGCCATGTCACATATGAAGCATGACTCATCACATTAAGCACACAAAGTGTGTGATCTCCGAGTAATGCTGTGATTACTATAGCCCCACCATGCGAAAAGGTTTATCAAAGTATTAATTCACTGTGAATACACTTTAAGTTCAGTGTCAACTTAAGTTATTAGTCAAACAATATTTACATTAAGAGTAGTCACAACTATAACCATTACTATAACTATAAATAGACACTTTCACTCATTAATGATGAGAACAGGTTTTTTGCTTTCAAACTTTACAAAATATCCATAACTATTTTATAGTTAATGCTCAAAGACGTACTTCTCTGATAAAGTTTTCCAACAGAAATGTTGGCGGCGATGTAATGATAGAGCTGATAATGTTGCTGGAAAGCACCAGGGGTTACAGGCCCTATACAGAAAGAGGAGAATAATACTTTTTATTCTGTACGTACACCAAGTTTGAACTTAGGTGTGCTACAAAGTTTTGCCATTCGTAAAAATTTAAGACAGCAATTTCTGACCCAATTATCTTGGTCACAAATGATTTGATTACTTTAAAATGTTTCAGACAGAGGACAAAGACAAAGTGTGAGTATGCAAGAGCGGTGAGCAAGACAGATATTTGGCCAGCACTGGTGTTGTTTTCCTAAGAAGTTCTGTCTGACAGGGGTCAATTCTCGATTAGAACTGCTCCTCATTCCATTGTACATTAGTCAACAGTTCTTTGTAAAATTGCTCAGTAATATACTCCACACCATTAACAAATGTAAACGTAAAGGTCAAACCACCACTTTTGAAGATAAATGTTTAACAATGTGATAGTGTAATGTTCACTACACAAATGAGTCTGTCTTCATCTAGAGGATATTTAGAGAAACTGCACTCTTAAAGGATCAACTGTGATTTGCTGGATTTGTTTGGTCCTATAATTTACGCTCAAACTATTGAGTAAATCATAAAGCCGTAAAATCAGTCAAATATTCTGTTAAATTAAATAAAATATTAGAAATAGTAAATCTTTTTTGTATGCTCATTTGTAGAATAAATGCATTTTATTTTCAAGATGTTTTTTAACAAACCATCTTTTGTTATTACATTTAATGGAATAAAAAGTCTAAACAAATGTATAATTATTGTTTTAGTTAATAATTCTCATAGTTTTACATATACATTTCTTCATTTGCCATACTCTTTAATACAAAGTGACTTACAAGTATTATGCATTTGCCAATCATCACTGGAGAGTAAACAGGGGAAGAAGTCTTACTCAAGAACACTTCAGTTATTGTCTTCTGACAGTGGGTTTTAAACCAACAACCTTCCGATTACAAGTCCAACTTTCTTAACATCAGACTGCCTATTTAAAAAGAATTATTATAATTGTAATTATTATAGATAGACAAGAAATTTAAATTTAAATTTAAAGCACAATGAATTTTGCAAATTATGTCCAAAAAAAAGCAACTTTCTTTATTCATGAACAAGGGGGGGGAAGGGTAATCTGAGAAATTTAAAATCCAGTTTTATTTCTGTTCTATTAAATTTTAGTCAACAAGACCTTAACTTTTGTTTTAGCGTGCAAATGTTAATGAAGTGTTCAGAATGTATGAAGTATTTTTTTTAAACATTTATTTAACATTGTCTTTTAGTTTTAAGATGTAGTGTGGGAATTATTTGGATAATCATGGAATGTCTTAATATTTGTATTTTAATAAAAAATATTTATATTAAAAAATAATATAAAAAATATAAGATTATTCCCTATGCAAGCAGAACAGAGAAGTTGAGTAACTCATCTGTTAAGCAAATTGGTGCTTGCTTTTCCTTTGATTTGATTTTTAAATAAGAATATAATGTTTAACAAATGGCTATCCAATTTAGTTTTAAATTAATACTAAAAAAATCATGTGTAAAGATTTTCTTTAAACTACATTATATTGGGTTATGGAATAAATAGATATTAAGATAAATTGCTGTCAAAATGTCAAAAAATATCACAGACTGCACAAATTCAACATATTTACCTTATATATGTATATGTATGTGAAATTTAGTCTCAGGAATCGATATACTGTGGTGTTTATCTACGCTGGTTTAAATACAACGACATTTTTCATATCTTTAATATAGAAAAAGTACATAAAATACAATAAATGAACAATGAATGCATGCATGTACAGCACAAATAAAAATAAAGGCTGATGTTTTCCCTCACAGGACTAGGACACATGTACAGAAAAAAAGACCTTTTAAATTAAACAAGGCATGTCATCTAACATTCAGTATGTAAATGATAAAGGCAAACATCTGCTGTTGTGTGGGAATCTTCCTTACTGTTAAAATAGTTGTTCTTGAGAAATATAACTGTAAGAAACTCAGTCACTCTGTAAAAAAAGTGTAATGCAATGAAAAACAGACTGTCATAATAATATAAATCAGAACCGTGTGTAATATTATATTCAGACACTTACGAGATCATCCAGGTCATCCATTGCAGGAGGTTCTCCCTTATTATTCTTAACATCATTAATCATCTACAATTGGAAAGATTGTGTTTATAAAGTCAGTTTATGAATTATTATGATGATTATTTACTAAGAATAAACAGGGACGTACATCAATGTAATTCTCATATTCTGCCATGCCATCTTCCTCCTCGTGTTCCCAGTCTCTCCAGTTATCAAAGTCGACTAACAGCCACGCTGGCTGCAAGAGCCCAGACCCAGAGAGAAACATGACAAGTTCTTAATATTCTGACTTTCAATTCAAGCTGTCAAAATGAGTGTTTTTCTTTCTAAACATTGCTAAAAAATTCAAGCATTCAAAATGAATCTGATCAAAATAGTATTCATAGTTGGAGCGATTAATATTCTTTATGATTGTTTGGTTCTATAAAGAGCAGGTACCTTAGCTGTGTCTTTCTGGAGTCTGGGCCACGCCACATTGTCTTTTCTTTTCCTTATCAGCAGATTAATGGTGCGATCCAGAACCTTCTCCCGTGAATCCTCAAAGAAAACCAGTACAAGATGACTCAACCAGGCCACATAAAAGTGTGTGTGTGTGTGTGTGTGTGTTGTGTGTCTGTGTTGTGTGTGTGTGTGTGTGTGTGTGTGTGTGTGTGTGTGTGTGTGTGTGTGTGTGTGTGTGTGTGTGTGTGTGTGTGTGTGTGTGTGTGTGTGTGTGTGTGTGTGTGTGTGTGTGTGTGTGTGTTTGTGTGTGTCTGTTTGTGTGTGTTGCGTTGTGTGTGTTGTGTGTGTGTGTTTGTGTGTGTTTGTGTGCGTGTGTGTGTGTGTGTCTGTTTGTGTGTGTCTGTTTGTGTGTGTGTTGTGTTGTGTTGTGTTGTGTGTGTGTGTGTGTGTGTGTGTTTGTGTGTGTTGTGTTGTGTTGTGTGTGTGTGTGTGTGTGTGTGTGTGTGTGTGTGTGTGTGTGTGTGTGTGTGTGTGTGTGTGTGTGTGTGTGTGTGTGTGTGTGTGTGTGTGTGTGTGTGTGTGTGTGTGTGTGTGTGTGTGTGTGTGTGTTGTGTGTCTGTGTGTATGTGTGTGTGTGTTCAGTGTGTGTGTGTGTGTGTGTGTGTGTGTGTGTGTGTGTGTGTGTGTATTTGTGCCGTGCGCGTTTTAAATCATAAAGAAGATCAGATACTTACCGACTTAAACACTTGATCATAAAATTCAATCTCATTGTAGATGTTGTTGTCATCTACATCTTTACATCTGAGAAATAATGGAAAATTGGTTCATTGACATTCAAGTATGATCAGAATTTAAGATGCTGAGATCTCTCCTGAAGCTTTGTTTAAGAACATGAAACACAAGATTTCCTTTAATGGGATAAATCGAAGAGGTCACGTGTGTGATTTTCACAGTCATGCAGTGAGAAACAGAAACATTGAACACGTGAGATCCTCACCTCATGATGATCTTTGTGTCCTGGACGTCTATTTGCACATCTTTAGGATTTTGGACCTGAAAGTTGATGGTGATGTATTTCTTCCGGTCGTACCACAGTGTTCTGGCAGGCTGGCTTCAGGAGAAAAATACTTCACATTAAGTGGATTTCCTAACTTGATGTCTTAAACACAGAGGCAGCCATGTACTGTAAGGTCAATCTGAGAAGATCACATGTAAAGTTCCCAACCTACCAGTTGTCAGGGCGAACAATCTTCGGCATCTTGAGGAGAAGTCCAGCAGATCTTCTGATGTTAGAGTTCTATAGAGATGTGTTCCTCTTAACTCTAACAGAAGTCAGATGAAGTGGAGACAGCTCTGTTCATGTGGCTGTGAGCTGAAGGACTGACTCTATTTTTAGGATGGATGGTATCAGCTGTTGGCACACCACCCCCCCCCCAGACCCCTTTAAATGTGCTGCTGGAACCCTCAGGAACATCTCAGGGGGGGGGGGGGGGCTAAGATCAACAACACATGAATCACTTATAAATAGTTTATTAATACTTTGAGACATATTTAATGTTTTTACATTTTTATTTAAAGCATTTTATATTTCCTAATTAAAGCCCATAGAAATATATTTGTTTTTTTAAAGTTATTTATTTGTTTCAAACTTTATGGGATAGTTTACACAATCAAATCATTATTTACTCACTTTCTAGTTGATACAAATCTATGTATGGTTGAATAGGGAGGGAGATATTTGGAGAAATGCCTCAGAATATCTTAAACATTAGAAAAGTTGTCACATTTTACACTTTTAACATTTTTTTTCTGTAATAGTCTGTAAATCTATAAAATATGAATCATAGAAAGACAAAAATATTGACACATGATTTATTTTACAAACATTTTCGATTTTTATGTCACATTCTATAATAAACGCATTAAAATTAAACAATCAAACAAAATAAACATTAAAAAAATAACAACCGTGAAACATAAACAACAAACGCGTTTAAAGCGCAGAAAACGTGAAATGCCATGTGCGTGACGTCAGCACCGCCATGTTGGACGTGAGTGCGTCACTTCCGTGCGCCGCTGTGTGGCGCGAGTCGCGAGAGGATGAACAATTGACGACAACACAAACACACAAACTGCGGATGTTACGCGCGTGTTGTGTTACATTAAATAACTCGAAACACACAAACACACACTTGTCTGTTTGAGCTCCAGTTTAAGGTGCTGGTGAACCGGAAGTGCGTGTTGAGGAGAATAATGCCGCGCAGGAAGGTGAGAGGACGAGCGCTAGCGGCTAGCGGCTAGCTCAAGCTTAGCATCCGTTTTACACATAAATTCACCGTTTCCGGTCCCCAAAACCACTGCAGGATGATTTATTAATTTGTTTTTAGTTATGCAATGAATATGTACATTAAAGTTTTGTAGTGTTAGCTTCCTGACTGTAATGTTATTGTAGTAAATCACATAAAGTGATATAATGAATGTGATGTGTTTATATTAAAAACACCTCAGTTCTGTTTTATTAAATACACTTGATCTGCACACTTCTGCTGCTTTGTGTCATAAACAGCAATCTGGGTTTGTTGTTAACACACAAAAGCTAATTGTTATGATTGTTATGACGTCATTGGTGTGTGTGTGATGATGTCACTGTGTTTCACAGAGAACAACAGGAAGTAGTTCAGATGGCACTGCTGATTCTGATGATTCTGGAGACCATGAGAAGACTGACAGCTCTCACAGTGAAGCCCACCAGCGTAATAACACCCGTCTCACCCGAGCATCACTGCGTCTCAGTCAGAGCTCACAAGGTATCGATGTCACGAGCGTGTCTCACTCGCACCTCCTGTGTGTCCACCACCATCAGACACACGCGGGTGTCTCACTCACACCTCCTGTGTGTCCACCACAATCAGACACACGCGGGTGTCTCACTCGCACCTCCTGTGTATCCACCACCATCAGACACACACACACACACACAAACGCGCGTGTCTCACTCACACCTCCTGTGTGTCCACCACCATCAGACACACGCACGTGTCTCACTCACACCTCCTGTGTGTCCACCACCATCAGACACAAACACACACGCACACGCGTCTCACTCACACCTCCTGTGTGTCCACCACCATCAGACACACGCGCGTGTCTCACTCACACCTCCTGTGTGTCCACCACCATCAGACACACGCACGTGTCTCACTCACACCTCCTGTGTGTCCACCACCATCAGACACACGCGCGTGTCTCACTCACACCTCCTGTGTGTCCACCACCACCAGACACACGCGCGTGTCTCACTCACACCTCCTGTGTGTCCGCCACCATCAGACACACGCGCGTGTCTCACTCACACCTCCTGTGTGTCCACCACAATCAGACACACGCGGGTGTCTCACCGACACCTCCTGTGTGTCCACCACAATCAGACACACGCGGGTGTCTCACTCACACCTCCTGTGTGTCCACCACAATCAGACACACGCGGGTGTCTCACTCACACCTCCTGTGTGTCCACCACCATCAGACACACTATATTTGGAGGGCTGATACCGATATCGGTCGATAAATATTTTTTGCCTAAGTATGAAACACAAGGCAAACCCATACAGTGAACAACTGATCTTGTTTATAAACTTTTGTTTTATCTTTGAACTGTACATTACTGTACATTTACTTATATGGTAAACGCTTTTATCCAAAGTATCTACAGTAGTATGCATTGGACGACTTTCACTGCAGAGTAATCAGGGGGAAGATGTCTTACTCCAGAACACTTCATTCATTATCTGCAGACACTGGGATTCAAACCAACAACCTTCTGATTACAAGTCCATCTCTCTAAACACCAGAACACACCTGTATACATTTTCATGGCCGACTTGTTTGCATAGAAGCTATTGCTTGACAAAAAATAAAACCTAATTACCCTAATTACCCACGATCCTGTAGTAACCTTGAGAAGTGGTTCACCAAGCAGAAATAATATCTAATTTATTGACCAAAAGATATGGACCTACTTTTATTATTGGACCGATAACGATAATACTAAAAAAAGTATTTATTGGCCGATATTGATAAGGCTGCCGATATATCGCTCATCCCTACCAAAAATCTATTTGAATATCTTCTCTCTACATCACACTAAAACTTGTTTTACACAAGTGTTAATACTTCAGTAACTCAAACCTTTTCTATTTGTGTATAGAAAATTTACATTAAGTCATTTAGCTGTTATCCAAAGCGACTTACCAGCGCGGTTCACAAAAGAAGCATTTAGTACAAATAATAACAAAGCAAACGTAAAATGAATAGGTCCAGTTTTAAAAGTACAATACATGAGCCAAGTGCCTAAGAAACTTTCTTGCAAGAAAGAGTGAGGATGTCAGGAAAAAGTTTTATAAGTGTGTCAGGTGCAGGTGGAAAAAATGGGTTTAAGGCGGTTTTTAAAAATGGGAACAGAGTCTGCACTGTTAACATATTGTCAATATCTTTAAATTCTGAATGCTAGTTTTACATAAATCAATGCTTCACAATAGGTTGGTCATGGGTTTTTTTTACATCTAGATGCTCCGGCAGATGTGAAGCATGCAGCAGAGAGGGATGAGTCTCCCCCCAGGACGCCTACAGGAAACGCCCCCTCATCTGAGTCAGACATTGAAATTTCCAGTGCCAACGCATCCCACGATGAGAGCGTGGCTAAAGACCACAAGGACTCAGGCAGCGATCCATCTCATCGACCAAAACGTCGGCGCTTCCATGAGAGCTACAACTTTAATATGAAGTGCCCCACACCTGGGTGCAATTCTCTGGGTAACGGCTTTTCACATCCCTTTGTTTAAGCAGCTGTTTAATAACGCAGTGCTAATGGCTTTGAAGGACTTGTTTCAAAATGCATTTTTTGTAATCAAATCTCTAAATTATATCGAAATGGAATTCAAGATTTAAAACAAAGTCTAGCTTTGTCTAAATGTCTTTTCTTTGTGCAGGGCATTTAACTGGAAAACATGAGCGACATTTCTCCATTTCTGGTTGTCCTCTGTACCATAACCTTTCAGCGGATGAATGCAAGGTGTGTTAGGATTATTTATTTTCACTGCCTTGATACTTTAAACAACAGTTTTGTGAAGATGTTTATATTAAATTATAAGCAACCAATAAAAAGAGAATTGTTTTTGTGATATAAATGCAATTTGTTGCTCTGTTGTATATTCTCAAGTTTTTTGTGTTTTTTTGACCAGGTAAAAGCCATCGAGCGTGAGAAACAAGAGGAAGAACGCAGTCAGGGTCAGAACGAGGAGAACCGACATGCCACTCGACATCAGGTGCTCTTTCTTTAACACTCACAAAATATTCTTCAAGACTGGTCGACCTAAAATGACTTATGTCAGCAATAAACTCCATCTCTTAACGAGAACCCAATATACCTTTCCGGCACAGTACAATTAACTTCTGCTGTTTTTCTGCAGGCTCCAACTCCTAGACAGGTCAGATACAAGGAGAAAGTAATAGAGATGAGGAAAAGGAGGGATTCTGGCCTGACAAAAGAGCAAAAAGAAAAGTATATGGTAATGCTGTTATTGTTCTGTTGGTCTTTTAAGTGTCAATGCAAAAGGTGATTTCGTCCTGATGTTGAATGTTTGTTTTGTCAGGAGCACCGTCAGACACATGGGAACAGTCGAGAACCACTGCTAGAGAACATCACCAGTGAATATGACCTGGAGCTCTTCAGAAAGGCTCAGGCACGTGCATCCGAGGATCTGGTACGATCTTTAGTGTAGCTGTAAAGGCAGATTAGATGACAAATATGGAAATGATTGAATTCATTCAATATCAAACAGATAGTTAAGCTGTGTGTGTGTGTGTGTTTGTGTGCGTGATTTGTGTGTGCGTGCATGTGTGTTTTTTGTGCGTGCGTGTGTGTATGATTAGTGTGTGTGTCTGTGATTAGTGTGTGTGATTAGTGTGTTGTGTTGTAGGCCTAGTAACAAGTTAGCGTTGGTGCTAATAAGTTGAAGTGAGTTTACTTGATACTGTGTTTGTAGGAGAAACTGCGTCTACAGGGTCAGATCACTGAGGGCAATAACATGATCAAAACGATCCTGTTTGGTCGCTATGAGCTGGATACCTGGTATCACTCGCCCTATCCCGAGGAGTATGCCCGACTGGGACGTCTGTACGTCTGCGAGTTCTGCCTTAAGTACATGAAGAGTCAAACAATCCTGCGCAGACACATGGTATGAATTTTATACGGTGCATTAGTATCAGTATAGTTTAATGTAATTAAGAAATTGATTTTAGGGGGATGCATTTTTTTAACTGATGAAATTGTTTTTTCAATTCAAGTTGTTTAAATAAGCATTTATTTTTCATTATTTGTAGTGAAATTATTTGTTTGTCTGAGGTGTGGAATGGGGGGTATGACATTCTTTTGAAAGTTGGTGACCAAACATTTTTGAGAACAACTGGTTAAAGATAATTCGTATGGCCAGTATTATTATATGGGTGATCTAAAAGGTTCATAAATGGAGATAACGCATCATAATTATTAACATATCTCAGAGAAGATTACTTTTTCTTAATAAGTCACAAATGAGAGTGCAATAACTGTACTTAAACTGCGTACCATAATAAGTCCTAACTGTTACAATGATGTGAAAAATATTAATATCTGCTCTATTTTCAAACATGAATGAGACCGAATGAGTCTGTCCTTTATCCTTGTTCTTTCTGAAAGCATCTTTAAACATCTTGATTGCATGTGATGGAGAAGTGTTACACTCAGTTTGTGTGTTTGGTGTATGCAGGCCAAATGTGTTTGGAAACATCCTCCTGGTGATGAGGTCTACAGGAAAAGTGCCATCTCTGTGTTTGAGGTTGATGGCAAAAAGAACAAGGTTTGTAATAAATTTTTGTTTGCAGTTTGTATTTTTTTGGGAAGATGTGAGAGTTAAAATATTTTGGCTCAACAGATCTATTGCCAGAATCTGTGTTTGCTGGCCAAGCTGTTTTTGGACCATAAGACACTGTACTATGATGTGGAGCCTTTCCTGTTTTATGTCATGACTGAGGCTGATAACACCGGCTGTCACTTGGTTGGATATTTCTCAAAGGTAATGTGTTGCATAATGTTGAGCATTTCTTTCCATTTCCATCACCAAACTATGTAAATTGACTTCAGATTCAGTACTTCACAAGTGGTTAAAACGTAATAATTTTCTTTGTGTTATGTCTTGTTTTTCCCTGTTTTAATTTGTATTTATTACAATGAAACATGAACTGGCCATAAAAATGAATTATCTGTAAATGTCCTGGTGATATTTCTGTGTTTGCATTGGCTGAACATCCTCTCATCTTCTGAATCATGCAGGAGAAGAACTCTTTCCTTAATTATAACGTGTCTTGCATCCTGACTATGCCGCAGTACATGAGGCAAGGCTACGGGAAGATGCTGATTGATTTCAGTGAGTATAAAACCCAGTTGTTTATTAATCTCACCCTGGTGTTAGAAACAAAACCATAATGCTTTTCTTGCTATAATTTCAGGTTACCTGCTGTCTAAAGTAGAAGAGAAGGTTGGCTCTCCTGAACGCCCTCTTTCAGATTTGGGTCTCATCAGTTATAGAAGCTACTGGAAGGAGGTGCTACTGCGTTACATGTGCAACTTTAAGGGCAAGGAGATCTCCATTAAGGGTAAGAGAGCTGACACTAGTGGTGCAGGTCATTCTCTTGTGCTGAGGGTTTCATAAGTGTTCTGTGTGTGTTTAGAGATCAGTCAAGAAACGGCTGTGAACCCGGTGGACATCGTCAGTACTCTGCAGTCCCTTCAGATGCTCAAGTACTGGAAGGGCAAGCATCTGGTCTTAAAGAGACAGGTACAGAAATTCTTTTTTTTTTTTTTTTGCTTTTGTCATCATCGTATTGTTTATCCTAAAGTTTTCTAGTGATCTATTGATCATTTTATTGAAGTGATTTCATTTGCATTAAATATAGAGGTTTCCAAACTAGTTTTTGTTTTTCTTTGTCAAAAGGATCTCATAGACGAATGGAAGGCCAAAGAGACCAAAAGAGGCAACAACAACAAGACTATAGACCCCACCTGTCTGAAGTGGACCCCTCCTAAAGGAACCTAGCAGAGTCGTTTTCCTACGTTTCATACTACATCAAACTATGACATTGACTTTGTCCGCAACGATTTGAGGCGTTAGTGTCATTTTTTTGTCCTTTTTTATGTGCCCTTTGTAACTCTGAAAATCTCGCTTTTGTTTTTTACAGTGCTATTTATTTTTTGACTTTTTCAGAGCGTTTCACTGGCCAAGTTGCTTCTTTGCCCCCGTGTATGCTGTTTTAATATTTTTAAGCAAAAAATCTTTATCAGTAGAATGTAGTAAAAGAATCGGGGCCTTGCAAAAAGTGTTGATATTTTCAATGTGTTAAATACACTTTTATTCTCTTCAGGGATTGCTTGGTATTAGTGTTTTCCTTAAGGTGTATATGCTTTAAGCACAGAATGAGGCAAACACCTGTCAATATGATGAACAATTTTTATTACATTACTTTTGATACCTGACACTAGCAGTGTTTCTTTATCCACTGTGTAGTCAATAATAATAATTATTATATGTTGATCTATCTCCATCATCAGTTATACTGCAGTTTATCCCATTCCTCCTGCAGATCTGAGGAGAGAAATTATGATGCAATGCTGAAAGCCGCACAGTTGTCAAGTAAATCAGTTGTGTACATGTCATACCTGACAGTTTGTTCAGATGTGCAGGTTTGTCCATTGTCGTGCTGGTCTCTGACAGTGGTTTAGTCTCTGGACCTGCACATTCAGATGCTCATGTTTTAGACAGCTGTATATTTTGGCTAAGTGATTTCACAGCACAGTAAACGGATTTTTCCAGCTACCTGCTGAAGATCTCTTGCCCATGAGCCCCACAAACATATCTCCTTTATGCCCTTTTGAGGAAACAAGAGACATTTAAACCAGATGTTTTTCGATACGGATAAGAAACCAGCTTGTGTTATGAGACATATAAATGATGTTATTCCACTCAGCTTACTTACTTCTGTGATCCATTCTCACAGGTTTAAGGATTTCTAGCACAATAAAAAAACAAAACAATCCCTTTACTTTCTATTATTGAACAAGCTTTACGCATTTTAGAGGAGAAAACTAGTATGAGGAATTATTTCTGTCATCTGTCAATCGTGACAGTAGTCAAGTTTATATAAGTCAGTCATCTTTACCACAAAAAAAAGAGTCATTTTATGATTAAAACCGATATTTAAATTTTCAAAATTAACATCAATGGTCATAATTTCATTAATGAATAAATAATTTGTTCATGTAGTAAAATACAAAAATGTGCTAATAATCCCAGTTCAAATAATATATATTTTCTTGAATAAATGTATACAAATGTTGTTAATATATAGCTAAGCCGAATACATAGTGAAATATATGTCATGTCAATATATCTCAATAACAAAAGCTACATTCAACAAAGTGAGTACATTTCAAAGCTTTGTAATTAAGTAAATATACCGTGTAAATTCAGTGTATATACTAATTTTTTCATTACATAAACTTACAAAAAGTTTTGTATTTTATTAAGAACTTGACTGCTGGTTTTGATCGATTATTTAGATTTTTTCTACAGAATTTTGTTTTCTTTTTGAGATATTTACTAAGCCACATTCAATATTTTAACAGTGTTATGTTATGAAAATGTCTTTTCTAACTTTACCAGAATGCGACATATTTTGTACAAAACTATACGTGAGGTTTTACCTGAGCGTTTTCCCATAAGTCCATAAAACTGATGAGATTTGGATCTTTTGAGCAGAGCAGCAGCTTGACTGGCGAGTTCTTCTGCCACTGGATCAGTCTGAACCATCCAGAAATAAAGAAATTGTCAAAATGATTTGATAGAAAAGAACATGAGGACACTTTAAGTTCCAACAACAAGGGGATAGAAATACAATTGGATTTAGTTATCATTGTGGCGTACTTACATCATGGGTGGATGACAGATATAATGATCATAGCAAAAATGTATAAAGCAGACGGCTAAAATACATTAAGGGTTTTGCTGTCACACCAAAACAAAAATTTACACATGTAGTACACATCTAGTTTAGTAAAGAATGATGGAAAAATGACTCACCCCCCAGTCATCTGAAATCCAGTTTTCCCTGTTCAGAGTAAAAGAGAAACTTTGGACACTGCATACTAGAATCGTGACCAATAATGCAGACAGATTCCAAATCTCCATAAGGAATTAAAATATGTCAATTTAAATCAAATGTTATATTCAGAAAGAGCTCGAATAAAAATGTTGAAATGATAAAAAGGGCTCAGTAACTTCTATGTGGGTAGCAGAAGGTTTTTCTGAACTCTCTGAAGCTTTTTGTCTGTTCTTGCTCATAGTAGGGATGCATTTATAGACATACGGCTGATGACCCCTCCCAGCTGTGAGACCCTGAATCTCTCTCATCAGCACCATCTCTGCATCACACACACAAAAAACTGCACTTGACTTAAGTGATCTAAGAAATTAACCGTCACGATTTCCGGTGATTACGATTAATGGATCAATCACACGTCAATGAAATATACATATGAAAAAAGTAATTTAAAGTAAAAAGAACTTGACAGAAGCACAGATAGATACAGAAATGATGGGTTAATGTTTAAAAACATAGCATCTCATAATTCTCTATCTGCCCATACCATCTTTAAATGTTTTCCCTGCTGTTTCCATAAACTCATATAGTAAATGTTATTTAATTTTGATTCTTAAATAATCCTTTTCAGTAAGAAGATTAAATCATTTACACTATTACAGTATTTGATTTGCATACGAGCGGATGTAAAATTAAAAGCCCATTGGCTTAAATTGATCTCTGATCCTGCCTCGTTAACAAATTATAAAAATATTATCATTAAAGATTATTTTATTTTTTATTTGACTCTCTTACTTTGAATTGATTCTTCCATATGTGTGTCAGTCTGTTCTTTATAGATCCTTTAACATCCCAGTCCTGTGTTGAGTGCTCAGGGTTGTAAAAGGATTTCCACCCTCATGTTCTGTGTGAGATCAGAGGAACCCTACAGTGCCAATGTGGGACCCTTTCTGAAACTGTAGGAGACGATAAGAAGCAAAATGTAGTTTGCCTGTCTTCCATAATGAAAAGCAAACTTTGGTGCAATTAATACATTCGTACATACAGATCTTTTCTTACATAGACTGAGAATCTTGTATTGTGGACATAAAAATATTTAATTACGAGTTGCTTTGTTTGCGTTAATCCGACAATTATATTTGAAAAAGATGTGTTTTTGTTTCCAAATGAGCACCGCACAAACACCTCAGATCTGGATGACACACCGAATTTATGGCCTTTGATCTCATCACAGGTGCTTAACAAAGCAAGAAACCAATTTTCGATAATTTCACCTGAACGGCACTCATGCGTTTCCAAGCCCACAGAGGTTCAATGTTGAGTGCTGAATCAAAAAGAATCAGACGCTGCTCATTTCCATATGAAAACTGCTTCACTCAACGAGCTTTGCCACAGCATATTAAAGCACATAATACTCAACTCTTTCACCATGTTCAATTCCGACAACATATTATACTTGATCTGAAATAATGAAGGAGGAACACACATTGAGCCGATCTGACACCAAAACTCTAAAAACCTCATTTTATTTTTTAATAAATCATTACAAGGAAGTGCTTGACCTTCTTTTTATTTCAACCTTACATAGATGATGCACCCCAAAAATGTCCTTTCATCTGTTCACCCTCTTATCATTCCAAACCTGCAGAATACAAAAGAAGATATTTTGAAGATTTTGTAAGCAAACGACACCGTAACCATTGTCATCCACTGTATTAACGACAAACATCAGAGACATTTCTCAAGATATCTTCATTTGTGTTCCACAACTTAAAGAGAGACAAGAGGATTTTATTCAGGTGAACAACCGGAGGTGTAAATCAAGACAATGTGTTATATTTCAATTTTTTATTTATTTAGCATAGCTTAAATATGCATCAACAATCACTGATGTGTGATATGTTTCATTTATTTATTATGAATATTACAATCTTTATTATTCTCTCCCTCTTGATTTTAAACGTTAAGTTTTTGACACTACAAGTTACAATAAGTTTGTGCTAAACAACGTTCTTTATAATTTCTTCTTTCGTGTTTGCATTACAAAAAGTCATGCAGGAATGTGAATAAATCCAGACAGAAATTTCTAAACTCTTGATACTTTAGACCTGAATGATTATTTTTAAGCAAATGTGACTGATGGACCCCGTTGACTTCCATCAGTTTTGCTGAACACCATTCTTCAAAATATCTTCTTTTCAGTTTTGCGTTAGAAAGAAATGTATACACATTCAAAACAACTGGAGGGTGTCAACGTTGATAGATTGTTTTGGTTTTATAAATGAAGTTAAATACACGAAACACAGGAAAATAAGATTTTTGGCCTCTAGTGTTGTTAAATGAAAGAGACATGACTGTCATTCTTGATGCAGGTTTGGCATAAAGCGTTCCCTTAAAGAATTTCTTGACAGACATTGATTGAGCTGAGAGATCATGACCGAGAACTGTGTGTTCTGCTGATTGCATTCACATTCTCTTCTTCAAGTCTTCTGGAGGACTTTCTTTGTGCATCATCTGATTGCAGACATTGTTGCCTATAGACATGATCAGACGTTCCCTGCTTTTGTGGCCCTGGTTTAACTTCTCTGGTAATTTCCTGAACCTTTCTCAAACAGGCGAGTTGAATGGTCTTTATATGTTGAAATGTATTAAATCTGGAGTGTGCGGGTACGTTCAGTGCGGGACAGCTCGTTCTGGAGCTTCAAAAGCTCATGTGAGATTTCAATGGGACAGGGAATGCTGTTGTCAGCAATAAAGAAATGTTCATCTTCAAGTTCTTTTCATTATTCCTAATCCTGACATTTGTGGAAATAAAGATGTTGTTTTTAGATATGTTTCAGATTTTAGATATATTTTATTTAGGCTGTCAAACGATTAATCGTGATTAATCGTATCCAAAATTAAATTTTATGTTTACATAATAAATGTGCTGTGTGTAGTCATTTTGAATTTATTAACACAAAGATATACATGTACGTGTATTAAAGGTAATATTTTTTATACTTTTGTATTTTTCAGTCATTGAAATTGTTTAATAATTTGTATATTTGATATTTAACTTAAATATGTGTAGGTATATGTGTTTATAAATACAACATTACTAGGCACAGTACACAGATATATCTATATTACGTAAACACAAACTTGATTCTCGATCCGGTTAACCGCGATTAATCATTTAACAGCCCTAATTTTATTATGAGAATTTAGTCTATCCCTTTGTATTGCTTCTAAGAGTTAAGAAAAGACAAAACCACAATGCAATATAGCCCGAGAACCTCATTTATCCCTGAGCTATAAAAGAGCAATAAAAGTTTAGTGGTCCGCACACATTTCATAAAAGCAAACAACTTTGGCTTGTTTTAACCTGTGATCTTAAACACATAAGGACAGAGTGGTTTTGTTTCTTTGAGCATTGTTGTGTCACTGACGGAGAGACACTCGGTACATTCTGTAAGAGAACAAGCATTAGAGGAACAAAGAGAAGATGGGCATGTTAACAATGTGGGCCTGCGGTGGGACCTCGGCACACCAAACACCTCTTTTGTTATATGATTCTCTCTGTGACAGATTCACAGGTTTGACTGGACACGTGCCAGATAAAGAATAAAACCAAAGCCATAACATTTTTCACAGTTTTACATCCCTTCAGATAGATCTTGAGTTGTGCTTTCATTGTGAAGAATCACATCATCATTTTAGCAGATTTTTACTTGTTGTTGAAGTGTAGCTGTCATAATGTTTCTGGAATCTGATATGCTCTTACAAACCATCACTCATATCCCACAAAGTCAACTGAAGGTGTGTAAATGCGTTAATCATTTAGTTATTAAAACCAAAAGAAATGGTCATGCCCACACAGCAGAGGCGTTATAAATATTCATATGCACCTTTTGATTGAAAACAGTTTGACTGTCAAAACTGAAAGCAGAAGCTCAGACACAGTAGGAACCAGATAAATTATGACAAACACTTCACATGAAATCGTAAGTAAACAGAAGTAAACAGCCGTACATTATACACACGATACCATCTGCAGTACCATATTAATATTTAAATAACCCAAGACAACTTATAACAAAATTATTTTGTAATTCATTTAATGTAACAAAACACTCAGTATAGTTTTCCTCAAACGTGGACCCCATTGCATTCATTTTGGTTAGCAACATTTTTCAAAATATCTTCTTTTGTGTTGGTTATGAGAAAGAAATTCGTACAGGTTTAAAATGACAAGAGGTTGAATAAATTCATTTTTCCTTCAACTTTTATATTGAAGTGCAACGAATAGCAATATGAAAATCAAATACAATCAAAAGAAAACTTCGAGTTGTTGGAATCACTCAAATTAAAGCTGTACATATATTCCACATGATTAAATAAAGTTATAAAACATACGTTTTCTTGAAGTTTGGGGATGTTAATCATTTTGAATCATGTGTTGTACCATGTACATGATTAAAATGAGTAATTCCAAAAACTTGAACTTGGCGAAAATTGAAATATGACGCTCACTCCAGCCTCATTGTAATGATATTTAAAAGCTAACGTACAATTTATTGTAAGGCTTTTGATATAAAAATATGCATGTCTTGTACACACGTCATTAGATTTAATGACAACCATGAAACTGCTAAATTAAACCTGCTAACAGATGTTTATTATGGGTTTTGCCCTGCGGATTATGTGTTTCTTTTACATGGGTGTGTGTTTCGTGGAGGTAGGTTAGGTTGTTTTGTCCAGATGGTATTGTTCAGAAGATTTCATGTGCTGTTCTTGGTAATGTGACACCTTTATAGATTTAGCTTGTTGGTATTAAAGCAGGTTGTAAACCCTTAGATGGGGACAAGTCCTGTCTGACAAGTTTACATGGAACCTTTTCCTAGAACCTTTGAGGAATCTCAAGATCTCCTCCCACAGAGTTGGCACCCGACAAAGAGTCTGACTTCGACTCATTTTTAGGCGGATTATTCCAGGGTGAGGCAAATATCTCACTCCATTATGCTTCTGTTTAATTAGTTATCACCTCACTGTTTCAATAATATCATCAAAAAAGAAAGAGAGGTCGATGTTCTCGCTGACAGAGACCATCTCTGCGTTCATACAAATATCAGATTTGAGCTCGTTCTCTAGTACCAAAGTTCAGTTTTCATATCTAACCTTTGGAGTCCCACAAGGTTCTATACTGGGCCAAATACAATTTTATTGAATCCAGACCTATAGCCTATCGCTGGAAGCATTTTAATAAGGTATGATTGAAGGTCAAACCTTTTTTTAGAGGAGTCAGCCAAGGTCACAGATTACTGGTTTGAGCTCCTAGTGTTTCTTATGTCATGTTTTTGTGTTTGTTGGTGTTAGGATGTAGATATGTAGGATGTCTTCTGTATCTAGACTAGTGATCTGTTCTGATTGGTAAAAATGTACACGTGAGAAATGAAAACACAGCTATATTTGTGCATGGATTACCTCAGATGTTATTACTGCATTTAAGGAATTCTTCTGTTTTCTTTTCTATAGTTTTAGAAAACATTTGGGACATTAAGGATCATTTTGTTGACTCTTTGTATGGGAAACAATCCTGTCGCAGTGTTGATGTCTAATGCAAAACAAACGACACGAAGCAAAACAGTTGAGAAACACCTGAAGAAAAGTGCTGTAGTTTTCAGTCTTTAAGCCAAAAAGCTTGATGTGATTTATTTGTCTCACAGGCATCTTAGGACAGCTTGAAATGAAACTGTTCTTGTATTTCTACTAGATTTCCTGTAAAGCATGCATGTTCTTCATCTGCCATTGGAGGACAGTGTTGTTTCACTTGTGAAGAATACGCTTGTCCTGACAGAACCTCAACCTCTAACTTTCTGTAGTTTCTCACCAAAAACATTAGGAATTTTTTTTCTTAACTATTTACGGAATTTCGTATATAAATTTTGCATGTGTGGTAATATAATAAATGTGTTATTATATGATAACATGTCATTGGCATAAACTTAAAGATTTCCCATGATAGACGGCAACAAGACTCACATATAAGAAAAGCTTGTGTTTGCGTGTGTGTGTGTGTTTGTGTTTGTGTGTGTGTTTGTGTGTGTGTGGTTTAAGGTGTGATTTAAGGAGCAAATATTTGACACTGGCTTCACAAATACGACAAAATGTTCTTCACGTTTAAAAAGACTCATAAATAGTTTTAAAGCTAATAATGTCAACTGGTTTGTGTAAGGATTACGTTTAGGGTATTGTAAATATCATTAGCTTTCTATTAAAGGCCCCGGTGTCTGTTTGTGATTTTACAGTCTGCAGATGGTACAGCACAACTCTTGAGTTATACATTATTTGACTTTAGATCCTGAAGGCCTGACTGTTGCTCAAGTTCTTCGACTCATTTTGAGGCAGATGGCGCTTCACGCGAGACATAAAATGAGCTCTTTCATGTTTTCTTATCATTTCTTTTCTGTCTCGGACGCTGCGTTCCTGTGCGACAGCTGTCACTTCTTATATCAGTCACGTGTCTTTGTATGAAAGCAACATTTTACTAACATGAACCTACACGAAGAACAAATTCTCTCTCTCTTTTGTTTTTCTTTTCTTAAAGAAGGTCTGTGGTCTCATTTCGAACCCTTTTGACCTTCCTTCTTCTGCAGAACACAAAAGAAGATATCTCGAATTATGAGAATAATCACAACATCGAACCCCTTGGATCTTCATTGTACGGACACTAAACCGCTGCAACATTTCTCAAAATATCTACCTTTGTTTTTGTGCGGAAGAAAGAGTCATGTATAGGTGAATAATTGGACATGAAGGTGGGTAAATGTGCACAATTTCTTTGCCTTTAGGATGTGACAATAATGGTGTAACCGGTGTAAATTTAATGCATTTGACAAATGCATTATTTGCTAAAGACTCTACACTTCAAAATTCGCCATCCCTGTGTAACGATATGTGTGTGTTACTGAATGCCAGTCTGTTTACTGAGCAACCAGCGATTCAAAGAGATCTCCTTCATGGACACAATGAAATGTTCTCACAGATATTGTGTGTTGATGTGGGTCCCTGATTAACAACCGCCCACATCACATCACCGACACACACGCTGTGTAAACTCGACATCGCCAACAGCCTAACGCTCATCACACGCATACACTTACTGTCAAGATATGTTTGCCCGTTCGATCCCACGTGTCACTCAGGGATCAAATGGAAATCAGACCTGCAGTGCTGTTGTCATAGCTCTACAGTTTTCCACTCTTTGTTTGAAACTGTTACTCTGCACACCTTATAAACAACACTTTGTTTGCAGAGTCAGAACACAATGTCACAGGCCCGCTTTGCATGCTCAAATTTGCTTCCAGTCAATAGCTCCGGTGTTGGTGAACCACAGAGGTGCATGATGGGAGATCTCATGCGTGCGCTGGTCTCACTGACACGAAGGTGAGGAAAACGGCAAGCGATTCACAATGTGAGCATTGATGTCAGAAAACATCATTATGGGACTGATCTCTCGTGGCTGTCTGACCTGCTCCGTAATGATCCGATCTGATGTGCTTTGATGCGTTTCGAAACTCGCGCTGGATCCATGTCAGCCAGTTCTGCTTCCTTTTGTTTTAACGATTTATGAACAATGCGGAAAAAACGTATACATGCACTTTGAAAAGAATGTCTTGGCACATAATGTGTGTCAAGCATTTCGAAAGACGAAGGATTCAAATAAAACAATGGACGAACTTCACAAGAAAAGCACGATAACATACTCTGAACTGTCGTAAAATTCCCCGAACTTTACTGCAGTTGGCATTAAGGTATACCGTAAAACTTTGACGTAGTTTTCACGGGAACCGTAGATTGGATTTATAAATAGGTTTTAAACACAAACTTAGTTCTTATATTCAATTTCACAGAACAATACTGACTTTATTGTGAAACGGAAAAAGTCGATTTAATCACACACATCGGTTTGACAAAATTTAATTACATGACTTATGTTTCAAAAACTTTACTAAATGGTGTGGATCCGCTGTACATCATTTATTTTAGTTAATAGAGTGCGTGTAAATGTATTGTGAGATGTTATAAACATTCTGATTGGAAAACACCAATAACTATAAAGTGAAATAAATAAACATCACACAATATATCATACCACCGTACCAGGGTTTCTAAAAAGTATTATTCATGTTGACCTTCCTGTGCTCAATTCTAAGTCTGATTTATTTCATGTCTCGCTTTACTTTCTGAAGTCACACAATGTGGAGGTGGATGCATTATCTATCACCCGGTTCTTGACTCGAGCGGGTTCGTATATATCTTCCTCTTCTCTGCTGCTGTATTTGCGGGCGGCTTTAGCTCCAGACACCCTGAGGCTGCAGCAGCGCCAGTGAGTCGTCCCACCTCTGTTTTTGTGGTGAGAGATGACATGTGGAAGCTTTGAAGAGCAGGGAGGGAGGGACGAATTGAACACATCACTCTGCGCGAACACACAACTGTCATGTGGCCGGCAGTCGGCCCAGATTCTCTCACTGTCTAAGTGGGTCGCAGAAATGTAGACAGGAAGTACAACTCACACATGAACACACACACCTCCGCCATACGTTTACTGTTTCCCTGCTACACAACAGTCAGTGCGAAGCTATGCACACACCTACACATTTTGGACAACAGTATTTGGTTGTTTTCCAGAGAAAATATCGAAACACACATTATTTTCCTTGAGAAATGCAGGTGAGGAAAATACAATCTGTTCTTTATAGAAGTGCTTCACCCCAACATTCTGGATAGGGATAACCGTAAAATGCTGAGTGGCTTTAAATACACCAAACAAAAAAAAGGACAGACAGCACAAACAAAGCCAGACGATCCACCCACACACAGCACCTACACCAAAATAAATAAAGACGCCAGAACGAAGACAAACTGTGCCGCCTGTGTGTGCGTGTCTCGCACTTATGAAGTCATTGTTTTAATTTGGTTACGGCGTGTTTGTGTTGGCTGCAATTCTTTTATTTATGAACCGCGTACATCCTTACAAGAATTATTATCGAAACATTTTGCCTATACGTAAATACATATAGGCTTATTTACAGTGCAACGGCCATCGCCCCTCCTTCCAGTATTTTTCCCAAACCTTTCCCCATAAGGATTTTAAAGCTCAAGGCCTAAACTATTATAACTAGGACTGTCAAAACGATAAACGTGATTAATCACAATCCTAAAGATTTGCGTTGATTTCATATGTGTCTTGTGGATATTTATAAATACATATACATGGATGAAATAAACGAGACTTGTAGATATTTTCTAGATATATACATTTATGTGTTTGTGTTTATGAATAAGAATTTAAAACTCACACTTAAACAAAAGTCGTTGGAATTACTTAATTTAATCATGTTTGACGGTTAAATTGTTTTTTAACATAATTTCTCTTGATATTTGCGCATTAAGACATTTAGCATTGAAGATATAAATAAAAGTTATGTCAAACCAACTTGGATTGTGTGGAACCGATGTCGATGATTAAATTAAGTGACTTTATTGTGGATTCGATTATTCTTGATTAATCCTTTTATCGGCCTTAAATTCAGAAATATTATGAAACCTTCACATTCTATGTATGTAAACAAGGCATTTAAAAGTGTGAGGACACTTGAGGGTTGGCAATGCTTTATAAGATTGGCACAAGGTGAATTGTTTTCTCAGAAAGCTGAATTGCGTGGTGATCTTCTTCTACGCTGTGTGGGTACACCTGTACGAGACAGCAGACATTATAGCGATCCTGCCTCGCCTCCTGCGGTGTTTACGTCCTCTTAGATCTCCTGTCTGACGTGCCGGTCTTCATTTAGAGATTACAGACGAAGCCTCTGAAACCACCTATAGAGATCAAACACATGTAAGTTAACGTCTGGCTGAATGAAGGTTATATAGCCAAACCACACCGCTCCAGACCAATGTACCACTAAAGCAGTTTAGTGAATTTGAGTTATAAACCCTGATGAATACCAACATACTGATAACATAGAATACATTTTATTATAACCCCCACTACATTTTTGTTAAAAACGTTGACATTTTTGGTACTGTTACAGTGTAAAAATCCTCGATCCCCTCTCACTATTTATCTATATGCCCGGTTCTATTGATTGTTGCATTTACAATTTTGGCTCAGTTAAAGTTTGGTCAAATTCAAAAGCACACTTTGAAACGATTGAACCACAACCTGACTCACAAAATATGTTTAAATCACCATATAAAAGACATATAAAGAGATGTTCATCTTGTGCTTTGAAGAAAAGTGTATGTCGCCCTTGGACCCCGATTTAAACATTGTATTTTAAATTGACGTCTCTTCTATACTCACAACTTGTTTTCATGGCAGCGAGTGGTGTAAGAGTTCTTTGGATGACCTCCATACAGCTTTTCTCCGATTTTGATTATGATGATTCAATATTTTGATTACCTGCCCAGAGAAGTCACGCGGTCCTGTGATCTCGGCCGCGTCTGTAAAACACAAGAAGACGGATTGGGTTTTGCATTGGAAGGAATCAAGTGGTTGTGTTTTTGTTTCTTTAATCAGGATTATGATTTATACGTTATTTTTCTTACAACATATTATTCACTACATAAGGCTATGCAAGAAGGCCAGGCCACTCGCAAAACCATTAACCGCTGTAAGATCGACGGTCATGTTTAAACACGTCTCCATTGGCAGCCGGATGGACAACCAGAGCAAACCCTAAAGACAAATCCAAAACAAATCTTGTAATCTTTTTTAAACTAACTCTTGGTTCATCTTAAAATGAAAGACTTCTGACTTGAGCTAGCGAGTGACACCAGACAACACACTATTCTTGTCTTGAGTTTTGTAAAGGAAAGCACTGACATGTTTCTTATACTGTAGACAGATATTACTGTATATAAGTGCATATATATGACAGATATAAGAGCTCAGCTATTTCTGGCCACAACAAAAGAACACATTTCATGCATCATTAGTACAGACACTGTTATTATTACAAGCCGAACTGAGCATCAGGTACGATGTCACTCTCTCTGTAATGTTATTAGATAATTATAGCACTCAACAGCTTAACTATGACATATCATGTGTGCCACGTGAAGAGCTACAGCTTGACGGAGGGGTATCACGCTGTTTCAAGCAGTATAAGTGCTTAATATATATATATATAAAGAGAGAGAGAGAGAGAGAGAGAGAGAGAGAGAGAGAGAGAGAGAGAGAGAGAGAGAGAGAGAGAGAGAGAGAGAGAGAGAGAGAGAAACAGAGAGAGAGAGAAACAGAGAGAGAGAGAAACAGAGAGAGAGAGAGAGAGAGAGAGAGAGAGAGAGAGAGAGAGAGAGAGAGAGAGAGAGAGAGAGAGAGAGAGAGAGAGAGAGTTGCATGACTTGTGCTCAATACACCCCAGCACTGCATTTCATTTGGGAAGTGTTTTAAAATATTCAACTTGTTATCCCTCAAAAGGTTATGAGTTATTTATTTGAAATTCCCCACTTAAAAAATCACTCCTATGCACCAATCAGAGAGCTCAGAAGAGCACAAGCATCAGTGTGGATATTCTTCAAGAAGAGATTGGTCACGAGCGCTGCTCACGGCCTGCACGCTGGAGCTCGACTTTAAGAAACAATCTTTATTCTGTATCTGTCTTCTGTAAATGTGTGTAAACCAGACACTTTTCTGAGATATGAACAACACGATTCTACACCACAGCTACTCAAGATTATCTGGCCAAACATTTTACGTAGGTGATGTAGATGAAATTTTGCGACTTTAAGACAAAAAAAAGCAAAACATTATTATTAACAGTACATCTGAATTTATATCAACATGTGCATCAAATTAAATGTACATTGTAAAAATATTTAATGTGGCTTAGTAAACATAACAACAATAAACAGTCATATTAACTTAATAAAATATTTTAAAAACATGAAATAGATTTTATCAATGGAAAACCTTCTAAAAACCCTTTTAATTCAATTTATCCAATTATCCAATCCTATTTTTTGGTAGTTTGTGTAATAAATATACATATTCATAATAGACAAAACATTTTTTGGCAAATTCTGATAGAAATATTTGAAATATTTACTTTTTTTACATACACAACCTTATAAAATGGAAGGGAATCGTTAGTATACTTATTTTTAAATCAAATTAGGAAAGTATGCTATCAGAACGCTAACAAGTACACTACTAGTAAATTGATAAGTATACTTCCTTAATTAAGTATACTTTTAAATAAACTTGACCTCTACTTAATAGAAAAACTTTAAGGCATACTTATTTTTCTTATACACAAAATTTATTTATTTATTTTTTATTTATTAATTTCAAAGCTTTTTCAAGTTGTTTCACATAAAAGCACGGTAAAACTTTTTTAGTGAAGTAATTATAATATTCATATAATCTAGAACATAGGGCTTCATGAGTCACGTGACAGTAGAGCGTTCTGAATTTCAGTGATATCGCTGAAACTGGAGACACTTTTTGGGTCTTGCTTACAGCGAACCGATAATTTTCTCTCTATAGCATTAAAATAAATTACTTTTCTTCCTTAGGTCCCCATATCATACCAACCACGGGCGTCTCAACTGAAACCCCTATGCCTTTAGCATTATTAGTCAACGCCAAACGTGTCAGCCCTGTTAGAACTCCTCATCTGATCAGATTTCATGAGATCTTGTTCGCAGGTCATAGGTTCCAATCTTATGTTCCACATTGACAGCTGTAGTTTCTTATATCATTGTTCATGATTTTTCATTTTATGATGTATCATTTCACTTGTGCGAACACATACACGGAAGAAAAGTTACGTAAGTGTTAAAAATAAGGTAAGGTTATATCTATACGAACGCAGTGTTTCATATGGCGGCTCAAGTCACGCCTCCCAATTTAATCCAAAGTTATGGTATCGTCCATATTAAGTTAAGCATTGGTCAGAAAAGGTCTGTTTCGTTGAGATATTTATAGAAATATTTGACTTCAACCATTCGAGACAGGACTTGCTGTGACAAGTTTACCCTTTAAAACGTGTAATGCTGTCAGAAATGCTTATCAGCAAGAAAATGAAACCTGTCAACAAAAAACCAGGAACACAAAACAACACCCTTCATCACATTTCTTCTTCTGGCCTTTCTTCTGGCGTGTACATTTTCCATGGCCGCCGTCCCAGCTGCTGAGAAAGCTCATCCCTGAAGCCGCAGTGTATTTAGAAAGGAGGTTGATGGAGAGCGCTCAGGCTCCGTGTGTCAAACACAGCCTCTCCGTTCCAGCGTTGAGGCTTGGCAACAGACCTGACCGGAGAGGCCAGCCAGCCAGCAAACCCAACAGCATGTGAGAGCAGGCCAAAGAATGAGACGTGTGTGTGTGCGTATGAGACAGAGAAAGGGAATCTACCTCAGGGCAGAGCTTCATCTGAGGTGTGCCAAACAGTACAACCTGTCTGTCTTTCATTTATGTGTGTGTGTGTGTGTGTGTGTGTGTGTGTGTGTGTGTGTGTGTGTGTGTGTGTGTGTGTGTGTGTGTGTGTGTGTGTGTGTGTGTGTGTGTGTGTGTGTGTGTGTGTGTGTGTGTGTGTGTGTGTGTGCGTGTGTGTGCCTGTGTGTGTGTGTGCCCGTGTGTGTGTGTGCCCGTGTGTGTGTGTGTGTGTGTGTGTGTGTGTGTGTGTGTGTGTGTGTGTGTGTGTGTGTGTGTGTGTGTGTGTGTGTGTGTGTGCCCCCGTGATTGTGTGTGTGTGTGTGTGTGTGTGCCCGTGTGCGTGCCCGTGTGCGTGCCCGTGTGCGTGTGTGTGTGTGCGTGCCCGTGTGTGTGTGTGTGTGTGTGTGTGTGTGTGTGTGTGTGTGAGTGTGCCCGTGTGTGTGTGTGCCCATGTGTGTGTGTGCCCGTGTGTGTTTGTGCCCGTGTGTTTGTGTGTGTGCGTGAGTGTGTGCACGCGTGTGTGTGTGTGTGCCCGTGTGTGTGCGCGTGTGCGTGTGTGTGTGGTTGTATGTGCTCAGCGTTTACACGGCATGACTGATTCTCTTTAATTCTTAACCCTGCACAATTTTCTGTAAATCATTTATAATCATCTAAAAAACGTTATGACAAGTATGAAAACGCACGCTTGGAATTTGGTCAGTTTGCGAGGCGTTCCCGTGAGTTTTCTTGAAGACTTGGCATATTTTCTGGCTGCGTCACACTGTTGTGGTTTCTCCGTTTTGTGCTGTTTCATCTCGGCCCTTCTCGATACGAAGGCTCCGGTTGTTGAAGCGCTGGAGGACGGCCCAGATGTGTACAGATCCACACAGGAAGAGAGGAAGGGAGCGCATGGAATGAGTTCCATATGTTGAGCTGACAGTGAGGTCATTACAATGCTTTACATGGCCTGTTACAGAATTGGGGTGGGTGGGCACATCCGCCACAGAAGACGAGTGGGAGCTTTCTGTTTGTCATTGTTTAAACCCCAAAATAAAAGCAATCCCAATGACGAACATCTACTTACCTGCAAACCTGTTTTTTGTTTATCAGAATTCAGTACATTTGTCACAAAAAGCCGTCCCCGACTGTGTTATATTGGACCTTGACTCTGCCCGTCCCACTGGATCCTGGCCTCTTGAGGAGTCTCTGGTTCTTCACATCCTTGCTATACAAGTTTGGAATTATATGAAATAACTAATGTTATTTATTACCTAATAATAAGTGAATAATGACTTTATCCGTGATGTTTTTCTAAACAAGATGATTATAAAGAACTCCCTTTGCATTAGGAAATTTGCTATAGTTTAGAGAAGATTTGGTTTTTAACTGGCTTTGGACAAGCGGGAATGACATTAGTGCTGGATCTTCGTCCCGACATCATTCAGCCATCATCTTTCCTCATCCCGTGCAGAAATATCCTCCCGGGGTCCGTATGTCTGGGCCACAGAATGAAAAACCGCGAGAAAAAGAAACAAATAGGAAGAAATGGGCTTGATCTGTCTCCTGAGTCTTTGTCCGTCCGGCAAGTCGAGACCTCAGCGTGCCAAGTTGAGCATCTACATTCGGGTTTGGCTGTTTCTGCCTGCGAAAACCACAGGAAAAGGAAACGTGAAGCCTTTGGAAAACCAAAAAAAGGAAAAAACGACTCGCCTGAAGGAAAATGGCTGTAAAAATGGAAACATCCAGTTTCAACTTGCGTTTTTTACTTCTTAGACGGACTGCCGTGTTTTGTTGGTCATTTAAAAAGAAATGAACATTTTCAGTCTTAAATGGCCAAATCATCGTTTATTCTCTCTCGGATCAACGTGCTCCTGTCAAACACGAAAGAAGACGTTTAGCAGAACCGCTGTGGATAAACACCAGACGGTCTCGTGGACAATGAGAGAATTTTATATCAGAGTAAATTATTCCATTGATATTGACAGCATTCTTTCTTTGGCCTCTCGCACACACACATCACATGTGGCTTGTAGCCCAGCTCTGTGCTCTCAGCTATATTGAGTATGTCTAACGGTCTCGGTGAATGAATGTGGAGTCTACAGAGAAGCTCCAGTGAGGTGGGCCCATCTGGTCACCGCCGCCGGTCCCTTGAAGTGCTGTGAGAGAAGCCACTGCGGTCGGCCATGGCGACTGGAGGCTTGCAACACAGCACTTCCAGCCCTTGCTCTGACCTCAGAAAAGGAAATCTTGGTTGGAGAATCAGAGGGGTTGTTCCTGAGCTATTTCCAGAACGTTCTGCCTCTCCGGAGCCACCCACACGAATCCATATGACGGCCTATGCGTGTGTATTGAGTTATATTTGCGGTATAAAACTGCTCTAGATAATTCTGGCCTGTTCTTTCTTCATGTCATTTTTACATCAATGGTCATTGGGTTGTAAAAGAGATTCGTTTCAGGTTCATGCCTCATGTAAAGTGGCATGACAATGGCGTGTTTAAGGAAACAAAAATGTCCAGAAATCAAACATGAACATGTATTATAACCACAAACTAAATTTGTTTAACCGCATGCAAACTTTGCAACATGATCAAGGCTGGAAAAGAAAATAGACGGTTTTGGAAATGCATCAATGTCAGCAGAACTGATTCACATTTGAACTTAATTTAAATCAATTTAACCAACAACACTTTGATTACTAAATGAAAATACATTGAACCATGTGTTTGAGGGAGAGGAGGCGATAGGGATGAGCTAAAGAGACCCCAAATGTCTTCAGGAAAGCCCAGAGTGTATTTATGACCGTGCCAGGTATGAACCACGTAGGATGTTGTTCACGTTTCTCTTCTTTTGTTTGTCATTTTGAATGTAGATGGGTGGTTGAGGTGGGCGACCTGACGATCTTAGATCACGATCGATCTTGAAGGCGTCTCAATCCAATTTTGACCTTTGCTATAATCCTGACTATTAATTTGATGACCTGCATTTGTAAATAATGACAAAATGTTGTGCAACAAGTTTTTGGCCTGCGCTACAAAGTTTTAAACCTCTGAAATAAGAGTTCAACATGCAGGCTAATTTACAGCCTTGGCATTTTAATTCAGATTGGAAAAATCCTTTTTCCAATATCACACACACCTAGGAAAGCAGATTTAAATACGTGTATGATAGGAAACGATACATTTAAACACCCATAAAACATTTTACATAATTAACACGATATTTATATAACTTAATTGTCATAATGAAAATAATTTGATTTTAATTTTGCCAGTGCTTTAATATCTATCAGGACAGACTTGTGACCCACTTAAGGATTGAGTGCCAGTGTGCTGACATTTGTCATGGTTTCTGTACAGAGTACACTGAGACTTTATCCCCTGTAGTTTCACTCGGTTACAAAACGCACATGCCGTAACAACAAAACCACAAAGTGTGTCTCAGCAAATAAAGCATAAATCACTGGCGAGCGTTTTTGACGCCACGTTTTAGTCTGCATACCTTAACCAAAATTTGTAGGTTTGTATTTTCTTTTCCACGACTGTATAAGCAGTTGCTGGGCTGGATTGTTGATGGATGTGCATAGAGGGAGATGGTGATGAGAAATCTGAGACTTATGTTACAGAACGTAAGAGAGAGAGAGAGAGAGAGAGAGAGAGAGAGAGAGAGAGAGAGAGAGAGAGAGAGAGAGAGAGAGAGAGAGAGAGAGAGAAGAGAGAGAGAGAGAGAGAGAGAGAGAGAGAGAGAGAGACTGTCTAAGCGCTTGCTTCCAATGAGCTCATGGGCATCTCTGTTTCAACAGACATCAATCGTACTCTGTGGTTTGGTGGTTACTTCTAAGAACTACCTTTTAGAATCGGAGGGAGTTTGACTGTGATGTTACTTTAGAGAAAGGCTGATGTGATGTTACTTTAGAGAAAGGCTGAATGTGCTTTTTGGAGTGGACTTAAATCACGCCAGCTATATTTGGCATGTTTCTAGTGAATGATTTTACATCGGAACAACTAAACACGAAGCTTTCTTAACAAATGTTATCGAAATGGTTAATTCTCTTGAATTCTGTAGAGGCTTTATTATAATAGAATGGATACATAATATTTTTGTTGTATTATTTTTATTATAAAAAATAAATCTGGCTAAGGAAAAACATCTATGAGTTTTGAGAGACAAGCGTCAACCATGTTCTTTAAGGAGCTTTGAATGTGTCGCATCGTTTTGTATCAATTCATTCTTGGAAAATATTAAGATAGAAACAAGACGGCTGTTATCTAACATCACAGTCCATGAACGGGGTAATTATAATTGCGAAATAAATGTTTTATCTTATACACGTTGCTCAATCATATTGCGACATACTTCATGACAAGAATACAGTGTAAAATGTTAAAATTTTTTAACTTTTTCAAATCATTTTTTACGATAACTTGGAGTCATTTCAAGTCATTTCAACTTTCTATGCAAGGCTTTACCGCATGAGAATAAATTAAACAATTTAACTAATTTAAAGTGATATCAACTAAATGTAAAGTTATGTCAACCACTGTTCAAAGCCTGATGAGTTTTGAAAAATGTCTTTGAATCTCAAATGGGATGGTCAAAAGAATAACATTTATCTTTACCATCTAATAACAGGTTATTATAAAATAAACAAAATGACCAAAAAAGACAATCATTTTGTGCCCAACCATATGAGTCCAGCTGCAAATTGACCCCAGTTCTCATCAGTCACTTACAAACATTTTTATATTATACGAATTGAATACAATGGTATCAGAAAATAGATCTCACATTATAAACGTGTTGTTCATGTTCATTCAGAAGCCACAGAGAAGTTGAATGAAACAGTCCAGCCACCCAGAAGGACCTCCAGGAAGTCTTGTAAGCCTTTCTGAATGGAGATTTTTAGCTTTAAGTTATTTTTGGTAGCTTTGCTTCGAGAAAATTATAGCACTAGCGGTAAAAGGAAAAGAGCGAGGGAGAGAGGTGTATAATTTTCTGTTTGAGGATGAGGTTTTCCTCCATCTCGTAACACAACTCACCAGTAAAGTTAAAGGCCTCATATCAACGTTTATATTCTTCATGTCATGTTGTCATATCTTTACTTGTCATGGGATCTTCTAACCGCTTACAGTCATAGTGATAGTAAAGACACTTACAGATACAACAAAAGTCAAAGAAATAAACCCTAAAAAAACTGTACCAGAAGTGTAGTCACTGGAAATAAAGACTCTTACTTGTCAGTCTGGTACAGGTGTTGGTATTCTTCAAAGTATTTGATAAGACAAAAATGTACATTCAAACTTTTGTAAGATGAACCTATAATCTGGTTCACATTTGCAAACAAATACAGTCCAAGTAGATTTTTTCTGATGACAAGCAAAGAAGCCAAGAAGAAAACTTTCCTCTTTTATATTTTGCATCAAGACTGATTACAAACGTAACCACTAGCTGTCAAAAATCTGTTTTTATAAAACTCTTATTTTAGAATAAAAGTCAATTAATTGGTTATTCAATATTGTTATTTTACAAAATAAATTGTTTAAATTATATATGTTAAATAATATAGATTACATATAACCTGATGCCCAGTGCATTTTAACTGATATTATGTTTCCCACTTCTGAAAATTTTTATATTTTTTGCCAAATGGCAAAGCTAAAAGTATATATAGATGTATTTAATCTATTTTCAACCCAATACTATTTAACTTCTACTTTTACATATTTTTGTGCTCTAAAGCAAAAGATTAGATTAGATTCAACTTTATTGTCACTGCACATGTAAGGTACAAGACAACGAAGCGCTGTGTGGGTCTACAATATGTACAATAATTATACATAGATAAGTATTAATGACATAATACAGATTTCAAATACTAAGCAGATATACAGACATGGGTACTATGAACATACTATACAGATGGATTTTGTAAAAGTGTATGTTCACTATAGACAGATCTGTGAACATATGAACATAATTGACACTTTTGTAATATAGTAATGTGCATACAAAAATTGGTTGGTAATGGAAACCCAAAACACGAGTGAAGTGGGAACATGCCATATGTACTGTAGCATGATTATAGGAGCGATTAAGTTTTCACTGAATTGACTTTCAGAACATATTCTGGGTGGGGATGTTCAGATTTTCTCATTGTTTTGCTTTGATCTCTGTGACAGATGTAATCAGGTCCTTTAATCTCTCACATTCCACAATTCAACACTGCTAAATGAAGCACAAATTTGATTCATAAAATGACAGAGCAGTCAAAGGTCAGATCCAACGCTTGAGAAGTATTGCACACATGAAACTTTAGTGCTCACGCGCCTCCAGCGAGATTCAAATCCGGACAATGTCATCATCCCATTACCCCGTCCTTTCCTGAATGAGGAACCCTTTTACCTGAACAAATTGAAATGATAACAGCCAATGAAAACTGAAGTATGCATGTACTTCCTTAAATATATTAATCACATTCTCAAGTAAACATCTATTTGTGACCGCTCATTATAAGATGCTTTCCTGAATAACACATCTATGTCTCATATTATTTAAAATAACGTTTTGCTAAGTGGCTGTCGTTTACGTTAACCTACCGACATCCTTCACTATGATTTGAATAAGAGTTTAGTAATGTGACACATGTTCATTGAAGGAGGGCTATCCCCGGCAGTTTCTGTCAATCTTCAGAACCTGTAGTGGTGAATCAGGTTGTCCAGAAAAGTCTCGTGATCAATCTGCACATGAGCACTTAATACACGCTGATGCTCGCTCTCTTCTGAGCTTTCTGATTTCTGCGAAGGTGGGAGAATTTTTATTTTCTTTACGGGAGAATGGCCGATAAAAAACTTGTGATCCAATGATGGGGATCTCTCTGAAACAAGTGGTTATGCTGGGCAGTCTATTGAGAAACAGAAATTCTATGTCACGCATCTAACTCTGTTTTTAACAAATGGTTTGTGTCACTAATCAACAGTCTCAAGCGCTTTTATTGCATCAAACTTTGTAATACCGCTATCCCTGGTGAACTGTGCTCTGCAAAACATCAAATTATTTACATTGGAAATTATCAACGTAGAATATAATTATTATTAGTTTGGAGAATAATCGTTTTTGTCATTTATATTATATCAAAACGAAAAATTTGCAATTGATATGTTTCATGAAATCCACGTTTCAATACAGCCATAATGATCCATCAGCAATCAGTTCAGGCAAAAGCAAACACGATGACCGAATTTTCATTTTTGGTGAACCATTCCTTTAACATGGTGCCCATGGAGGTTGGTGAATAAGGAGCGGGCATGCAGTCTCTGTTTCAGTGATGGAGAAAGAGAGAGAGAGAGAGAGAGAGAGAGAGAGAGAGAGAGAGAGAGAGAGAGAGAGAGAGAGAGAGAGAGAGAGAGAGAGAGAGAGAGAGAGAGAGAGTTGGTGTAATTATGGGGCCTGTGCTCAGTTGTACTGGCCTGGGCGGTCTCTGGAGCCAGTAGGTCTGGCACAGGGAGGTCTGGCCACAGACCCCAGTGGTGACGGCACAGAGTCTGGGACGAGTCGCAACACCAGCCCGGGTTTGGAGCATTCCACACATAACCCTCACCCCCCATCCAGCCCTTCCCAGCTGTACTACACCCTGGACTCGGCTTCTGTGTGTGTGTGGGTGCTGTGGCATCCAGGTGTGTGTTTTTAACATTTTAAACATGCGTGTTTGTTGATCAAGACATGCCAGTTTCTTATGACTTAATGTTAATTACTTGTTCTTTCGTGGAATAAAATTACTTGGAGTGGATTTAAAAAAAGAGGTGAAACCGGATTCGCAGCTTTCATACTGTGACAATTTGAGAGTGAAACAAGTTAAAAAAGTAGGTCAGAACTTCAATTATCTTAAGTTGACTTAATTGCGTAAAGTTGTCGTTCCAAACTGTATTAGAGCAGGTGTTTAAAGAGCTGGGAGCTTAATAATGTCAGTCAATTCAAAGAAATAATTACATTCTAGTACAACATGTCAACAATCACAAGTCAAACAAACACATGTCAAGAACATCTGAACAAGGCTATGTTTAGAAACTCATAAATAACTGAGGGCAGGGCTTTTAATTTACTTGATTAAATGAATAATTTAGATATAGTGAGTCTGTCTGTCATTGTGTGTGTGTGTGTGTGTGTGTGTGTGTGTGTGTGTGTGTGTGTGTGTGTGTGTGTGTGTGTGTGTGTGTGTGTGTGTGTGTGTGTGTGTGTGTGTGTGTGTGTGTGTGTGTGTGTGTGTGTGTGTGTGTGTGTGTGTGTGTGTGTGTGTGTGTGTGTGTGTGTGTGTGTGTGTGTGTGTGTGTGTGTGTGTGTGTGTGTGTGTGTGTGTGGGTGGGTGTGTGTGTGTGTGTGTGTGTGTGCGTGTGTGCAGCAGGTGTGTGGGCCACGAAGCTTCACAGGCGTGGCATCATTCTGCGTGCCAAACTTAAGATCAAAGCAGACGTCCCGTCAACACGACTCGCAGCATTCTTATCAACACCTTCTGCTTCCCTCAATAACAGAACATAGAGCACCTTTTCCATCCTGTTCTTCAAACACTACACATGGTCAAATATGAACATACATGTAGAAAACACACACATGCTACCCGTTCAATGTTTTGGGACACTTGCTTCCTTATATATTCATGTTTACATTTATCATAATAATAAATTCATTAAGATTAGGAAATAAACAAAGGGAACTAAGGGAATTTATATAAAACCATGTTATATTTGATCATCTTCAGTGAGTTTAGAGAAATGAGTTCTTGTCATTTTTTGTTAGTTTCTTAAGGTCTCATGCTGAGATGCTATAAAGAATTTTAAAGGAGTCTCCATCCATTCTGCGCTCTTACTGGTTGTTCTTTTTTCAAAATGTAGTCTAAGTCATCCAATTTAAAACATTTTATGAAATAAAATTTAAGTTTTGTTATGAAAACAATCTTGTTTGCTAAATTATACTTTTCCATGAAATTATTTTCAGGCAATTAGTTATTCAACGTCAGATCAAATGTTTCAGTCATTTCACTCAAGTGTCTGAAGACATGGCTCTTTTTGAAGACAACGTCTCATTTTTGACTGACTGATGTTAAACATGCCATACATTTCTACTGACTTACATTACAAAAGGGACTTAAGGCATATCTAGTGACAACAGCCTAGTAACCATCCATAACACCCTAGCAACATGCACAGAATATCATACAGCACATATTCCTTAGTATGTTTTATGTTTGCATAAAAAAGACTTGTTTTGCACTTCTTATCACAGAAATGATAACTTGTGTTTGTAGATGAGAATTGTGTAAGTGGGATAGAGGCCTTTGGTTTTATTTTGTTGAAGACATACATCATGTTTAGCTTCAAGCCCGACCGAAGATGTGATCCATTCTGTGAGAATCCAGCTTAGCAAACATAATAAATAAATACAAATATCTTTAATACAAGACCAGGTCATTTATTGAATTTAAAATGTGTGGTTACAATGAAAGGTAATCTAGTTATAATTATATTTTGAGACTTGTTCTTTACAGAATGGATCAGAAATAGTTGTAGAATAGAATTTAATACTGTAAAACATACAACAATAAATGGGAAAGATATTCATACCTTGAAAAAAAGATGCACAAACTTTCCAGATTTCCTCTTCTGGGTCATTTCTAGATCAGTTGGCATGCTTGTGATATTTTGGTTCAGAGATGTCGGGGATTTGATGTGTTATAAGAATGCAAACGGATGCAACGGTGTAACCAGTAAATGAAGAACTGTAAACCAGATTCGATATTATGTTTGATATTTGTGTCACTATGACTTAAAATTATTGTGTATTTGTAAAGTATGATACCGTGAAACTATTAGCTGTGATATAAAATATCAGATATTTTGCGTTTGTTTTTTCAGGTTATTTAAATGAAATAAAAGGTGTAAAAAGCCGCTGGTGAAATTCACTGTTGCCTCCTGTCAAAGCATTTAACCGCTTGATCTGTCGGATCTGTGTTTAAAGAGTAAACATTTAATTTACTGTCACTATATATCAATGTGACGTCTTTAACTTTTAAAATCCTTTTTTCTGTAATGTAGAAATGTACATTTTTGTACAAATGCATGAATCAATGTGTGAATTCATTTTTGGAGAGACATAACCTTGACGCTCTTTCTTTAGATTCACCACAATACACTTCTCCAAGCAAACCTCATCCTCAATGTTTCCTACATTTCATGCGTTTGTCTGAATGAGGACGTCTCTTAGCAACCCACTGCAACACCGTTTTTTGGGATGGGGTAGGTCAACAGCACTCAGAACCTCCAAAAATATACCCTCACACGCCACAAAAAAGTCTCCTTGTGTCTTTTTTCATAAGGTCCTTTATTTTGACAGGAACAGGAGAAATGGGTATTTATAACCCGGACTGTGTGCTGTGGCCTCTCCACAATTACAGACTGTGGATGGGTTCGCTCTGAAGAGGGCGGGCCGAGGGTCAGAGGCGGGGTGGATGAGACACAACTCTCAGGAAACCTTCCCTTATACTTGCTATATTGAGATTTAAAAAACATAAGTTGAGCTATTTTATCTAAGGAGGCTGATGGGACACCACTGAATAGAAAAAATAAGGTATCAGATAATAATCATTTATAAAAAAGGACTTAACTTAACTTAGTAAACAGTCACACATTTGAGTACCATTTTAAACTTTTCTTCTTGGTTGTCAATGGTGCCCTGGAAATCGGACTAGCTTACATTCTTTCAAATATCTTTCTTTGGGTTTGTGCAGGTTTGCTAGAGCTTGATGCGGAATCTAGCTAACCCCAATGTTTAAAAGAAGGTTTAAAAGAGGAAAGTGCAAATGGGACCAAACAGGAATCTTGTAGTTTTTAATAAAATAAGAAACCAAGTAAAAGTTCACAATGGCCAGTTACTTAAACATTTAGGAGCAAAATAAAAAAAAGTCTATTTCAAACCATTTATAATATCCTTTTTTACGTTGTAGTAAAATTTGAATTAACACTCTTACACTACCGGTGAAAAGTTTTAGAATACCTTAGTCAAATGTTTTTATTTATTTTGGAATCATATTTATTTATTTATTTTTAAACATGACAAAACTTTGAAAGTGTATGTAATAAAAATTGCTTTTGAAATTGAAGACTTTAAGAGCAAAATAAGTGCGCATAATAGACAGAGACTGCTTTAAAACTCTCTCAGGCTGAAATCTTAATAAACAGCTAAAGAAAATGACAAAAAAAAATTTTTGGTGTAAATTCACTGAAGATGATCCAAAATGACGTTTTATCGTTTTTTATTTTATAACATAATTGCCATAGTTTCCTTTGTTTCTTATCATATATTTGAATTTATTCTAAAATGTGAAAGATCTGAATGCATAAGAGATAATGAGTCCCAAATCTTTCGACTGGTAGTGCTAGCCCAAGAATTTGTGATGAATTTTGTCCTTGTAAAACTCTACAGCATTTACTCGCGGTGTGTGTGAGAATAAAATTCTCTAAATGAGTGGTCCATTTCTAAAGTGACCTTTTGTAATGATGACTGTGTGTTTTGTAATGATGACTGTGTGTGTATTAAATAATATTTAAAGGTGTTTTCGGGATTGATTCAGTTTGATTTTGAATTCTGTTTATTAATAAAAGGAATAGCAGGCTTTGTTTACAGGGATTAAAGGCATATCTATACTGTCAATTAGAGACTTGTTTTTCAAGAATCTGCTTTACAAGTATAAATGCAAGAACGAAATGTTCCCCTGTAGTAAGGGTACAGAAATAAAGCGATCAGCTCCACCTCAAGAAGAAAGTTCCAAACAAAAATTTCATATGATGCGGAAACACTTTGATGAAAATACTGTATTGAAGATCCTGTTTGCTCAATACTGTAGTTTAATACATTATTTATCAAAGTTTTCTATTATGCTAAAACTATTATAATGCTATACTACGTTGGAATAGAAAATACTAGGGCTGTCAAAAAAATTTATCTTAAATAAAAGATTAAATGTTTGTTTTAAATGTTAAGTGTGGATTATTCATATTTATTTTGTATTTGCATGCATAAATCAAAGTAGACATTTAAAAAATAGATGTTTATACATCATAGTAGATGTTTCTACATCATTTTCATTATTTCAATTTAAAACATATTAAAAAATACAATAAAATATTTTCTTTATATACATATACATGCTTAAGTATATGTTCATAAGAAAGAAGTTAAAACACAAAAAACCCAGAAACACAAACTTAAATTTAAAATGCGATTCATTTTATTGTATGATATTTTTATTTTTATTATGGGTCTGAGTTTTCTTTTCACAGGATATTTCTCTTGTTCTGCGTATAAAGCGTATGTTTAATATGTATATATGTTCAGTGTATATATTTCCCTGACCACTGAGAGGATGTGTGCGCTTTGGTCTTTCGGGGGCAGTGAGGAGGGCTGACGCACATGGTTTGATGTTTTTTTTAAGGGGTTTGTGTGCCCGGTCATGTGGTCTGAAACACCCTTCTCATCACTGGACATGTGCCCAGCGTCCTGCTCCACCTCAGCCCGGCCCGGCTACAGCAGCTGGGTAGATGGCGTGCAAAGCAACAGGAAATACAAGACAGCCTTGTTTATGAGTAAAGCGTGTGATGCAACGCTGCCTACACCGGACCAACTGGAGGTAGACATCTTTCAGTACAATGAGGATTACAGAAGGCCTCAGTTTCATCAGTTACATCTTTCACAACAACCCTAGTGTGTTTTATAAAGAACTTCTGAAGCTCATTTTATGATGGAATTATGATGAAGTCGGTAAACTGATAAAAGTAAAATCAGGTCACTTTGAGGAAAATGTGTTGATGGATGCTTCTGAGACGTATAAACTTGAAGTAAAGTGTTGGCATGGCAACTCACGCTGTTTGCATTTTGGCTCTTTTGCAACGCTGATGTTTTTCGACACCTTGACTCCTACGACGTACAGTTACCGTAGTGACATAACAAATTAATATTATTCATTTACTTCCACGGAATTTCATGTCGTGTGTTCTTAATTGAATAAAATAAAGGCGGTTAAATGTTGACTTCAGACTGGATCTGTTTGATTCCTGTAATTTTGTTCTCCCATGATTTAAAACTCACCAGTTTAGTAGGTTTGATTAAATTTGTAAGTCAAATTAAAAATGATAAAATGATAAAGTTCAAATACCCTCAATAGGCTGTCCTTTTGGAAAAGAATCATGTTTTTACTATTAATTAATACAATAAATACTGATTAATATTGTTAATTAATAGTCTGTTTTGGCAGATTAACTAGAATAAAAACCTGTTTTGTACTTTTGTACTTTTGTTATAACTTATAATTGTTTTTATATATGCAAGAACTCTGGTTTAATTTATTGAGGGTGATTTTGTCATGTCATATTAGTCACCAAATCATGAATTTTATTGAAATATTTGAAATTCAGAACAAACTTTAGTAGAGATGTCATGCACATGGTGTCATATTTGAGCACAAAACATCGCTCTTCAAGTTTTTGACACGACGTCTGACCTTTGAGATTCACATTGTCACTTTGTTTTTCTCTTTCTTCCTGTTCGCTCTGCACTTGAAGCAGATCAAAGTTGGCATGTCGTTCACCTGCCCCTGGAATCCACCTTCATCCATCAGCGGTCTCCTTCCAATCACACGGCATCGCTCCGGACCGGATCAGGCCTCGGGGAGCCTGCCGTGACGGACAGGCGGTGCATCACAGGTTAGATGTGTGTGTTAGGAACGGGAAGGAGGTGAGCTGAGGGAGAGATCAGTGTGTGCGAGCTCGTGCGATGGAACAAGTCCCGGCCTCGCTCAGGTGGTTGTTCTGATGTCTGCGGTTTAGACAGGGCGTTACACTGCCTTCACGAGAACTATGAGCAGAGAGAGAAAAAACAGAAGAAAGGAGAGGGATTTGGCGTGTGTCAACAAGCATACCTGTTGCCTCGCAAAGAAGACCCTAAAGGCATGATGGGAGTTTCTCATGATCGTGACGGGCCAAGCCCAGACATCGGGCCTGTGAGAGCGCCGCGTTCTCCAGAGCCGCACGGGCTTAGAGTGGCGTCAACCAGCAACACCTTCACATTCTTCTGGCTTTTCTTTTCCCTCCGCGTGATGTTTGTGTGGGCCGGCGCTGACTGCGGCCCGCTCGAGCGGGGCTTGTTTTTCTCATGAGTTTGTGGGTGGTAGTTACAGAGACAGTTGGTAATGCTCTGTGATGTCTATGTGACTAAACCATGTTTGCGCGTCACGCGGGGCGGATAACACGACTGGCACCAGACGCTCACCATGATTGTCACCTTTATAATAGGATATGAGATAAAAGGTTTACCAACGGTCTGCAGTCAGATTACTGTGTTGGCTAGTTGGTCAATGACGTGATGCTTGTTGTTTTTTGACTGGATTCGACACAACTCAATTGCATTTTTGATTCGTTCGATGCAAAACATTTTGTTTAAAGTCATAACATTGGTAACATTGTTGTAGCACTTGTTCACCTATTGTTGTATCGGCTATTTATCGCTTCATTGTCTCCTCGACTATTGTAAGTCGCTTTGGATAAAAGCGTCTGCTAAATGACTAAATGTAAATGTAAATGTAAGTCTAGGTTTTTATATATATGCATTTGGTATACTGTCTGGTCCGTAGCATCATACAGTGAATGATGTAATACATCAGATACGCTCTTAATAGTTAAATGTGCTTAAAAGTTTCTCAGAGCGAAGATCCACAATAAAGCATTCCGTCATGTTCTTTAAAAACATTTTTATAATCTAAAGAACCTTTTCATCACAAAGAAATGTTTGAAAAAAAACAGAAACGGTCTTCAGATGGTTATGGTTCTTTGTGGAACCATTTAGGAAAAATCGTTCTTCCATGACATCATGAAGCACCTTTATATTTAAGATCGTACATAAAAACACATAAAAATAATTATAAAAGTTCTCATAGGTATTTACATTCACCTGAATGCAGCTTATCTGACTGATGTCTAATCTCAGAAGTAAATCTGTCATGTTTTCTGATGGGCCTTGAGCTCTGATGCCAAGATTTATATAATTTGGACCCAATCCCTTTATGCAGTTAAATGTAATATTTTACAATTAAAGACATTTTAAAAAAGAAGATAAAATCTTGATGAACTAACAGTAGCAACCATCAAGTTTGACTGGACAGAACCTATTAGATAAATCCTTAAATATTAAGGGATCATTCAGATGGAAAGTTCTTTACGTTATCTTTATATTATCCCCCTATTATTAAATGAGACCACCTAAATAGACAACTGTGCCGATGTCTCTAAGTTGCTTGAAAAAACCAAGCTATCTTCAAGTTTCACAAGGATAAAAACTCACGCCAAATATTGGTAAGATTTACACAAGTGCCCGTATACCCCCGGCGCTCCACAACTGTAACACACCACCTGATATAATAAAGAGAAAACAGAAACATCAGGCAAATAACACGTTTTTCATAATCAAATTTGCGGCGACACATTTGACCTGTTTCAGACGTCACATTTGAATGTTGAACCATGAACGCTTGTATTTAAACAACAATAACATGTAGTTGACATATTTATAGTCAATACTGAGTGTGTGAACAAACCAATGAAATGCTTGTAAAATCCTGCCATGTTTGAACATTGATAGAACAACATAACAGTTCATAGTCTAATAAACCTCATGTTTTGTTTGGTAAATAAGGTCACCGTATAACATTTTCATATGCCGGTCTATGAAAATCCAGTGTTTACAAAACACTTCTGGCTTTTCGGCCACACACAACACTGCAATTGTTTGAACAAGTTTTTTCCCACGCTGCTCTATTATAAGACTTTTTAATGTAAACCCACCCATGGTTGGCAGGTAAAACTTACAAACTAGGAGCGGTCACCTCTCCAGTCTCAGCGGGCACATCTCAACAAGAAGAACCTCGCAAAGTTTAAAATCTGACACACGAGATCTGAATCATATGAAACAGATGAATGTCAGAAGGACGGAGGCCGACGACATCTCTTAACAGAGCATCTGAGAATTCTTACAAGAATCACGAGCTCTGAAGTTGTCGCCATACAATTTGCCATAATTCAAACACATGAAACAATGTAAGAAAACGAACGCAAAGCCGCGCTGGCTTATAGACTTAAACTCGACATCATTTTCATTGATGTTATGTGATCCTCGACAGAACTGATCTTCAAGAAGGTGAAAAGATTGCACAAGATGAAGAGAATGAAGTATCCCGTTTCTCCACCGACAGACAGTGACTGACACATTCCTCAACCTTACAGTCTGATAAATGAGCAACAGGAAATGAGAGCCAGTACAGTAGATACAGTACAGACAGGGGGATGATAATCTGCATTAGGTTACAGGACCCGTTTAACAGTTTTGTCATTGGAATCACAAAAGCTGTAATTAGGTTGTAATTGTCTGGTGTGAGTTGTCAATAATTAAATAAGTGAGTGTTTTGGATGGCTTCATTAAAGAAAAGTCTAATTGAACGACAGCTGATATGATCATTGAGATAAGCCGACTGCAGGGCCTCGGGTGCTGGTTTGTGTGATATAGCAGGTTCTTCCACACATGAGCTTTCTCTCTCTCTGCATAATTGCTGACATTGTTATCAGGGGTTCTTCCATTTACATCAGATCAGCTGTATGCGCGAGTGTTGATCTCGCTCTGGCCACTTGAGAAGCCAATTGAGTATTTAAATGAGACCGGATATTTCAAAACATGATATTTCAAAGATAAGCCAAGAATGTTGATGTGTCAAAAGTCTTCAGAATGTCAAAAGCTGATTGGTAGATCATGAAGTTTATGTTAGTCGTTTAAAGTTTCGAGACACTTGAGGAAAATGTTTCTCATTCTTAAATAACTTTTGATCTGAACGTGTAGGATCAAATGTCAGAAATGAGTTTCAATTACGGAAAAATAATTTAGCAAACATACATGTTTTTCATGAGAAACTTAGAGAAGTACATTTTAATAACATACATTTAATAATGCAAACTTTAATAAACACGCTTTTTAGTACTACAGCTGGAAATGAAAGAAACAGCAAATAAATATGCAGAATATCCTTTAAAATGATTGGAAAAGCATCTAAGGTGAGACCTAAAGAAGCTGCTTGAGAAAATGACAAGACAACATTTATTCGCTGAAGATGATAAAATATAAAATGTATTTAATTTACTTATAATTATTCTAAAAGGAGAATTAAAGAAACCAACACACTGTTCTTAAGACAAAATAATAAATTATTCCTATTATAAATATAGAAAGTTTACTTGTCACAATGTTCCTTACTGATATTCTTGAACATTTGTTAAGAAGTTATTAAAAATAACGAATCTTTGGTTGTCATGGGAATAAATGGACATTTGTTATGATTTGATTATACAATCTGTAAATGGTCAAAATTGCTATTCTAAATGAATCCATGTATCTTTACAAACAATGAAATGCATGTACAATTCATTTTTGAGTTTTTGCGGATGTCAGAATCTTTTTTACATTATAATCGCATAGAATAAAGTCCAATTAGCATTTTTACAGCAACTTAAGTTAAAAAAAAATTTAGTTAAATAATAATGCACACTTTTGACAGCTAGCCAATGATAAACCGGTAGGCAGATGTGTTGTTTCGGTATCTTAGAAAGGAGATTGGTGAAGAGGATAGAGTTAAATAACATAAAAATGGTTGCCAGAAGTTTTTTATAAATAAAAGTTTCATTTTTAGTTTCAAAAACAATTGAATGAACTCAAATGAGCTTATTGCAAAGATGCTTTCTGTTATAAATCTAAATATAACTTGTCAACTTTTTTCTTGTCAGAAACACCACATGTGAACACAGCTATGACAACTGTAGGCCATCTGAACTTTCGGATGATTTGTAAGACAGTTTGTGTTCTGACGGATTGGATTCTGTGCATTATTTTCCCTCAAGATCAGTCCAACAAAAGTACTGTCCTGAAAGTGAATTGCTACCTTTTTCTTTTTTAAGAAGGCATGTTCCTAGGAATGTTGTTTTGAATCCTGTCTGGTGACAGACCCTAGATGCCAAAGCCATGAGGTCCTCTCTGGTCTAAAGAGCCTCATCCTTATGAATCGAAACCCACGGTGAAACCGTCCTGCAGTCCACGGTACAGAAAGCGTCTCTCACTTGGGCTCTTAGCATGGCTGGTTTTATGTCTTTGGTTTCCAGCGTGTCACACGCGGGCAGTGAGCCACATGGTTTCTCTCACGCGAGCTAAACAACAGGATCAGGGTGTTGAGCCATTAAACATATCATTACTTCACCTGGAACCATCCGTGTGTTCTTACACCATAAGACTTCAGCTTCATTCATACCAACTACAGTTTAGATTTCCACCTTTCAGACCTGTGAATTTAGGAGCTGCTTAAAAATTTATATCTCAGATAACATGGCTTCGGTTTCCACATGTGGAACTTTCTACGGTGTTCTGCGGTGTCACATGAGCTCGGGTCATCGAGTTTGGTTTTGGGGACATCCATTTTTGCCCGTCGGGATGAGAAGCGAGAAACGCTCGGCCCGAGGGATCCAAACCTCCTCTGTCCTCGAAGGGGACGTGGCTTCAGCTGGTGTGTGTTTGTCACGCTGGCGGTGCTGGTCTTCATTATTCATGAGAAGTTTACTGCTCTGCCAGGACGACCCGAGAATTTATGCCTCCCACGGCGGACCGCTTCACATCTTAATTAAGTAAATGGAGTCAAAGTGTGGTGAGAGGTGCTGAGATCCGCCGGGCCTGAAGGCACTTGAATCTTTACTTGAGCGACATTCATAGAGCGGACTTAAGAAATGAATAAACATTTCATTTGAATTTCTTTTCCTTCTTTGAGATCTCGATTTTAACATGGTTAGATAGATGTTGTACGCCACTTGAGAAGGATTTTTGCAGCGTTTGATTTGAGATGTGCTGTAGTGCTCCGCTGTTCCTGTGAATTATTCAAGAGGTTCTGGTTTCCTTACACTAACCTTCTCACACGATGGAAAGAAAACCTACACCACTAATCCCTGTTGATCTCAACATTCAGAACTTTTTGTTGCGTTGTTTGTTAATGCAAGGATTGGCAATTGTTTGTGTTGTTTAATTGTGTTAAAAAATCATAAATTGTATGTATAGACTTGGTACTACAATCTTAAAAACAAACATGCTTCAGAAGAACCTTAACAGTCTTAATGGGTTCATGAAGAACCTTTAACATTTAAGACGTTCTCCGGAGTATCCAAAGGTACAAAAGAGAGGATTGTCCAAAGCAACTTTGATAAAATGATTGTTGGTGGATCAGAAATTGGCATCTTTTAAGCAACTTTTGCTTTGAGAGTGTAAACTTCTCTCACTTACTGAGCCCTTCATAATTTTTCACATTTTACAAACTCATCAAATTGATGAAATAAAACATGGGAACTGTAAAATATAGAATTATGAACTACACAATGGAACAACTGAAATAAGACGCGTTCTTGTCATCTTCACAAAAAGCTTAAGATGCCGAGATGCTTTCCAAAGAACTTTAAAGTTGTCTCTGTCTATTAATAATGAAGATGTGATTCAGCATCCACCAAGAGAATCAGAAGAATTAGAATCCGAACCATCTCACATCATGATCATAGTCACGAGGCGTGCACATCTGTGAGTTCTGCATCAGATGTTGACCTTCATCAGGATAACCAGCACTTTTTGTCTGTCGGTAAAATTGGAGAATCATGCAAAGGTTTTACAAATGATGCAATCTAACATCTGTTTTCTGGCACAACCCAACAGCATAGTTCTCATAGTTAACATGACTTTGCTTTGTGCGCATTTCAAGAACTCATTTGTAGGTCACTGAATCTTTGTTTGTCTTGCGTGTTGCCGATGGGTGTCTGATTGTATAATTATTGGGACCTTTTCTGTTTCTCCATCACATACACACAACAAACATCTAGCAGTCTCCTAAACCTCTATCACTGTTCCTCATCATACATGAAACACAAAACCCAGCATGAATAACTTATTTCAGATTTTGGAACACTTATTTGCAAGAGCATGTGTACATTCTCCCAGCACAGTGTAATGGAAATGTGTTTCCCTTCCAATGAGATCATCTGACCACACATGTCATCTAAGAGATCTTTGAGCTTCACCACGTGGTGTCAGTGTTGAGCCACAACACATATGCACAAGGATCTTCAGGCCATCCTTTGCAAATGTGCAAGGGTTTTGTTTCCTGCAGAAGCCATGCACATCATTTTTTTGTCTAAATAATCATACCAGAAATATTTGAGTGTGATTGTTCTCATTGTCTACATCTATTGCTTTAGAAAACACATTGTTCTTGTCCTCTCATGCACACTTACTCACCGCTGAAGCGTGTCCTGCCTTTAACTTCTGGGAGACGCTTGAAGGATGAGACTTCTTGAAAAAATATCCTCTTCTGAAAGATACATAATCAATCAGCAGTCTGTCAGACGGGGATTCACGGCTGTTGATGTTCGGCCATCATCGCCTCTGAGAAAGATGCTGAAGTTGAAACTTATCTCGCGGGAAACGACAGCGTTGACTCATGTTGTGTCCGTGGACGGGAATACTGTGCTTGTGTTGTAAAACGTTTTATTTTTGCTCGCTGTTTTAAAAACATGTGTTGGGAAAGCAAAGGTTTATTTATTTTTGTCCATAAATAAATCAGTATTATATTCATTTACAGCCAAGATAGAGTAAATAAAACCAAACAAATTCTAAATATTTAAAGTTTTATTTTGATCAATTAGGTTTTTTGCATGCTTATACCATTTACGATTACACATTTTCTTTGTTGGAATTTCAGTCTGTTGTTGTGCTAAAGGCAAATGTGTTTCCACCTCAAGGGTCTTTTGTTTCACCTGTGAGCTGTAGGGGTCAGAGGTCACCCGCACCTGAGGCCAGTGCCGGTACACAAAAGCTTTCTTTTCATTCTTTGCTTTTCGCTTTCCCAAACAAGCACTTCTTGTCACGTGCAAAGAGCGAGAAACACAATGACCGGCTTCTGTCCATCTGGAATGTCACGGCACCTGAACCCGCGGCCCGAGAAGCTCACCTGAGGGTGAAGTGTGAGGGGTCGACCTGGCTGTTTCCTCAAATGATGAATTTGACTTTACTTCTGTGACACTGTACTGTGTTGCGTTCCAAAGGGTCTTGCTGAGATTTTAAAAGCGATAACATGACCATTAAATAAAATCTGAGCTTAGATTTCCGTCTGGTCTGATTGCATACAGAATAAGTCATATGGAGAACCTTAATGATACATTAATGGTTTTGAGTTCTTAAAGCATTAGAGCCCACGTAGTGTTACTGAAACAAATTGGTTCACATCACGATTTTTAATTTTAATTTTAATTTCGGTTGAACTTTTCCCTTAATGCGTCATCGGGGTTCAGTTAACAGTTTTTCCACAACCAGTTTTGCATGAGGAGGTTTAAAGGTATCATCATTTCTGGCCTGTCACTCAGTAAAAGAAATCTTTTAAACACGGCCCATTGTTTTCCAAGCCGTGCCGGATGACGCAATTTCGGAGGATTTGAAACTGTTCTGGACGGCTTCCCTCACGGAGAGGCTGGCGGTGTGATGTTAGTGATTCTGTTTCCTCAGCTCTGCAGTGGGTCTTGAGCCCATCTGGCAGCGAGTCAAGGCCAGCAGATGGGAGTCTTTATCCCCGTGTTGTGGGTGTGAGGCAGTTGGCCTGTGGAGAGTAACGCAGCGGTTCAGCCCTGTCAGATTGGCCCCTGGTGAGAGACAGAAGCGTTGATCACAATGGGCTCAAGTTCTGCTTGTTCAGACACGAGTCAGTCAGGTAAGGGGGTCTCAGCGGCACAGCAGGTATGAGGCCCGACCCACCGTATTTATCCACACATAAAGACCCACACCTCGGATGAGACACGGCGGGTTTCTCGCGCCCTCTTGCCTTGGATCCTCTGGCGGGAACTGACCGCACCTGTTGAATATCTGTAAAACTTTTTTTTTGTGATGTGGAGGTCATTACATTATGAGATGGATATTGTCAAATAAAGAGTAGCAGAACATCACATCAGTAGGCATGAATGTTTATTGCACATAGGAACCAAATACTGATCATGTCTTTGCTCACGGAAATGGAAAAACAATTTCACGAACTGACTGAATCATAGAGAAATGTACAATTCCTAGAAGAAATCTAGAAATAGACTCCACCCCTGGTTACTAAGAAAAAGATTTTAAGAATGTATTCAAATTAACCATGATCGTTAAGGTTTGTTATGAGTGATATTTTCATTAGTCAATGCATTAGATAATGGTTTTCCAGGGTGAGATACGTGTCTTGTTTAGTTGATAATCAATAACTTGTACATTATTTTATATTATTGCCATTTTAATAGGAAATAGAATAAAGGAGATTCTTCTTATTTCCTTTTTCATCATTTTTTTTGTCGTTCCATTAGACAAATTTGCATATTTTATAAAACCACCCACCTACATATTGTTAACATTACAAAGTAATATTGCAAAAAAAATGTCATAATATTAACACTTTCAAATAATTAAAAATCAGCCAGTAAATACTTTCTGTGTTGGGATGACAAAAATTGGATTGCATTGGATAATATGAATTGAAAAAGCCTTAGCCTTTATTCCTACGTCAAAAATCATATGGTGTATCTGACAGCATAAGTTAATGCACCATGAATTAACATGAACAATTATAATATTAGCAAATATTAGTAAACACTAAATTACTCAATGCAATAACCTATGTAATACTTTCACTATTGTTAACCAACAATAAAAAGCCTTGATTATCTCTTGGGTCTACAGATCGATGAATGCCCTAATAAGGAAAGTTGATGATAACAATTTAAAACCCTTTAAATCTTTTTACGTATAGATATATGTTTGTCTATAAATATACAAATAAAATATGCAAAATGCTCTAGAAATAAATAAATTAACAAATAAGAAAGTCATTGCATAGAATGTGTACAGTATGTAAAATCGTACTAAATTTCAGATTGTTTAGTAGAGGGGTGCTGGTGATCGGCATGAATTTTTGTGCGAATTCTGTTTTTTATGAGTCTATGTTTTTGGCAGCAGATGTCAGGTACAGAAGGAAGTTTCTCAGTAAAGATCATTTGCATATCTACAGGTTAGTTTGGAGCCTGGGTGCTTTGACTAACCCGTGTGTGATACATTGACGTCTCTATGAGGCGTTTCCAAAACTCGCGCCGCCGTGAGTCATTTTTACATTAAAAGCCTGTTGATAGACTCATGTCAGGCCTCCGTTTGTTTCTTCGACGTACACCTTCAGTGTAATCCTAGTTTACTTCATCGGTTGTAGACTTCATGACCTCTGGTTGCCGAGGACAGCGGTGACATTCGGTTTGTTTGTTGTTTGGCGTAACTTTTTTTTATTAAAAGTAAGAGCTGCTCCCTGTGTGCCGAAACCCCGAGGCGGGATTCAAACACACACACACACACACCTCAGTCACGCAAGCCGGTTCCACAGACATGTACACACAGTCCTGGAATGGCTTCTTTCTGTATTTTGTAGTTGCCGCTTTTGTTTGAGGGTTTTGAGAACCTCTGATGGATAATTGAGTCCTCATAACACTTCGAACATCAATTTTAGGATAGTGGCTTGTGATAACATTGTTCTGGTTTTAGGAAACCTTGTCTCTGATGCTATTTATGACATGTTATATGTAAAGTCAACAGGGAATGAATTAACTTTTGTTCCTGGTGTCTCTGTGTGCCACGCATGCGTGTTATTCAGTTTGTGTTACTAAGTATAAATATCATGACGTGATGACTACTATTATTTATTATTTCTTGATCATAAATACAATATCTTATGAATTTAGATGAAGTTTTGGCCTGCAGTTTTTAAAATAAATATTCTGTTTATTAATAAATATGTTTTCTACAGTCACAGGGGGTTATACAGAAAATCTGTTTCTTAGATTTTTTCGAAAATAAGCGCATAGTCAACTAGATTAATGTGTCATGTTTTTCTGTTTGTGAACATGTGGGCGTCATCACAGCATGAAAATAATGGTTTTGTTGTTATTGTGTCGAGACATTCGTAACTCTTCTACAAGTGACCTGTCAGTTTGAGCAATTATTCTCTCACTGCAAAGCTCTCATCTACTTGTCTAGTTACAGACGCTTGTAGCTCTTATTTTATACATTGTAATGTCATTGTAAAACGATATATTACAAACAGAATGTAACAGAGCAGGAATGTTGACTCCCAGTAAATAGAAACTGGGCTGGTCGGGTTCCTGGGATCGAGGATTCAAAGCGATTATTAGAAACACAGCCGGGCTTAGAATGAGAGCCAACTTTGCCGTTTAACAGCGAAGACACAGGCCGGAGGGCATTCGTGAGCGAGGCTAGTGAAATATATCAGTCGTGACATGTACCTCAAAGATACCTGCACCGTACTTACTGTACATAACTTTTGCTTAGTTATCTTGTGCCAATATATGGATACAACCCTTGCTAAAATTTGCTAAAGATCTGGTGTGCCACGGAAATAGAGGAAGTTTGACCATTTCATGGTTGTGTATCGGCACATCCCAATTCACTTACTATCGGTTACTATCGGCAAATGATCAAAGTGTCAACTAGGCCAGTTTCCAAACTTTACTGCCGAGGTAAAGGCCGAGGACCCCTACATATGATAAATGTTTTTCTAACATTAGGTATAGTAAAAATATTACATGTCATAAAAAAGCATAAAAACATGTTAAAAACCATAAAAAGGAAGTGTGATAAAATGCTTTAATATATCATAAATAGAAGGATATATTTGGCTTTGGTGGAGTGATTCTTAAGAGAAATTATGTCAATTTCTTTTTGTTTTTCTAACGTTACTGTAGCGAGAAAACTATGTAACATATGAAAAAATATGTAAAAAAATTATGTAAACATTTATCATCTATGATCCTTAAGATTGTCTGAGGATCCCTTAGAACCCTTTGGATGACCCCTGTAGGTTCCTCGACCCCAGATTGCAAACCCCTGATCTAACAGCAGACACTTGTGTTTTATGCGAAGTCTCTGTGTTTGCAAACTGTTTGACATATTCTAAAATATTAACTTTTCCATAAAAACAGTACATGACTTCAATAACTAGTGGATTCGTGGAAACTTTGTGAAAGCACCCGACAGCAGATCTTGCTGATTTTCATTACCACCGTTAACTAAACCTTCTTGATCCAGTGATAGTCATTAGTGACCTGCCATCTTCTTCACCTTACTAACAGACGGATTCAATCCTTGCCAAAAAATCTGAAACTCAACCACTCTTAGCCTGCAATGATGTAAGACCTAAACACGTGTATAAGGAAGAATGGAACAGAAACGCTTTCATGGCTGAGACGACAGGTTGTCCCTGTCTCTCCCAGATGTGAAGCTCCAGTAGATATATCTTTACTCTGAGGCTTGTAGGAATCTCATACAGGTAATTCAGTTTGCATAGAGAGGAGTTGGCACACCTGAGGGCTTGAGGTGCATGTACGCCACTGATACCCGGGTGAGTCACGGAGGAGGCGTTTACCTTTGATTGACAGGACTGTTAAAGGGTCTTGGAGCTTGTCAGAAACAGAGAGCTGAGCGAAAGAGGGTTACCTTCACATAACATCTCAAACCTGTCCTAACAGGTCCTTTATGCAATTCTGCTTCCGATTTGTAAAGTTAAGTTGCTCAAATGTTCTACTTATCATTTGTCATTTTTAGGGTATCTGTCAAAGTAAAGTTCACACATTTGGTTAAAAATGAAACTCAACGGCATTCCACATTCAAACCGACAGATCTTTCATAATTTTCAAGTCACACATTGTTCCTGTAAACTTTGTGTCATCCGAATCCACAAGAAATGCTCACACGACCCAAAATCGATTTTGTGCACTACCGGTTAAAGTTTTGGGACACCTACTCACTAATGCATTCATATTTTTTCACCAATGTAGAATAATAGTGAACTCATTAGAATACTGAAATGAAACAAAGGGAACTATGGAAATCATATTATAACACATGCAATATTTTATCTTCAGTGAATTTACAGAAACGTTTTCTTGACATTTCTCAAGCAGGTCCCACACTAAGATGCTTTTAGAAAAAACCGTAGAAGAGTTTTCGTCTTTTATGTGCTCTTTTTGGCTGTTCTATCGTTAAGAATCAGTCAAAGTCATTTATTTTAAAGATACTTTTGATTGAATTGAACATAAGTTTTGGCATGGAAAAAATATATATGTTGGCAAAATTTATTGAACTCATTTCAGACATTGAGTCATGCACCTTCGGGTCAAAGGTTCAGGTTTTGTAATATTATGAGAAATATTTCTCTCAAGAGACCCAAAACTTTTGACCAGTAGTGTACAAATTCAGAGTTCACAAAAACAATATATTTGTAGATCAATTTTTTTTTCAAATGGCGGGCTTCTTTATTCTGCACACTTTACATGGGTTGAAGTCAATTGAAATCCAACAACTCAAACTCATCTATACTGAAATTCTACTTTATATTTCCAAAAGATCGTTTGGTCCCTGCATTATCTTAAGTCCTAGCAAAGTGTTTCGATGTCATTCACTCACACAGACAGACAGTGTTCAGTTTGATTCTGCATAAATTCACTCGTCTGTCCGTTCGGAGCCGCCGGTGTAGTGCAGCTCGGGGCCCTTCGGCATCCGTCCAAAGTTCCCAGTGCCGAAGACGCCAATCAGAGCCAGACAGCAATTAAAGGCCGTCTGCTCCGGTCCACGGAGATGTGGGAGAAATCGGCCTCGACACCCCGGGACCGTGTACCTTATCGCAGACTCTATCTAATGACTTGTAGAAGGTAGTGCACATGTTATGGCCTTCCTCCGCTTTCCTCTGTGGCAGTGCGGCGGTTCACGTACAGTGTGCAGGAAGCCATTAACTGATCCAGATCAAAGACACTGGACACGATAAACATTCCTCCCCAGGACGAGTGGCTCGGGGCTAGAGCTCACTTCCTCCTCCAGCAGACTTCCACCACAGCGCACACATTGTCACCACATGACCCTTCAGGATGTGTGTGTGTGTGTGTGTGTGTGTGTGTGTGTGTGTGTGTGTGTGTGTGTGTGTGTGTGTGTGTGTGTGTGTGTGTGTGTGTGTGTGTGTGTGTGTGTGTGTGTGTGTGTGTGTGTGTGTGTGTGTGTGTGTGTGTGTGTGTGTGTGTGTGTGTGTGTGTGTGTGTGTGTGTGTGTGTGTGTGTGTGTGTGTGTTTTGAGAGGATGCATGCGGAGGTGTGTTGTGGTGAGTGGGTTTGTGGCAGATAAATTAGATTATCTGGCATACATTCCTTTCACACAACGTTGGGGTTTATTGCGGATGTACGAGAAAAGGTGCGTAAGAATATGCAAATGTTTCTCATATATGAGGTCATATGTGGGTGTTACTTGAAGGATTTTGTCGTGAAACTATATGTTTCTGTGTTTCCGTCACGAAAATGAGAAGTTCTTTTAAATTCCTAAACAAAGTTGTCCATCCTTTTGTGTGTTTAGGCCAAATGAGCTGTGAAGTCTCGCCTGTGTTCAGAATCGAATACATCTTAAGGATTGTATCTCACCATCTGACAGGACAAGTCCACTTAAAAATGGACAATGTGTGTGTCTGAGCTGTGGAATCTTGTTTGTCAAATCATATATTTAGTTCAGATTCAGTGTTTCTTTATGATTTTGTCCCACCGTATTAAAGGACCAGTTCATCCCAAAATAATATAAGTTTCTTTATTCCATCCTAATGTCCATCCTTTTGTGAATTTATCAGAAGCCAAATGAGCCGTAAAGTCTCTCTTGTGTTCAAAATAAAATTTTCCTTAAGTATTTATCTCCATCTCAACGTTACAGTTCACCCAAAAATTTTAAAATAAAATTCAGACAAGGGAAATCTAATTTGTGTTCAAAATCAAATCTTTCTGCTTGGTTTGATTAATTGTGGATCACCAAACCCCAAAAACTTTTATTATATACATTATATACATTATATACATTTTTGATTCAGTCGTGGGTTAAAACAACCTAGCTTTTTTATAGAGTATGAATCATTTTTTAGATACTATTAGATACCATTCATGTTTTGTTATAGAATCAGAAAATCCAACACAAATTAAAATGAAACACATCATTATGTGTTTGTTTTTTTATGTTTAAGCATTAAGACTTTGCAAACAATCTAAATCACATCTCAACTGTAAAAAATATGAAGATCACACTTTAAAAAGAAATGTTGTAACTGTTTTAATGGAAGCTATAATCATGTATCTAAGGGTATCTATTGTTCTTTCTGTACTTTACTGCACACCATTACACAACTGCAATTCAACATTTTAACCCAAATCACACAACTCTTGTTAGTGTGTGGGTAATGGGTCCGTTTGTGTCAGTAATGGAACAGGAACTCAAGCATGTTCATTTCACACATGGCTCTGTTGATGTTTGACAGCTGGACTGTTTACTGACTGCCAATGGGACTTTATTAATCTGACCAGCTGCAGGTGTGTGTGTGTGTGTGTGTGTGTGTGTGTGTGTGTGTGTGTGTGTGTGTGTGTGTGTGTGTGTGTGTGTGTGTGTGTGTGTGTGTGTGTGTGTGTGTGTGTGTGTGTGTGTGTGTGTGTGTGTGTGTGTGTGTGTGTGTGTGTGTGTGTGTGTGTGTGTGTGTGTGTGTGTGTGTGTGTGTGTGTGTGTGTGCGCATTTCACTTTTGAATAAATTCAGGTTATGTATGTCTTGGCTCACATTTAATGGAACTCACGGTTGAGTTTCAGCGTAGTAAATTTCATGGTAGACGTAAAAACTAAGATGCCAAAGGTTTCATCTCAAAGACCTGTCTGTGTACTGTGTATATTAATTTTGTATTTATGAACACATAAACAGAGCATGCACACAGACACACGCACATGTGCATACAACTGATACATTATTTACATATTTGTATATAATTATATTTTCTAATAATCAAAATCACACATTCCTACGTTTCTACAAGAGTGTAGGGGTGTTCAACATATCAGATGATGTTTTTTGCAATATAGCCAATCAGAATTAGCTACATTTATTTCATCAGAAATAAAAAAGTCTGCTGATTATAATTATATTTTCAAACAAGCAGAGAATCCCTCGTGAAAAATAAATACACCTTAAGGCATTTGAAATATATGCATTTTATGCAAAGCATATTGCAAAATGAATTGACATCTGATGTAATTTATAAAATAGGATTGTATTTATGGTAAATAAGTTGGTTAAACTTATACTGTACCTTATATACTATAATAATGCAGAAAAAGTTATGTAGTCCAACTAAAGATACATTTAAGTTTATTTAATTTGCTTAAGTGAAACAAATGCATTTATACTTTATTTTAAATAGATAATTAAAGTAATCATTATAATGACAATGCAATGTAAGTAAATATATTTATATATATATAAACAATATTATATATGACACACTGAATTGAAAAAGAATTGTGAAAGGCTTCGAATTAACTATTTTATTACAGTAGAGAATTGTCTCATGCTTCATAAAGAAAGGTCTCTTTCAGGATTTTTTAGTTTGTGTTATGTGAAGTGGAACATGTGAAAAGGATCCGTCATTCTTTTAACTTCAATGGATGAGAGATCACACAAGCCCTCAGTGTTGTGAATGAGACAATTATCTACAATTGTGCTCTGTCAGGAAGAACAAACCTGCTCTTAATAAGTTGTGTGTGTGTTGTTTCAGATAGGCAGGCGTCCCATCTCAAGACGACGGGCCAGGTGAGTGACGAGGTCGCCCTTCGGCCAGAGTCCCGGACCCCTCCTCTTCCTCCCTCGTCCCGCATGACTGATCACAGGTAAGAGTGTTTAATGAAGAAACACCAGAAGAGAAGGACAGTGTGTCGGTCTGATGTGACTGACTGCTCGCTGGAGCTTCACTTGACCTTTCTGTTGCTCTGAAAGCCTCTTTTGTCAAACGTTGATGCTGATTTAAGACCTGTTTAGCTTTAGAAGTTTGTCTCTGGATTGTCTCTTTCTCAACAGGAAGGTGCTCTCTTATGAACATTTATGAAAATTCTGTCATTTCAAACCTCAATGAAGGTATTTTGAAGAATGTGAAAAACCGAACAGCAGGTGCGCACCCATTGACGCCTGTTGTAGGGACACAAAGCAAATGCAAGTAAATGGGTGCCAGTAACCAACATTTTCAAAATATGATAATAAGATGAATAAATGATGACACAATGTCCATAATTTACGTCCTTTACCCCAAAACTTTAAAAACAACATTACAAACAGAAATAAGGAGTTTAAGGCAAAACTTATAGGTTATAGTAAGTAAATAGACAATGGACCATAAGAGAAGCTTATTTACTAGTTCAATAATTATTGAAAGTAAAATAATGCTCTAGACACAAATATGGACAACACTGATTATTGTGAGCATTGTATCATCATCCTTTATGTATTACAGTCGTTTTTTGCTAACTAAACCAAGTCTAAGACAGACAGATGGATTAAAAAACCAGGTAAGGTTCATAAAATATGAGTTTTTATTCTTATATAGAAGGTTTCAGAAGAAGTTCAGAAATAATTTTAATTAATAATTTTGTTAGACTAACGTTCTACTTTAGAACAAGAAAGAAGATATTTTGAAGAGAGTTAATAACTAAAGAACAGCGATACAAATGAACCCCTTTTTTGTTCATACGATTCGGTTACCAACATTCTTCTTTACATTATATCTACATTTGTGTTAAGCAAGAAAACGTCATACATGTTTGAAATGAAAAGAAGTTAAGTAAATGATGACAACTATTACATTTTGATTACACAATACAAAAATGAAAAAATATATATTTTTGAGAACATTGCATCTTGTTGTTGTATTCACTGCTGTGCTAAATTTTCTTTTTCTGCTCATATGTTAATACATATAATATAATGTTTTTAAATGTAATGCTGGAGAATATTGTCTGTTATAAATAAAAACTAGACATGAACTAAAATTGCACTTATTTTAACACTCCTTCTGTATCCGTCCAAAGATATTTGTAGCACTTTCCCCAAAACAAATTCCCCTTGAAGTCAAATAAAGTTTATCCTTTATTTCTAGACATCGTTCATGTAGAGTTTAATTCCGGGATTAGGGCTGTGTTCAGTTCTTCCGACATTGCTTGTTCTGGTAATTATGAGATTTTTCTAGAGTTGTTTTATGCATTAAGAGCTTCGATGAAAGGTTCTCCAGCATGATTCAGAAACTCTTGGCTGTGTCAGAACGATAACCTGTGGATGCTGTCGCTGGAGACACAACGTCATGCCGTCATTCCATCAGCTCTCCATTATCAGTCCATTTTAATTCAGTGTGACTCGGTTTGGACAAGCTAAATCTCTGGTGGTCTGCAGTTCATTCTGGAATAAACCATGGCGCCAATTACTTTGTCGCTGTTTGCCTTGCCTTGACATTTTCAAATGTATTCCCGAACCTCAGATGGTATAAAAGACTTGCTGTAGGCAAATGCATTAAGTCCCATTGTCACTACACATAGTGTGTCAGGAGAAATAAACAACACAGATTCCACACATAATGAGTTAGAGTTCATTATCAGAACCAATTCACTTATGGCTTCTAGGCTCGTGTTCTTTGAGTGCCATCAAAAACATTTAATCCAATAGAATTGCTCGTCTTTGTGTTTGCATCCGTCGATGCACAGGGCAGCCCAAAAGCTCGGATTCCTATAGAGACACATCGATATCCCCGGGTGAAAGTTTGAGCCATGACAGGCTCTGTCATGCCAAGTTCTGCTTTGAGATTTTCCAGGTGTGAATGGATCCTCTTGTTGTTCCTCAACTTATTTTAACATCTGTGCTGGAGAAGCGGTCGGCGCACTGGAACACATTCAGACTGAATTTGGCTGCAAATACCATCTTAACAACAGGGCAATTTTACAGGACGGACGTGGAAGGTGATTTCAAGCATGGCTGTAAAGAGTTTCCCCTTCACACCGTATCAAATCTAGGCTGTGATCTGGAAACAGGTTTGGAGTGTTACGCATGTCCGGTTGAACAATCCAGCAGGAAAACAAACTTGCCTTACAGTAAGAGTAAATGTGCTTTCAGCTGTTAAATCTGTTTAGTCCCACTTGCAACACATCCACTTGCCAAACGTTTGTATATTGTTTAAATTGTTATTACTTTTAGGCCTTTCAATGTTAACATGTACATGCATGCAAGAATAATTTTGTATTCATTTATCAAAAATATTTTCGCAAGCATTAATGTTTGAATAAATGGTTGCTATTAAATAAGAATGTTGGCTCTTATTTTAAGGAGGAGTATTGGTCTCCACAGGTTTGATGGAGGTTACAAGCGGATTTTTAAGGGACGGTGCTCCATCCATCTGGACTGTCAGCTTTGGCCAAGGTCAAAGGTCACGCTCCTGAAATGACAGTCCCCACAGCCCTAAATTGGAGCATTTATTTTTAGTCTAAACAGGGCAATCCGGGCTATTAAAAGAAAGGCCAGCGTGAGGCTGTGTGTTAATTGCAGTCCGGTCAGACTGAGCTTTCTCTCCTCAATTGCTGCCATATGTTCCCGACAGAGACGCCTCATTCACTTTCAGCACAGGCTAAATCAAATATTGTCCAAACATCCATTCACAAGAGAACTCTGTGACATAAAATCTTCTCGTATAGATTTAGTTTTAAGAAACTCAAATATGGTGCAGTTGTGTTATCCATAGATTATAAATATTATGTGTAACCTGTTTGCTCAATTCTAATATGATCTGTTTTCTTATATATTAAAATAAAAGGGTGTCTGTTTAAAAATGAAGCAAGTATCACAGCATCAACACTGGAAGATATCAAAGGATTAGAGTCGACTGTTTCAGACAAGTAAAGTAATTGGCTGGATGAGAACATGAGTCTGGATTGAGCAAGTAATTGCTTTGATACAGACCTGTTTATAGTAATGGTGTGAAGCATTAGAGCATTAACTATTGAAGAGATGTCCATTAAACACAAGTTCTCTTTACATCTTCATGAGGGTTATACAGAACTGAATTACATATATGATTTTATACATTCTCCTTTCCTCACATACTTGACTATCATTTGTATAATCATAGTTTACTACAAATGCCGTAATGCATTGCGTGACCAAAGATCCACACACAGTGTGACAGGGCCTCATAGGTATTGAATGAGAGAGTTAGAGAAATGTGTATTTCTATTTATCTTTGTGCATTATGTAACCTCCTTTTAAAGGGTAATTCACCCAAAAATTCAAATAAGCAAAATTAAAAAAATGTAAACAATGATTCACTTTCTAGTTCTTCCAAATCGACATAAATATCTTTGTTTGGTTGAACACATGTAAAGATATATGGAAGAATACTTGTAACTGAACAGATCTTTGGCTCCTTTGACTACTATGGTATTTAGAAAATGTTGTCCTACATTCTTCAAAATACTTAATTTTGTGTTTACCAGAACATAATAAAAATAATGTTGAGTTTCCCACCGTGGTTAGTTATGGAGTAGAAAGAACTGTTTGGTTACAAACATTCTACCAAATATCTTTCTCTGAGTTCAATTTGTGACATTTGTGCAGATTCGGAACTCCGTGAGTAAATGTCTTTGTTTTAATTTTGGGGTGAGCTGTCCCTTTAATGTTGTTCTGTAATAAAAATATAATATAAATAATAATAAATTTTTAAAAATGGGAACATTGCTTAAACCACAAGGTGATCTGGTTTGTATCAAGCTGATGATAGGACGACCCCCGCCCCCCCCGGCCCACCCGCCTTGAACCCACCTGACTTGACTGATGTTCCCCCTAACATCCTCATTAGCTGTTTCATCTGGAAAACAGCAGCTCCAGACTCCAGATTTATCAATGCCAAGTCACTCGGGCCTAGAAACAATTACCGATTTTGTAATGGTTCCTATTGCACATGCTAATTTAAAGAGTCTGTTTAATTTCACAAGCTTCAAATATTCAAAACATGCACCTGCAGGGCCGGCAACTCAAGCGTGCAAGTGTTTTACTCCCATAAAAACTACACATTGCATCATGTTGCAGTATAGAACATGACCTAAACTGATGAAACTCAAACTCAATCTAAAAGGAAATTCTGGAAATTCTAAAAGGAAATTTTGGTTCCCTTTCTGTCGGTCTCTCGACGTTGTGTCGAAGAACGACAGTATGGGGTTCGCTCTTGAGAACCAATCGACTCTGACTTTGTTTAAAAGGCCAATGAAATTTGGCGAATGAAATTTGCATGCCATGCCCCGCCCCGGACATCCGGGTATAAAAGGGGAGACGGCGTGCTCATTCATTACCTTTTGTTCTTCGGAACCTGGCGGATGACTTCGAGTCTGAAGCAAGAATCGACTTCTGGCGATCATCTTCCTGCTGGTGTCACGACGCGGTTTGCAGCGGACTGTCCATCTTCGACTCCCCTGAGCGTCCAGCAGAAGACAGAGAGTGTCTTCTCTTTCTTAAAAGAGCAAAATTCTAACAGCATGTTGCCTCATGGCGCATAGCTGTTCCCTTGGTTGCGGCAAGCTTGTCCTAGATGGGGACACCCATGATGACTGCCTCGTGTGTTTGGGTCTCCAGCACGCTGAGGCGGCATTTATGGGACCGACCTGCCCGCATTGCGAGCAGATGTCGATCAAGACGTTGCGGTTACGGGTGGCTTCTTTCCTTGGAGAGCGAGCCACCATTTCGTCAGCTCCTTGCGGATCGTTGGCTGCGGCTACGGCACGGTCGGCGGTCTCGAGGAGCGGCGTCCGTGATTACGAGGGCTCTATGGATGTCACCCCGTCAGCCTGTGGCTCGCGGAGCATCCATACCTCGGCACGCTCGTCTACCCCATCAGCGAGAGACGGTACGCTGTCTCTCGCTTCCTCCCAGGATGAGGACGAGCTGTCTGTCGCAGCATCGGAGGGTGACCTGCTAGCCTCGGATTCGGAGGACATCCTGGAGCTTCCGCCTCTGGCAGGTAAGTCCCGAGATGATCCGAATCCTGAGATGGCGGCCATGCTTTCCCGGGCCGCCGCGAGCATTGGGCTTCAGTGTACGGCCCCGCCGTCACCCCAACGTTCACGGCTGGACGCATGGTACCTGGGATCCGAGCGGGGTTCAGAGCCACGCCCGATCCCGGTGCCATTCTTGCCGGAAGTGCACGAAGAGATCACGAAGTCGTGGAATGCGCGGTTCTCGACGCGTACACGGCAGACGGGCTCTTCCACCCTCACTTCCCTCGATGGGGGGGCAGCAAGGGGTTGCGTTGACATACCCCAGGTGGAGCGGGTTGTTGCGGTGCACTTGTGCCCTCAGACCGCTTCTACCTGGAGGGGTCAGCCGAAACTCCATCCAAGGCGTGTAAGATCTCTTCGACCCTCGGGTCGAGAGCTTACGCGGCCACTGGACAGGCTGCTTCCTCGCTCCATGCCATGGCCATCCTGCAGGTCCACCAGGCCAGGGCTCTTAAGGAGCTAGACGAGGGAAGTTCTGACCCCGCAGTTCTGCAGGAGCTGCGCACTGCGACTGACCTGGCCCTTCGGGCCACTAAGGTTACGGCGCGTGCCCTGGGTCGGACGATGTCCACTTTGGTGGTCCAAGAGAGACATCTCTGGCTGAACCTTGCGCAAATGCGTGAGGCCGAGAAAGCCCGCTTTCTCGATGCCCCCATTGCGCAGGGTGGGTTGTTTGGAGACACGGTGGAGAGCTTCTCTCAGCAGTTTTTCGCCGTGCAGAAGCAGACGGAGGCTATCAAGCATATCCTCCCTCGCCGCAGCCAGGCCGCCCCCGTGCCGTCTAGGCTCCGTGCATTGTCGGCTCCCAAACGGCCTCGCCCCTCCCAACCGACCACTCCGGTTGTATCTCCCCCTGAGGCAGGCGACCCGGAGATCGGCGACCCGGAGGAGAGCGACTCCTCCCAGTCAGCAACCACCCCGCAGGAAGCGCGGGAAGCGGACCTGACGGGAGGCAACCAGCGGAGGAGACACCACCATGCCCGGCCCAGGACATTCGATCTCCAAAGTGGCCGGTGCGGGACGGTCCTGCCACGTCCCAACTCGTGCCGGGCCCGTTTCAGGGCCTGGCGCCCACTTCCTCTCAAAAATGGCTGTTTCCTCCTCTGGTCTTAAAACTCAACCATTATCACTCTCCGAGCGACGGTGTACGGTTGCAAGACGTTTCGTTAATCCGACCCGACGTTGCGTCAACCCGACCCAACAGTGCGTCACGACTAGACGTTGCGTCACATCGGCGGAATTGCAGTCAGACACTCTCTCAAATAGACGGTGTGCTACACTGCGAATCCCACAGGCAGGTAAGTACTCGGGACAGCAAGCCCCTAGGGGATCCGTCCCCAGGCAGAGCGGCTGTCCTGAGAGCCACAGAACCCCCCTCCATGGAGATGGTGAAGGAGATCGTTCCTCTGGTCCCGCTGGCCCAACGACTGCACGCATGGTCCATGCTAGGCAGACCGGGGCGGTGGCTAGACCGAACGATCCGTCTCGGCTATGCGATCCAGTTCGCCAGACACCCTCCCAAATTTCGGGGAATCCTTCAGACCTCGGTACGAGGGAAGGATTCCGCCGTTCTTCGGGCAGAGGTGGCGACTCTTTTGGCAAAAGAAGCGATCGAACCCGTTCCCATGGCCGAGATGTTATCGGGCTTCTACAGCCCGTACTTCATTGTTCCCAAGAGAGGTGGAGGGCTGCGCCCAATTCTGGACCTGCGTTCACTGAACAGGTGTCTATACAGACTTCCGTTCAGAATGCTAACACAGAAGCGCATCCTCGAGTCTGTCAGACACGAGGATTGGTTCGTGGCGATCGACCTGAAGGACGCGTACTTTCACGTCTCGATACTTCCTCGGCACAGACCGTTCCTACGGTTCGCCTTCGAAGGTCGGGCGTACCAGTACAAAGTCCTGCCCTTCGGGCTGTCCCTATCTCCCCGCGTCTTCACGAAAGTCGCGGAAGCCGCACTATCCCCCCTCAGAGAGCAGGGCGTGCGTGTACTAAACTATCTCGACGACTGACTTATCTTGGCTCACTCGCGAGATCTGGTATGTACACACAGGGACATGGTGCTTCAGCACCTAAACCGATTGGGTTTACAGGTCAACCGGGAGAAGAGCAAGCTCGCCCCAGTGCAGAGCATCTCTTATCTCGGTATGGAACTAGACTCTGTCACCATGTTGGCACGACTCACGGAAGAGCGTGCCCAAGCCTTGCTGCGAAGCCTGAGCAAGCTCAGGCGTCCAGTGGTCTCCCTGAAAAATTTTTCAGAGGCTCCTGGGGCATATGGCATCCACGACTGGGGTTATCCCACTCGGGTTGATGCACATGCGACCACTTCAGCATTGGCTTCAGAGTCGGGTTCCGAGGAGCGCGTGGCGCACAGGCACCAGGCGGATTGCCATCACGCCTCAGTGTCGGAGCACCCTGGCCCCATGGTCCTCCGGGACCTTTTTACGAGCGGGAGTACCCCTCGGACAGGTTTCGAGGCGCGTTGTGGTGACAACGGACGCCTCCCTGTTGGGCTGGGGAGCAGTGTGCAACGGGCATACAGCTTCGGGTCGATGGACGGGTCCCCGACTGTACTGGCATATCAACTGCCTGGAGTTGTTAGCGGTCATGCTCGCCCTCAGGAGGTTTCTACCTCTAGTGAGAGGCAAGCATGTGCTGATCCGCTCCGACAGCAGGGCCGCGATAGCGTACATCAACCGCCAAGGCGGGATGCGCTCGCGCCGCTTGTCACAACTTGCCCGACGCCTCCTCCTCTGGAGTCAGCAGAAAATAAGATCTCTGCGAGCCGTATTTCTCCCAGGCTACCTGAATCAGACAGCCGACGCGCTCTCTCGTCAGACGCCGCCTCGAGGAGAATGGCGACTCCATCCTGGGACGATCCGGCTGATATGGGAAATGTTTGGTCAGGCACAGGTGGACCTGTTTGCCTCACCAGACAACACCCATTGCCCCCTGTGGTACTCCTTGACTGAGGGTTCCCTCGGCACGGATGCCCTAGCGCACAGCTGGCCCCGGGACAAGTGGAAGTACGCCTTCCCCCCAGTGAGCCTTCTTGCACAGGTCCTGTGCAAGGTCAGGGTCGAGGAACACCAGGTCCTGTTAATTGCGCCATACTGGCCCAACCAGGCTTGGTTCGCAGAGCTAATACCTCTAGCGATAGCTCCCCCCTGGCCCATTCCCCTGCGGAAGGACCTTCTGTCCCAGGGGAAGGGTACGGTATGGCACCCACGACCAGACCTCTGGAACTTCCATGTCTGGTCCCTGGACGGGACGAGGAGATCCTGAACGAATTACCTCCGGCGGTGGCGGACACAATTGTTCAGGCGAGGGCACCAACCACGAGGCGTTTATACGCTGCAAAGTGGCGCATCTTCTCGTCCTGGTGCTCCTCACACAGTGAAGAGCCCGGAGTATGTGTGATCAGTGCAGTGCTGCCGCACACCATGAGCTGGTGGAAGGTAAGTATCTCGGACAGCATAGCCTGGTCACCAAGTTCCTCAGGGGCACGAGGCGGGTTAATCCCCCGCATCCACGCCCTATACCCTCTTGGGATCTCGACGTGGTCCTAACGGGCCTTTCCGAGACCCCTGTCGAGCCCCTAGTAGAGTCTGACCTTCCTCGTCTCACGAGGAAGACAGCACTCCTAGTAGCGCTCGCTTCTATCAAGAGGGTAGGGGACCTACAAGCATTCTCCACGTCCAACGAGTGCCTACAGTTCGGGCCGAATAACTCTCACGTTATCCTGAGACCCCGACCCGGCTACGTGCCCAAAGTTCCTACCACCCCCCTTCGGGATCAGGTAGTGAACCTGCAGGCGCTCCCCACAGGGGAGGAAGACCCAACTCCTTCAGTGCTGTGTCCGGTACGAGCGTTACGCTTCTACCTGGAACGCACGCAGAGCTTCAGGAGCTCTGAGCAGCTTTTTGTCTGTTATGGAGGTCAGCAAAGAGGGAGAGCTGTCTCCAAACAGAGATTGGCACTGGATCGTGGATGCCATTCCATGGCTTACCGATGCCAGAACCTACCTTGCCCGCTCGCAGTGAGGGCTCACTCTACTAGGGGTGTAGCCTCCTCGTGGGCTTTGGCTCAGGGCGCCTCTCTGGCAGACATCTGCACAGCTGCGGGTTGGGCTACGTCCAACACCTTTGCAAGGTTTTATAACCTCAGGGTGGAACCAGTATCAGCTCGGGTTTTACGCAGGTAGAACTAGCCACTGGCCGGGCGTACGCCTGCGAAAGAGCCTTCTTCCCTTTTCAGGTGAGTTCAGTGCTCTAATCTACCTCTCTACTTCCCCTACAGGCGAGTATAGGTAACCTAATTCCATCACTCAGCACCTCCATGGTAACAGGCCGGGCGGAGCGGACCTTGTAACCAGGCTGAACATCGGAGTGAGCTGCCCCTTTTCAGGTGAGCCCCTTTCTTCAGCCAGTGCTCCGTACGTAGTGGCTCCCCCCCTCAGGGGTGGCCCCGTACGATGTAATTCCTTCACCAGAATTCCCCATTAGGTGAATGTGTGATCTCCCTCACGTGGTGCTCCCAAAATACAGGTAGCAATACACACTAATTTTTCCATGAGTTCTGCCCTTATCAGGTGAGACCATTGGTACATCTCCACATGTTAACCTCCCTACGGTAGGATGTGGCCTCCGTAACGCACTCCCTCCTTGAAGGGGCCGCGTTTCCCAGTGCAGTTCACGGTCGGGCGGCTATCTCGCTGTAGAGATAGGAAGGCCGTCGCCCGTGGAGACCGGTGGTAAGTTACCTCTCACCTTTTTGTCAAAAAGCTCTGGGACGTGTTACCATTTCCCCACTGGAAGGTTACGCTCTCGCGTAGAAGCACAGACCGTTGGACCCGCTCGAGCCTGTCAGGGTCGCTCCGCTAGAGATCGTGACGCAGCACAGCGACGTGGCGTGTTACATAGGAACCCCATACTGTCGTTCTTCGACACAACGTCGAGAGACCGACAGAAAGGGAACGTCTAGGTTACTATTGTAACCCCGGTTCCCTGATGGAGGGAACGAGACGTTGTGTCCTTTCGTGCCACGTCGCTGTGCTGCTCGCTGCAGCGATCGTGAGTCATCCTTACGTTCCTCAGCACAAAAGGTAATGAATGAGCACGCCGTCTCCCCTTTTATACCCGGATGTCCGGGGCGGGGCATGGCATGCAAATTTCATTCGCCAAATTTCATTGGCCTTTTAAACAAAGTCAGAGTCGATTGGTTCTCAAGAGCGAACCCCATACTGTCGTTCTTCGACACAACGTCTCGTTCCCTCCATCAGGGAACCGGGGTTACAATAGTAACCTAGACGAATGTGTGAAAATTACTCTGAGATATTGTGGGAGAAGATTGCTGTTGCTGTTGTATTTGATCAAATCCAAGGCAAAGACACAAATATACGGCGACTCGCAGCAGGCAATGTGAATCGGGCATCATAATATCCCAGTCTAGCATTGTTTCGCATCACTCAAACGAGAATAATTAGTTTTCCAACAAGAAATAAATGCAATTTACATTTAGCAGACACGTTTATCTGAAGCAAAGGAGATCTCAAGAATGTCAGAACCAAAGACAATATTACAGAAGATTTTAACACATACATATTTTCATATGCTTCAACAATTACACTCGTCTGTTTCTGTATTCTAAGCCATTTTAGAAGAAACTTCTGAAACTATGGTGATGTTTATATGAAACGAATGAGAACTTTAGAAGAAATCCTCAGTTATAAAAGATCATCTGAGGATGAAATAGCATCTCTCGTCTGGTCACAAGTTATGTTTCCATCTAAAAAAACTGGAAAATCACATAAAACATAATAACGAAATAAGAAATAACTTATTTTGCGTTTCTATATGGTGTTTTATGCAAAATGCTCATTAAAATTGTTGGAGAGAAACATTACTTTTCAGTGATAAGCAGTGTAAAGTCTTCACAATTACAGCAGAAAACCAAACACTAAAACACATAAAAGCTATCATCTGTTATGAAGTAATAGTTGTAAGAAGAATCTGTGGAAAAACTTTAGTTTACTTATTTAAATTAATATTTGATATGATGACTGACGGCAATCCTTTCTGTTTGAAGAAAATGAGATTGTAAATGCAATGACAAACTTAAATGAATTTTGATATGATGGAATCGTCCGTATTCGTAAGGCAGTATGAAATTTTACACGCAAATGCAGACATGAAAGAAGTCATATATTCAGAATGTATAGACAAACTAAACAGAACATACTGCGTCTCTCTCATTCTCTCACTCTTATGTGTGTATATATATATATATATATATATATATATATATAAATAACACCCGCTGAAATCCCTCTGTTTGCCTAAAATCCTAAATCCAGAAATAGCTCCTGATCCCGGAACATTATTGACTCATTAACTCTTTTCCTGAGAGCATAATATAGATGTTTCAAGATGGTGGGCTTTGGCCAGGGTCAGGTGGGTGGGCTAAGGGGTCTGCTATTAAATTGCCAAAGGGTGTGCCCCTATCCAGCTGTCAGTCAGAGTGATACAAGCCAGACGCCTGGTGTGCCCCATACCATGTGTGCCCAATCCAAATACCCCCAACCCATCCAGACACAGCCTCAGTACTGGGATTCTCTCTCTCTCTCTCTCTCTCTCTCTCTCTCTCTCTCTCTCTCTCTCTCTCTCTCTCTCTCTCTCTCTCTCTCTCTCTCTCTCTCTCTCTCTCTCTCTCTCTCTCTCTCTGGACCTGTTTCTCTTCGCGGGCCAAGACCTAATATCCTGTGGGTTTATGTGCTGCTTAGTATGCCCCATCATTTGAGTTACTTTTCGTTTGTTGTTGTTGTTTTGTTATTTCCTCTTTAACACAGTTTGATTTTACTGGAAGGCTTGAAATGTGCTGTGCACATGTACCTTTACTATCCAAACAGACACTGTTCTGCATGTCATTATGTCCTGCATTTAAATAAAATAGATACTAGTCAGAGATACTACTGAATTACATTTACAGTATTTGTCTTAAAAATGCATTTTTAAATAATCAGATCTCAAATTTCTTATATTGTCCAATTTTACTGTAAAAGCGATAGTTAACACCAAAATGGAAATTTTGTAATTTCCAACTTGTATGTCTTTCTTCTGCAAAATACATGGTATATATATATATATATATATATATATATATATATATATATATATATATATATGCAGTACGACTTCTATGTACTAGAAGAAGATATTTCGTAGAATGTTGATACTCCAAAAACCTGGTCCGTGTTGACTTTTATTGTATGAGCATGAAACCTTTGGCAACCAACAGTTCCCTGCTTGCAACATTTTGCTAAATATCTTCTTTTGCATTCTGCAGGAAAAAAAGAACAAAAATGTAAAAAATGTTGCTTTAAAATTGCAATTAGCAACAATTTTTGTAAAAAAAAATAAATAACAACACTTTTTTAGCAAGTACATAGAAATTAATGTTTAATACTGTCTACCTGTTCTGAATTACAACATTAAAATGCCAAATGAATTTATTGATGCAAAAGTTAGAGATTGCAGCTTTAATACTTTCATTTTGGCCTAAGTAATAGTTACTTTTTAAACTTTAATGTCTTCTACAGAACTCAAAAAAAGTAACCAAATAACATTGGTTTTTATTGACATTCGCTGAAGGAAACCAAGACATTTTTCAAAATATCTTTTCATATGTTCCACTTAAGAAGAAGAGATGGAGAATATTTATAATGACTTTTATTTAAATATAGTTGATCATAAATAAATAAATATATAATTTACTTACACAGCTCCCACAGATTTTAACAGAATTAAAAAAATTGAGAAAAATATATCTGATATGTGTTTTAAACGGTAAGTTTAAATGTTGTGTGTGTTTGATGGGAGCGTTGTATTCATAATCTCCCTGAGAACTAAAGGAGTGGCAAAGACACAGGCGTTTCTCCAGGCATTCCCGAGTCTACAGGGGGCCGCGGGTTGGGTCACAATGACTGGCAGTCTGGATTGGTGATTCGCAGGCAGCATTGTTTCAGAAGGGGTGGGTACACAGGTGGGCAAGTCCCGGTTTTGTTGTCGTTCTCATTGTTGACGAGGCTCAATAAACATTCCGGCCCACAGCACTGGAAGGTAACAAGATGGCCGAATGGGGGAGGGCTGGACGGGGCGAAGAAAACAAAATCATGTTGGCTCGGGAAACAAAAGAGGACCCATGGGCTCTTCTACTCATTGACGCATTACAATAAGAAGGCCACTGTGCGGTCATCTGCCCCGGGCTAAGCCGAGGTCCAGGCCCGAGTCCGTTGTCCTGTCCGATGCAGAATGTGCATCTCTGTTCGGAGATCTGGAGACATTTGGACCCACTGGCGGCACTGGAGCGCAGTGGGTCGGCCTGTAGGGACGCGAGGTTATTACACACAGATTTAAGTCAGTTTATACTCTGTGGTCACAGGCCATGACCGCCCCACCCTTCCTGACCACAGCTGCAAGGCCCGATGAAGAGTTTTCTGTAATCCTTAAAGCCTCGGATATGTAGTTGAAGAGGCAGATAAGACCGGTTGAGCTTTACGTGTTTTACCTGAGGAGGGCTCAGCCCTTGACCGGTGCGGTTAACACCTGTGTTCTGTCGACAGGACTTTATCCTGGACTGCATTTTATATAATAGAAAACACTTACACACATTTATCCATCCATCCAATATCCATAATATTCAAAATTTAAATTTAAAACCAATTACGATCTACAGGAAAGCCCTTATTGCTGTTAGTTAGCATCTATTTTATCTACCGAAATCATAGTCTCATTATTTTGGTTTAGTTTATTTTACTATAGTTATTTTTCAAAAAAAGTTAATAAATATAGATTATTTAACTATGTTAGTATGGATTTATTGGGTTTCATTGCTAGGTAGCCGTTTTTACAGAATGAAAATAACTGTAGTTTGAATTATATTGATTGCAATCCAGAATACAACTATGTTTTTTGAAGTAAAAAGTTAAAAATGTTTCTCCCTATAAACTCTTTAAAGTGTGTTTCGCTGCCAAAGTTTAATTGTCCTAAAAAACTTCTTTATCTTGGTTGGCATCAAAATGTGACTTGTGTGAGATGTGTGTTATGCCGCAGTTTTTTAGTTAATGTGAAGTGACATTACACGTGAAATAAAGTAGTGTGACATAAAGCCAAGTTTGGTGACCCATACTCAGAATTCGTGCTGTGCATTTAATCAATCTAAAGTGCAAACCTACAGGAGTGAACACACAAACCAACGTGAACACACACTCAGAGCAGTGGGCAGCCATTTATGCCCTTATTTTTAATCTGCTGTAGAAAGTCATTCCGAGAGGTTATAATCACCTTCAATGTGACGTTAAACTGCACTCTTCCTTTTTCCACAAATACAATAGAAAGTGCCATTATCTTCCAGTCCAATGAACTCATAAGTTTTTTATTTAGAACGAAGACCCGATGTTGTTTTTTCGAGTTTGGCCCTGGGATCTGATAAGGGATAATGGAGTGGCGTTAACGTGACGGAGAGAATCCTGCGTCAATGGGAAGTCAAACGCTTATCAAACCATCTTGGTCCAACCCAAATCAGGACAAATCCACAGGAAGTGTCTCACAGCGGTCCTCTGGTCAAATCACGGACAGATCTTGACGGTAAACAGAGAAAAGAAAATGCCAAAGGCACACTCCTGTGCACTTTGGCCATGGAATAGATTTTCTTCCTCGCCGTGTTGACCATCCCAGGTCACCGTCGTGCTTTCCAGAGACGTGCGTGTTTATTTCTTTGTGTTAACTGCTGAATTTGCCCTCGTGAGATGTAGAGGTGACATCTGTCGAGGGTCATGTGGGAGGTGAGTGAAGCTAACAGGTGTTGGGTTTGATTGGAATAATTATCACAGGTAGACAACACCTGTCAAGCCTTTCCTTTCACCGGTAGTCTTTTCCATGTATCTTAAGATTTAGGGTGACGTACGCCAAGCGTTTGTCCACAAAACCAACAGGTCTGCCTGAAGTCATGTCTGGACTGTAGGTTGGTCAAGGTGGGTTGACCCAGTCACTCATTCCAAGCCCAAAGTTTTCTCCGGATCGGCAATTTGTGGCTTTCCGTCTTTTAAGCTGCTACTCTGGGGACTTTCCGACCATCTTTACGTCAATCTGGCCGCGTCTCGGATACCTTGTTAGCTTCTGAGACATCATCTCATTAGTCTTGTTTGTGGTTTGTGGCTGACACTCTTCTTCTCACCACAAGCTTTTGTGATTCTAACAGATCTCCCCATCGGTAGGTCATTAGTACCCATCAAAAGCCGCAAAAGTTAGCCACAGTTCCCGCTTCTCCCAAAGTTTGGCGTTCTATCCCACCGATTCGACCTGCGGATGCTAATCCAAACACAGGAAATGCCGGTTCTGATAGTCACGTGAAACCCATGAGGTTATGTGTATGAATTAAGCGCTCTATTGTGCGATAATGGTTCCTTGATCTACCATAAATAATTGTGTTGACTCAAGACGAACAGACAACAACAGTCCCACAAGCCAGGCTCATTTGTCTCGCAAGCGTCCCCGGTTGGCAACACAGAGATCATTCACAAGAACTTGTGGGAAAAAACAGGTGTTGGAATGATGTAAACATTTCCCCCGTTTGCATGGCTCGTATGAAGGGCCTCTTTAAACTTTGTCTGACTAATGGCGGAGCAGGGCGATTATGGCATTAAGACTCGCTGGCTGCACAGTAAATACAGCACGACTGTTGAGAGCGGCAAATATGGATCCACTGGTTCCCACAGGAAAGTCTCCAGATGAGCGAGATGAGGTCTCTGTGGCTGTCAGTGTTCAGTGTTCGGAGGTTTGTCTCCCGTGGTTGATGTTCTCAGGAGGCACTCGGCTGTTTAGTGGATTTTCTCAGTGGTTTTTTTGTTGGTTGGGATTACATCCCAAGGTGCGTATATTGAAGAATAGAGAATTCTATTCTTCACCCAGTGGAGGCAGAGGATTCCTACCGAATCATGTTACTCAGATTCTGCTTTTTTAATCACGTGAATCTTACAATGAAAAAGTTTGGTGTTTAGTTTTTACTATACTAATAGCACGGGTAAAAGCCCATTTGAGGTCTCTTTATATTTTGAACACATTTGTTTTAAGGACACGATATCTTATAGTTAAGTAGGGATATTTAAGGACAGTCACGTCCACAGCCCTTCATATTCTTTAATCAAATCC
>CM065678.1:4408432-4707158 GCA_033220385.1 Triplophysa yarkandensis
AACATGGCGGCACTGACGACGCAATCAATGCAGCAGGCGCACTGTGCCCCCCCTCCAAAACACTGGTTTCAAAACAACACCATGACGTCACTCACAATCCTCTTCAGACAGAAGAAACTTTGCTGTTGATGACGTGTACACAACACTCGACAATCGCCCAAACAGGAAATGCCCTCGGATCCACGAGTGAGCTTTTGTGTTGACGTCATGACTTCATGCGTACTTTGTGTCGTCGTGATAGAAAACGTCCGTTTTTTTAAATCGAGTAATTTTCCACGTCACTGTATGTATTTTAAAGCACGATGACGTCATTTATAAAGAGCTCGCACCATTTTTCGGCTAAAGTATTTTTTTTTTGGCATAAATCTGACCCCGCCCATCATTGTGCAAGCGGGCTGCGTCGACGCCATCTTGCGCCTTTTGCGATGCCGGGCGTCATTTAAACAGCAAACTCCTTGATGAACGCTTCCTCTAAAATGTTGTTTGTATACATCCGTTTGTTTTAAAATATAACACCGTTAATAACATTTAAAGACTACTTCCGGCTGTCGTCCTCACTGTCGGATCACCGGCCGCGCCGCTCTCCCCTCGCAGCTCAGCGCCCGCCCACATGCGACATCCAAGTGATGTCATCGGAAGCCAATCAACGCGGAGAACACCGGACAGGGAACGTCTGATTGGTCAAGGGAGGTGTCATTCATTCATGAAGGCCGGGGAGGGGAGCGGTCGCCATTTTGCTACAGAAAGACGAGACTCACATATCTGTGTATCCGTTTACAACCGTCCCGAAACTCGACGATTTATGTGCAGTTATCAATCCAAACTGGACGAATGAACGAGATTTGTTGCCTTTGATCTGGTGTAAGCTCGGACACGCCGCAGTTTGAGCCGTGTTTCTCCACTGCTGCGCTTCAGCCGCCTGCCAGGCGCTTTATATGACAGACTGCGCATGCGCAGGAGGATGCGGTGGAGCTCGTGGGTGGGGGAGGGGCGCGTGTTTGGAGCAGCTTATTCTGTATAACATATAACATAAACTGTTTATATATACATTTAATTTATTATAATGACATAATCTGTTGTAATATGCATATAAACACTAAAAACACAAAGTTGTACTGAGAAATATCACACTTTATTTTTATAATTTCAAATGTTTTGCACTTTTCCATTTCATCCACACTGAAATGAATTCAGGACATGTGTTTATTAAAATGTTACGTAACAGATTTGTTGTTTTTGTAAGCATGCTTGTGGGGGCGTGGCCTCCTTTAGTACCATTTTTTAAACAATGCCTTATAAATGCATAAAAATGTTTTTATGACATTAGGTTTTAAATAAAAAATGGGTTAAATTGAGACATATTGAGTTAACTCCAAATGTACAAACACAAATAGATCTGGTATTGAAATATAAGAGAAAATCCTGTAAGTTACGACAGTGACGTAAACACGTTTTTAAAATGCCGTAAAGTCGTGTGTCCCCTCTGTTCATATTGAAGAGCTAATCGATCCATTGTTTGTCCCTCTGTTAGTGTTCTGTTTTATTGGGACAAGCCTCATTTTACCGGACCGTGATGTTTGGACCGTGTGATGACGGGAATGCGCGCTCCCGCCTGCCTGAACTCTCTCTTAACAGATGACTCGTTCGGGAACGAGTCGGCTCTGAGAGTCGATTCTTTGAAAAGAGTCGACTCCTGATGGAAAGAGCCGAATCTTTACATTTAGACATTTAGCAGACGCTTTTATTCAAAGTGAGAATCGAGGAGACAATGAAGCGGAATAAAATAATTTTTTAAGTGCTTTCTGTTTAAAGATGTTTTCTTTGGTTTGTTTTATTATCCAAAAGAGAAAACAGGACAATATTATATAATTAATTGATGTTTCATTCTAGCTAGATTTCACATACATAAGCTAAAATGTACTGGCTCTAAGTCTCTCTTTTCTCTATTTAAACATGATTTAGACAAATACATTGAAACTATTAAAAGCTCTATTAATCCCAAAGCAATAGAAATTATATCTCTATATTCATCCTTTATGTTCTCTTAAGATAAATACATCATCTTTTATCTCTTTTTGTCACCCTGGCAACTTTATTGTGTCTGTGTATTGTTTATCTTATTTTATTTTTGTCTTATGTTATCTGTCCATGTTTATATGTATCGATTTACTGCTTTGTAATGTTGAATAAATAATAATAAAAATAAAAAATTGAAGCGAAATAAAGCAAATTGTGTATAAAAAAATTGAATATTTTTATTATATATATATATATATATATATTTATTTTTTTATTTTTTTATTGTATATGCATATATATATATAAAGAGAGAATAGGTAAGGAATATTTTTTAGTGGGTAGGAGACTCTTATGTTAAAGATATTGGAAAAGATCCAATAATAGCATTCAGTTTTACAGTGATTAGTTATTATAGAATTATATTCAATTATTTTATTATTATTCATGATAATAGCGAGTTCCATTAAGAGGCTTATTTAAGCATTAGCGAAAGAATTGAGCGACACAATAATATAAAATAATTTAAATCGTTTTTTTTTTTAGTCCAAACCATTTTGCTGCCACACAAGTGTAATCACTTATAATGAGTTATTATTTAAAAAAAAAATAATATAATTGCAAACTTAATAAGAGCCATTTGAAGGAGCCAAAAGAGTCGAATCCCTCGAACCGCCCCGCCCCTGCGGTTCTGCGCCGGGAAACCCCGCGCAATAGAGAGGCGGAGCGCGCGGTGACACAGAGCCGGGCGGGAGGGGGCGGAGTCACGGCACTTCTGCCAGGGCCGCCATTTTTACCCAGGGAAGAGAGACAGGAGCGAAGGGATCTGGTTTCCAAGTGTCGGCACGGATAGGAACAAACCCGGCCGCTTCGAACGCGTCGAGACTGTGCGTCAGCGTCAGGCCGAGTACCGAAGCGTTCCGCGGTGCAGCTCGCGACGGTTGGGAACGCTTTGTGACACATCCGCAGTGGACGGCGGAGTATTGTTTTGGTTGTGTGCTATATCCGGCGGCGGGTTCTCCACCGAGTGCCCTTGTTTTCCTCCAGCGGTATTAAAGTGGACCTCAACGGTGAGTACCCGTCCCAATCCCGCTGCTAATCAAGTGTGGACCGGGCATTGTCGAGCGCCTGGACTGTTGTGACTTCATTAGCCGCTAACGCTGCTAGCTAGCTCACACCCACCGTTTAACGCCGCACAAACGCTCCGATTTGACGTCATAACGCGTTTTTGTAGCGCTAACGCGTCGAAAAAGGCTCGCTCGGGGTAGCGGTGGACGTAACGGAAACGCGTCGTCGCGCGTTTTAAACATGCTAGCTTTGTTGAGTGCTAGCACGCTAGCCGAGGATGAGACACACACTGAACAATCTGTTGAGATGCTCGAGCGTTGCTAAACACGCAGAGTTTGGGGCGGAATTATGGGATGGGGGTCGCTTGTAGTGATGGGCTGCTCGTGTCGTATCTGCACTATGGGATGTATTCACTAGAATGTTCCCACGTGGTTTTATTGTGAGGTTTTGAGAAAACAAGAGGTGTTGAATGCTTAAAATCGCCATTTGGGAACTGAAGAGTGCAGCAGTAACAGCAGGGCTTTTGTTTACACCTCTGAACTTCAGATAACTGTTGCAAATGTCCATCATGTTCACCAGCAATACACAAACATTACTAGTATTAGCATTGTTAGTATTAGTGGTGTTGCTATTAGTATGTTGTTATGTTGTGAGTATCAGAATGATCCCTTGTATTGTAATCAGCATTAGTATTGCTAGTATTGTTACCAGCATCACAGTATCATTACTAATATACTTGTAGTATTATCACCATCATCATCGATAGTAGTATTGTTACTATATGTGTAGTATTATCATTATTAGTATTGTTACCAACATCACATTATTATCATTACTAATATATTTGTATCATTATCATTATTAGTAGTAGTATTGTTAGTATTGTTGTGAGTATCAGAATGTTCCATTTTATTGTAATCAGCAGTAGTATTGCTAGTATTGTTACTAGCATCATAGTATCATTACTAATATACTTGTAGTATTATCATCATCATTAGTATTGTTAGTGTTGTTGCGAGTATCAGAATGATCCCTTTTATTGTACTCATCAGTATTAGTATTGTTACTATTATATGTGTAGTATTATCACCATTAGTATTAGTATTGTTGTGAATATCAGAATAATCTCTTGTATTGTACTCATCAGCATTAGTATTGTTACTAATATATTTGTAGTATTATCATCATCATCAGTAGTAGAATTGTTAGTATTATATGTGTAGTATTATCATCATTGCTAGCAGTATTGTTGTGAGTATCAGAATAATCTCTTTTATTGTAATCATCAGCATTAGTATTGGTTATACTGTTACCAGCATTACAGTATTATTACTAATATACTTGTAGTATTATTATCATCATCAGTAGTAGTATTATGTGTATTGTTATGAGTATCAGAATTATTCCTTTAATTATTTTCATCGACTTCATTATTGTAATCATCAGCATTAGTATCACTAGTATTGTTACCAGCACCACAGTATCATTACTAATATAAGCATTATAATCACTTAGTGTTGTTATTATCATCAGCTTTGCTACGAGTATCATTACTCCTTTTTAGAAGTATTATTTTCATACTCTTTATTATTATCATACAAGTATTTTGACTTATATTCGTATTATTTATGACTCCTTTTTGATCTACCGTTAGATGAGCCGTGGCTCGTGCTATTACTGTTGCCTTGGGCGACCATTACACGTCACACAGGAGCTTGTTTTGTGTTCGTCCGTGCACTAAACCTTGTGTGTGTGTGTGTGTGTGTGTGTGTGTTGTGTGTGGTTGTGTGTCGATAACGAATGCTGCAGGCGTGGGGGAGGGGGTTCGGTTCACGTTCGTCAGAGCTGGACCGGAACCCCTCTCTGTTTGTTCAGCGAGCTACGCACTTGTCTCGTTTAGCGAGCACTCGTCCGCGTGACGTGTTTTAACGTCAAGATATGCACAAGGGTCGACATATGACGATAAAAAGTCGACCTGTGCGTCTGTTTGGCTGCGTTTGAGCGAGAATTAAACGAGCCTTTCGCGCCGATGCGCATTAGCATAGCATGCTTAGCATGCTAGCTCGAGCGATTAGCTCTCCTTCTGACTGGAAAACTCGACGCAACGCGGTTTGTTCGACCTCACACGCTGGCTGGTGTGTCATTCGTCGGTTTGAATAGCAAACACGACCTTTTGTGCACACTTTAAAGCCAGAAAGTGTTGTTTTTTTAGTGTGACTTGATGTTGGCTAGTCGTCGTTTGGAAGACTTGCTAGCCACGCAGAAACATCGAGAACACATTCCCACAGGACAATAAACCGCAATACGTTCGTGGATACTTAAGTATGTGCGAACATGCCGATTTCTTGCTATCTCGGCCGTTCCCCGTCGAGGGTGTCTCCAAGCGCCTCGTTTCCTCTGTGAAGCTTTGTGAAAATGGCGGATGAGTTGATGTTGTGGTCATGAAAGCCTCCACACCCCTAGATCAACTCGCACACACTGCAGCGCCAACACACTCACCCAGAGGCAAGTGCACAACACACAGTGCCGCGTTGCCTCCAACACGATTATGGTCTGCGTCCTTTGCTTTTGCAAGGAACACGCGGCTGAAAGTGTGTACGTTTGTGCACACGTTTGCAGTTGAGTTGCAAACACCTGAAGAAACGAATGTGCAACACCATCCGATGCACGTCTCGCAAATCTCTGCTCATTCATAAAGCGAGATTTATTAGAGAACTGCGATATTGCATGTTTTCCGCTTCTGCGATCTGTAAGAACTGAAGAAAGACGCACCCCTGCCCAGCTGGAGTATTTATAGGGGTTAAAAGATAACGTCTTTGGAACAAGATGAAAGTGCTGCTTGCGAGATAAGCAAGAAGCTCATACTGGCGAGATGACGCAATCGAAGTTGCATAAAAATAAACACTGTGCATTGTGTGAAGAAGAGTGAGATGTGTTTTACCCAACAGTCATTTACAGAATTTAAAAACGTCTAATCTGTTTCCTCTCCGGTTCAACTTTATCTTCTGTCAAGTTGAACAAAGCCATTCTCTTCCTGATCAGTTTGCACAGTTGTGTCTTTTGCGAGCCAGTAACCTCAGTGGAAAATGAATGACTGTGAGGTGCATGCTTTGTGTTGTACGAGAAATGCACGTCGTCTTGTTTGCCTCACCTAAAGAAATAACAGGAAACGAGGTGTTTCTCAAAGTCGCACACAGTCTCCATATATGTAAACTACCCGACAAGCAAAAGGCCGGGGTAAGCGGGCACACAGAACAGATTACTGATTTTAGTTGAAGATGCTGTCGAGTTAACTGCAGCATCGAAAAGAGCACAAGCCACACAGTTGTTTCATATTTCCTTCATGATTACTTCTCCCTCCCTTCTGGTCAGCGGGGAGTTTGTTGGTCCAGAAGAATGTGGTTATTCATCAGAGTGGTTGGATGGGGTAAACATGGGGTCTAGTGCGTAATGAATAGACGATGATGCTGCAGAAAGGTAATCTTGATCATTTGATGGGAAGCGAGGGAGTGACTGCTCATGCATGAACTGATAGCACATCATCAAGGGCTTCTGTTATTCGCCACGGATCAGCTGAGGGTCAAACCATCATGCCTCATTCCTGTCCTAATATTCATACACATTTTATCTGGCTAAACACGTCTGGTTGTAAGATACAAGGTTTGGATTCAAGGTAGACGTTATGGCTCGTTTGGTTGTGAGTTTAGTTAGGGTCAAGCTCGATTTTTTGCCCCCCTTTTGACATTGACAGAGACACCCCTTCCGGCACGCGCCGTGTACATTTGCTTTGCCAGATGCTAGCGTGGTTGATGAATGACTGTGGAAAGTTTGCTTTGGTCCACCCATGTAACTTAGGGAATAGCTTCATGTTGGACAAATGAAGTGGTACAAGGCTTCAACTCGGGCAGCTTACGATTCAGTGCTTGTTTAAATCTATGGAAATTTCCATCGTACTTACTTAGTGAGTCAAATAACTGTTTCATAATTTACATGTTTGAGTAAGTTTTTCCTAACTGTAAACCATCAGCTACTCCAACTCTTATTTTTATAATTTTCATTCCAAAGCTGTTCATATAATTTGTTTGCAAATGATTTAATTGCATCCTTAGCTGTGCTATGGGACGGACTGCCTCGAATTGTAACACAGCCTGTCTGTAGTGCTTTGGCAGCCATGGCTGAAATAATGGTCTGAGGCATTTGCCAACCACATGCTTCGGCCTCCTTTTCCCTTATGACACCATGTTGCTGTGAAACCTGACAGTTTGGCTAAGCGTCTAGATGGTAACAAAGGCTTGAACAGTGTTTTTGTCAGCATTCATTGGATCAGTGCTGCTTGCTAACCGAATGTAATTTTCAGTTTGTATGGAAAATCTCTTCCTCGTAGTAACAGTTTGGTGACCAGCTTGCATCCCGATAATGAGAGGAGCAGGTCGTATTCAGAACAGTCTGTGGCTTTATAAAAGGCGTTTCTGTAGTTGGAGGTCCAAACGCTCTCATATAGTTGTTTGACATTAAAAAGAGGTTGTGCAGATGCATAAAGGGGATAGATCATCCTACGCACATCCACGCGGCACAAATCTACAAGTAACATTGAACACTGAAAACGTGGATATAGCGTCATTGTGCAGACTTATTCTGATTTTCAAACTTAGCTTGTTTTTCAAATCTGAATATCTGTTTTGAGGAATTCGCATGGAGAATGGTTTGATGTTATCAACTTATCTCCTTTTGTGCAAGAAAGGAGAGTCTTCCATTTTACGTATCCCATGTGAAGGAAGAGGTTCTATATTGTGTTATGCATGTGTAATACACTATGGCAACTAAAACAACTTCACTCTATGCAGAAACGGCATCAGCTGGGTTCTCCGGACTGTCATTATATGTGAGGCTTACATGTCACTCCTTTATCTTGCCCAATGTTGTGTGTGCTTCACTGCACATGGGAGACTCTTAAATTGTTCAGTGTATGTGCGTGCCATGGGCAGTGTCTGTTTGCTCTCTGTGTTGACATAGGGATAGAGAAGTGAAGCACCCCCCCACCCACACACACGTCCCAGGAGAAATAGAGGTTAGAATGAAAGTGGGAGCGGCAGGTGGCAAAGTAAGTCTCGGGTGATGCATCTTTGATCATATACAGACACATTCATTCCAGATATCTCCATGTTTCTGTACATGTCTATCATAAACTATATGCGGCTCCCATCATTTTATTTTAAAGACCCATTATACTGCTTTTAAGCTGAGCTGAGTTGTGGTTAAGTGGGAACGGTGGTACTTCTGAGCTAGTTCCACCGGGAGGCCTGTTAATACCTTAAGGTCACGTGAAGGATGTGCAGGGAGGAGCTGCGAGCTCAGGTAACCTGTTTTTGTGTTGTTGGCTGTAACCGAGCTCTCTCTTGATGGGCCTTGCCTTCTTAACAGTTGTCCCATGGACCAGATAGACTAGGATGCAGTGTCCCCCCCCCCTCGTCTGTGAATGTGTGTTTTTGTGGCGTAATGATGCGAGTCAGGCGTGTAATCGATCACGTAGGTTTGATGTGGTAGAGTCTGAGTGGTAAGGGTGTTTATTTGTCTCCTGGCACTATTGTGACTGACTGACTTACAGATTCAGCCTTGCGCTGCCATGCACATACATCTTTCTTAACGTCTTGTTGAACAAACTAGAAACCGTGCAATAATGATCAGTGATTTTGTTTGGCGTCGATCATCCTTATCTAATTTAAGAATGTCGAGTGCCGCTTGTTTAACTTTGGTTTAGGAGGGCCGTGGCCAAGCACTTGGCAGGACTTGCAGGAACTGTTAAACTCTTTGCGTTTGTTTGAGAGATTGAGAACCTTTTTGGCCTGCAGCCTTTATATTTTTCATGTGGTTAAGGTGGACATAATAATATAAATTATATTTTAACTAGGCTGTTGTATTTGGTTGCCAGGGTGTTGCTTGTTTTTTGAGCACCCTAATAACCAAGTCATCAGGCTGTTCAAACCCTTAACACGAGATTCAAACATTAAGGATGAGCCAGTCGATCGACTAGAGTTCGGTATTGGTCTATAACCACAATTTAAGGACTTGATCGGTACTCCCTAAGCTTGACCTACAAACTGATCTCAATTGATGTCATCGTATGAGGATGTACATGATCACACTGTAATTATTTATTACTTCATTAAAACAATAGTTACATTACACACATTACATAATTACTGTAAAAATTCATCAAAAATATAAACATATTAAAGACAAGAGTTTTAGTACTACTTTACCTGCAAAAAGGTTAACAGTGATGAGAGAGCTTGCATATCAGTAATAGAAACTTGAAGCATCAGAAACGGCAAAATGACAAAAAAAAAACTGTACTCCGTACATCAAGATCTGAGCATCCCTAGCAAAAATAACAACAATTACATATTTGAGTAATTTTTATTCTCCTTCAAATCTAGCCCTGTAGGTTATACAAGGAACGACACGGACAAGGTGATGCAATCAAGTCCCTCATGCATCTTTATCAATGACAGGAAGAACTCTCGCCGCACATTGGTACATGTGGAGGCACGTGGTCGTGTAAAGCCTCAATGTAGTGTAGGCAGCGATGACTCAGCCTGCGAGAATAGTGTGAATTCATATCGCTGGGGCTCATAAAACAGAGCTCATGCATTTGGAGTCGTGCACTATTTCAATCTCTCCCAGCAGAAAGCGGCGCAAACCAGGAAATTGACTTTGGGAGACACTGAAGGAGGCAGAGAGAGATGGGGATACATACACGCACTGACACTCCTACATGAGCCTGTGGGTTTCCCTGCCTGCTTTAGCGAGCAGCCAGGAGGAGGAGCTTTCCATACAACATTGTGTCCATACAGAGAGTGGCAGGGGGTAGAAAGGGGCATTTGGAATCTGTTGGCTGCTTCTGTGCCAAAACGTGTACCTCACATCCATTCCGGAGAGAAATAGGTGGATAATTTGAGATCCGGTGGATGTGTGGAAGGACAGGATGTATACGAAGGGAATTTGATGCGCTTTTATTAGATCTGCGTTTTGTCCTCCATTGTGTTCCCAAAGCTGCTTATCTTTTCATTGGGTCTTTAAATGGTCCCTCTCTGCACACAGGCATTTAATTGGGTCTGTATTCCGCAGCCTCCCCCCTCTTCTTTTTGCCACAGAGTGTCAAGGGTTTATTTAGGAAGTGCAGAGGGGAGGGAAAGAAATCCGGGTATGAAAGCGTTTTCTTCTCTTTTTTTCCTCCCTGCCCGTGTTGCTTTGAGTGTCAGGCAGCTCTCCGAAAGGAAATAGGCGTGTCAGAGGTGGTCCAAACGCTCAGATTTAGCCAGGAATGCTCTACTGTACTGGATTTTTCCACACCTCTTCTGTACATTTTAAAGAAGGGGGGGCATCTGCCGAATGCGTGTGCTCGTTCGTTTTCTGAGAGAAAGAGTGCTCGTCTGGCCACTCGCTTAGGGGACATACATAAGGGAAAGGGTGGTTATCCATGTGTGCGTTTGGAAAAAGCCGGCGCGCATGCGTGCATTCCTTAACAGTGACGGCAGGATTGCCCCACTGTGGCCAAGAAGAACAGACTTAGTGTGAGAAAGCTGGAAAGAGACGACAGTGTGCTTTCAGAGGGAAATGAGTTTATTACATAAAACAATGTCGTGTCTCTTTCGCCCCTTTTCCTGCATTTGTTATGAAAAGGGAATGGAAACTTGTGCTTTGTTCCAAAATGTTTGGAGGCTAGTGTTTATTACGGGATTGACCGCCAAATCATCAGACTCCTATTAATAAGCTCTTGAATGGACAGCTGTCAACTCGACGAGTTCCTGGCCTGGTTTATTAGCCTCTGTTTGGCCTATATGCTCTACGTAGGGCACATGGACACGTTTCGCACAAGTCTGGCCTCCATGTGCAAATGACAGTCTCATTTAAATATGTTTCAAAACATTAAGATGTGCCAGTCTCCTTAGGTGTGTGACTGAAGGGCATGTTACAGCTGGTTAAGGGGTGTGTTTTGCACTGGCATGTAAGTTCATGTTACTTTTAAATGCTGTGATCAAGATCGCTGTGAAGGCGGTAGATAAAGGCCAATATTTACACTCAGCAGGTGTTTAATGTAAATAAGAAGGTGATTGTAAGAGAGTTGAAGACTGTTTTGCCATTTTGTAAAAGTTTTACACGGGAGATTTAAAGGGATCAACGAGAAATCTTTATTTGCCCTTTTTTTCTCTTTTTAAACTTGCGTGACTTTGTTCTGCAGAACATAAAATAAGTTTGAAGCAACCACATTAGACACATTTGACTAATGTTGTATGTACACAAAACCACATTTCTCAAAAAATGTTTCCACCATAAGAATTCATTTTTAGACTGTGAGTAATTGAAGTTTTGTATGATGTCATTATGTTATTTTATGTCATACTGTCCCCGTACATTGATATGAAGTTACCATAGCTACTAGTCAATGGTTTACCTTCTAGGGCTCCTAGGTACTAATTCAATTGTTTAAACAAAATTCTTTTAAATGCATACATGTAAAATGTAAAATATTAAAACAAAAAAAACTAAAACCTTCTTATTCACACTCTTCTTGTTTTTTGCTTAACAACCACAGCCCCAGATCCCAATCAAATTTTTAGACTATCTAATCCCACATATTCACTCCGTTTATGTATAACCATAATAAAGACCCAATTTAATTCCTTTTGTCACCAACCCGTTTGTTTTTCAGAGGAAGTGTGTCAGTGACATATTTAGCCTCACTGGCAAGCATTAGAACATTTCTTGCAATCGCAGCGCCCAATTGGCCCTCTCAAACTATCTGTCAATGTCAAGCCCCGCCTCCATCAACCAAGCTTCCTATCCATATCCAATGCTCGATCATTAATCTTTTCATCTGTTTTGTTTCCTGTTCCTCTACGCACATTAATTTTTCACAGCAAGTGTGCTTGTGCCAGCGCTTTTGTGTATGCGCGGGCACGTCTTGTTGCCCGTTTAGGGTTATGGATGATAGCTGAACATGTTGAAAGGCCGCCTCCATGTTGTATTTTCTCTCTTGCACATTCATGGTGGCCACAACCAAGCATGCAACTGCTCCCCCTTGTGGCCATATTGAGCAACAGTGCCTTGTTGGTTGTTTCTATAAAGGCCGAGATGTGTTTGCACGCCGCCATGCCACACAGTCTTCACTTCCCCTCAGTGTTTTATAAGGGACATGTTGGAACAAACAAGCACTGCTGTAATATCAAACTAACAGTACTGAAAACAACATGCCTGCAACACAAACCCTCAGCTTGAAGCTTAGCTTGGTATTCCTGTTAATCGGAGGTTTTCCCGTGAATAATATTATTCCTCACGGCCTCATACTTCTCCTGTGAATCAGTGCGGTGCTTTGAAAAGAGTAATTTCCTGTTTACAATGCTAGATTTAATGACCCCCGTTTCGCAGTTTGCCCAAAGTGGCCTTCCTCGCGTTATATTGCCCTATTTGTGTAACTGTGTATCTTGATGGCGGTGAAAGTAGATTATCAAACACTAACCGTGTTTTCTTCTCTCCTCACAGGCCTCGTGGATGCACTTAGATGTGTGCAATGAGTGCTGTGGCTGACATGCCTCAGTGTTTTGGATTGCTGTGCTCTGGACTCAGTAGGACAAGAGACTCCCAGCACAGAACGTCATGAGCTTAGTCTTCCCAGTAGGGGTGGACACGGCCAACACCTCGTACCTGGACATGGCTGCGGGCTCAGAGTGAGTCGAACGCTTCCTGTTTGTCCTTTCACATTGATTCATTTCTACCTTTGTTTCGTTTTGCCAGTTTCATGGGTGCATCAGTGTAGAGAAATGAGTCTTGTCAAATTTTCCATCACCTGCCATCTCAACCGCTTCCGTCGTCTTAGGCGTTTATCGCCTGTTTTCTCAAACGAGACATGTTCAGCTGTTGGGGAGTCCATGTTGAAAACGAGTTCTAAAAGTGTCACATATCTGCGAACTGAAAGATCCCGTTTATCGAAACACAAAAGCTGGTATGTTGAAGAATGTTCTAGCTGCTGTTTTGCTTGCAATCAAAGTGAATGGTCTTATTTGTGGCATTAAATGAAATACAGAAATTCATGAATGCTTATATCTTTTTATATTTACCAATGAAAAAGGTTTCCTTCATCCTGTTAAATGCCCAAATACCCAGCAGATTAGCGGTCACATGATCTTAGTCAATCCATACGGCAGACCCCTCCCCTCTGCAGCATGCGCCTGAATGAAAACAGCGCCCTTCTCTTTAAACGCTGTCCCGTTGCCCTCGGCGCCATTGCCTCGTTACTTAGTGTGTTGCCATGGTGCTTTCCCCTGCACTGCGCAGGGCCTGTCGTCATGGCGACCGACTGAGTGACAGCTGGACCCTGGAGCTTTAGCCTTCTTAAAAGACTGTGTTGCCGTTTAGCTTTACGTCCGTCTGGATTTTAGAGTCTTTCAGGAATATATATACATATATATATATATATATATATGCTGTCATGAGCATATTTGAGAGCTTTCAAAGAATTGTAACCAGACACACAAAATTCCTAAAAAATAAAGATGTATTATTATAAAATGATGGTGTTTGGGTGGTCTCCCCACCGAACGCCTTATCTGTTCCGAGTGTCTTGCATCTCCGTGCCTTTTCGCTTGTTCTTGACATTACTCCTCAGTCAGGGTCAGCCCACCCTGGGTCTGCTGCAGAGGTTGCCATGGTTACCAGGCATTGTGCATCACTGTTGTCAACACACAGACAGTTAAAATGCCATTGGATCTGAAACGCCTGCTTTAATCCCTCTAAACAACGTCGAGCCTTAGAAAGACAATGTCTCGCGCACTTGGGGGAGGGTTCTTCAAGTTAACACGAGACGCATATGACACGTGTGCTCTCTTGACTACGTAATGAAAGAGAAATGTGAGCCTTCAAAAGTTCGAAGTCTTTCTCTGTGCCCGATGTGACGCCTCGCTCTCTTTCAACAGGTGCGTGAATTGTGTCTATTCCATATTAAGGCGTCTCTGGAGCTGTGGGCTATGATTAGCACACGCATACCCGTTACATCTAATTGGAGCTTCAATTACCACGCCACTCTTTTTATTCTTTGCTTCCTATCTCATGGTGTTCGGCACCGGGAGATATGTTTCTTTGCCTCTTGTAAATTCTATGATGCGCTTTTAGAAATCGACTAATAAGGGGGAAGATAGAGACTAATGTGTGCCAGGCCATTTTGAAAGTGTCAGTTGCATCATCCAATTTAAAGATGTTCATACACATGAATTGAAAACATACGTTTGAAGCATGTAGACCGCTGAACAGTATAGAAAAGGTTTAAGAATAGTGCCACATTCTGGAGTCCACACAGAGGTATGGCAGCCTGTGATAAATTTTTGGTTGTTTTCTGTTCATTGACAAAATCAAAAATTCATTACAGTTTATAATGTTCTATGCTGCTAGCTTTTAATAAAACATGTTTATTGTGGATCCTCATATGTTTATTGTTGTGTTTATCTTATTGTTATCGTTGTTGGTGCAAGCAGGCCTTAAAGAGGGACAGTTTACCCGAAATGGAAAATTTTGTAATGTAATACTCACTCTCTAGTTGTTCAACATCTTTTAAGGTCTTTGGTTAAATGCAGACAAAGACATTTGAAAGAATGCTTGCAACCAAATAGTTTTCGGATGCCATTGACTTCCACAGTAAAAAAATTAATGCTGCCCAATGGGGTTCAGGAATTGTAACTGGAATTCTTGCAAATATCTTTCTTCTATGGCCATCAGAAGAAAGAGATTCGCGCAGTTTTTGCACAACCAGATGATTAGTAAAATAGGCTTAATGTTAAATAACATGTGAGAAATTTGGTTACCCTATAATAGTTCCCCATAAAATGAAGACTGTACTAAACTCCCCCTCATTCCAAACATGTATACATTTTCACCAAAGAAGAAATTTTGAAGAATGTTGTTAACCAAACCACAGTGGTACTCATTCACTTGTATTGGTTTTTGTGCCCATGCTGTAGAAGTCAATATGTACCGCTGAATTATAGATACCAACATTTTTAAAATTTCCCCTTTTGTGTTTTGCAGCAGATATCCTTTCAGGTTTACTTTAAGTGAGCAGTTTAGTTTTTGGATGACTGGTAAACCGATGTGCAGGAAATCCCTGGCCTGTCACCTGTCCCACGTTGATAATCTTATCGCTGAAAACCACACCATAACGTAAAGACATCAATAAAACCTGCTAATCATTTATCGCCTGCCTGGGAGGGCTGTTTTCTTAACAAGCGTTCTTGTTCTTGTTTGGCTTGTGTGCTGTGCACACACATTCGCCCTCTCTCTCCCTGTCAAGGGTCCGCCCCTCAGCACACTTTCACTTTGACAGTTGGACTGCAAAGCGCCAACTGAATCAGGAAGTATGAACGTGAGGTATGGATAGACAGCACGAGGCGATCGTGAGGATCAAGCAAGCTGATAGTGAGTCTCCGTTTGGCGTGAGGCATAAACAAGAGGACGGAGAGAGAGGAAAAACAGGAAGGACTGATATATATATATATGCATGCGTGTTTTCTGTGGTGTTCGGGGTGCTTTTCTTTGGGCCGTTTATGCTGCAGATATTTAGAATTTTTGGTGAGTTTTGGGAGTTCTTCCTGTTTTTTAGGAACCACAGACGCTTTGAAATGTTTATATGTGTTCTACGTGACCCGAGACAATTATTTAAGAAAATGCCACGTGCTTATGATGTTAGAAAGTGAACCTGTTGAACAGTTTTGTGTTTGACGTTGTGTAAATAATTTGTTTATATACCGGCATCAACGTGGCTATGTAACCTTGAGCAGTTGTATAGGTTAATGAAAGGTTGTGATTATAAATCTGTGCGTTTTGAGGCCGGTCTTTGTGTCCACATGCCTTGTTTTTGTTGTGTATACTATAAATCGTAACTTTAATGTAATGTAATGTAATGTAAGTGTGTGTGTGTATTAGTTAGACAGAGATCTGTTTCTGAGATTACAGCGGTGTAACCATGTGTGCAAGTGTCTTGCCCTCATCTGACATAAGGTTGTCGAAGGTGAATATTGTCCTTCGACCAGGTCCGTTCAGATTAGGTCATGACACTCGCACACATGCTTACAGACACACAGATATCAAATCACCACAGAGATTATATAAATGTCTGTCCTGCAATATGTCATTAATGTGTCCAAACAAAAAGTGTTAATTCTTCGGTGACCGAAATTCTCTCCGGCAGGTTTCATTAATCCCTGCTCTTCCTTTCTCTTTTGTATCACTGCTGCCAAACCTGTTTTTTGTGTAAAAGAAAAACACAGCTTGTCAGACTTGTTCCTTATTCTTGCCTCTCTTTTGTGTTTGTTTTTGTGTGTGTGTGTGTGTGTGTGAGTAGACCAGAATCTGTGGAGGCAAGCTCTGTGGTAGTGGAGAAGTCCAGCTACCCTCACCAGATCTACAGCAGTGGCTCCCACCACTCCCACGGCTACATCGGTCTGCCTTACGCTGTGAGTATCGCCCCCGGCAAACACATATCGATATTTACAACATACACACCCTCCTATTCGCACACCCTGTCTGTGTCGACCTGCATATTTACTTTTTGTGTTATCTGATCAACTTTCACCCAGCTTTCTAATGGTTTCTCTTCCTCCAATGTCTTCCAAAGGACCATAATTATGGGGCGCGTCCCCCACCAACCCCGCCGGCTTCCCCACCTCCTTCGGTGCTGATACGGCCGGGCGAAGGTTTGTTCGTGTCCGGGGGCAGGACGAGCGAGGGCCTGTTTGTGCCGGGCGGACAGGACGAGGCGTCGCGCGGCACCACGCTCAGCACCTCAGAAGACGGCAGCTACGGTGCTGACATCACACGCTGCATCTGCGGCTTCACCCACGACGATGGCTACATGATCTGCTGCGATAAGTGCAGGTACACAAGGATGATGGCACTTTAACAGTGATTTCTAAGCAACCTAAAAAATTTAAAAGTTGTATTAATAGATGGGTTTTCATGGTTTGTTTGGATATTATGTATTTTCATACCTGTTTTTAGTTTTATATTTAGGGCTCTACTTAGTATGGTATTTGGGTCAAGAAGTAATTCGGAATATAAAAACAAACTAAATGTTTAATGTTAATAGTCACACTGGAAGGTGTGTAAAATACAATAATGTACGATTGGACATGGGGCTCGAAGTTCTAGAAGTGGCATACTGTGCCTTTTTGTTGTTTATTGTTGTAGATTGCAGTTGTAAATGTTGAGGTTAGATGGATTGTTGACCTAAAAATAAAGATTGTCATCATTTATTCACATTTATGTTGTTTAAAACCTGTATGACTCCTTTTTGGTGGATGGTTTTCATATTAAAGATGATGCGGTCCAGTGTTGTTAAGATTACGAACATTATTCAAAAAGTATTTTGTTTTAAAGAAAGGCCACATGTGTTTGTTAGACTTAAGAGTGAATAAATGATGTCAAATTTTATTTCTGACTATCCTTAAGTAAATACAATTCATTAACTTAAACATTTGATGTTAAAGCACATAGGCTTTGTATTTCTTGCTTGCTCTTATATCCTGGATAAGATGTCAAAAAAATGAGGAATCTATATTTAAATGGGAACATATTGTTGATACAGGTTAAGATGACCGAGGAAATGTTTGCCTTAGTTAAGACGTGTCAGTCCATTGTTTAGGGCTGTTTGTGTTTGTAATACAAAAGAAAAAGTATTTTATACTGCGGTTTCTCCTCACTCTTTGGCTTTCTGTGTCAGTGTTTGGCAGCATATCGACTGCATGGGGATCGACAGGCAACACATTCCTGAGACGTACCTGTGTGAACGCTGTCAGCCCCGCACGCTGGATAGGGAGCACGCCATCCTTCTGCAAACCAGGAAAAGAGAAAACATGTCTGGTGAGTTTTTGTATGCATACACACAAACACACCTGAAGTAGGCACACACACTCAACCCCTCCCACAACCAAAACAATACCGCAGTTTCCCACAATAAAACTCAAGAGAAACATCTTCACAATCTGTTAAAAGGGTTGCGTTTCATGCTATAAGGGTTCTCACAAGATCTTGCTTAGTTAGAAATGCATTCCATGTTGTTAGATGGTCTCCTTTGGAATATTGATAATAACTGAGGGTTTTCTATAGCCTAACATATCTGAGCTTTCTATCTGTACTGACATCTGCTGGAGAGGATATGACAATACAATTGCAGCTATAGTGTTAAACTGGTCTCGGAGGATGTTAGAGTCTTATCTTTATGCGTTATGGTTGAATGCAGGATTGAAGTATATACACTTATCTACTGTGTTTTATGTCGTAGATGGGGACACCAGTGCTACGGAAAGTGGCGATGAGGTTCCACTAGAGCTGTATACAGCTTTTCAGCACACCCCCACCAGCATCACGCTCACCACAGCACGTCTCGGCAACAAACAGGCCGAGAAAAAACGGAAAAAGAGCGGAGAAAAGGAGTCACCGACTCCAGCCAGGGCAAAGAAGGTCTGGGAAATTCCATGCTTTTAATGTGATGTCATTGTTTTTCTCCTTTAATACAATTCTAGTCAACAATTTTTTGTCGTCACACATTCTTCAAAATACCCTCTAAAAAGCAAGGTGAAACATCCCTTTAAGCAATGCCTAAACATTTAAGGCAAAATCTTGTCTAAAAGTATTTTTAACACGACATATCATTTTAATAATAATTTTTCTGCATTTTAATAATAATAAATAACAATTGAATTCTTAACAAGAAAATGGCATATATTGTGTTTTATTTTTTGTTTTAATATTGTAAAGGTAATGCATAAAACACTGATTTTTGCTTGTTTCTGCCTTTCAGTCATTCCGTGAAGGCTCTAGGAAATCATCTAGAGTGAAGGTGCGTACAGATCCCTAGAGTCTAAATGCCATCAGACTGTTGAAAATTGTCTGTAACACATGTCTTAACTGACTATCTCGTCCCCAGGGCTCAGCTCCCGAGTGCGAGCCGTCCGATCCTCCCTCTCTTTGGGAGAATAAGATGAAGTCGTGGATGGAACGCTATGAGGAGGCCAGCAGTAACCAGTACAGTGAAGAAGTGCGGATACTGCTTAGAGTCAAGGAAGCTCGAGATGGCAAGACGCTGGCTTATAACACACACACCGCAGCCTTCAAACCACCAGTAGAGGTATCAGGAAGCTTTGTAAAGTTGTTGTATTTTTAGTGTGGTGGCTCCTTATGTTCTTCTACATACTCACTCTTGTGTTTTTCCTCTTTTAGAGTCACATACAGAAAAACAAGCGCATTCTGAAGGCTGTACGGGACTTGGCTGCTGACTCGCTCATAATCGAGTACAGAGGGAAGGTCATGCTGCGCCAGCAGTTTGAGGCCAATGGTTACTTCTTCAAGAGGTACTTTGAAGCCCGTCTTTAATGCACAAGTCGAATCTTGAAATCTTGATAACGGATTTATTTTATTTTCTCTCCCAAGACCCTACCCTTTCGTATTGTTCTACTCAAAATTTGACGGTTTGGAAATGTGCGTGGATGCTCGGAGCTTTGGCAACGAGGCCCGATTCATCCGACGCTCTTGTACCCCCAATGCTGAGGTGCGGCATGTGATTGAGGATGGGATGCTGCATTTGTACATTTACTCGCTGAGACCCATTGCCAAGGGCTGTGAGATCACGATAGGCTTTGATTATGACTACGGCAGCTGGTGAGCCTATAATCACATCAAAATACTTGCTATTGTTTATATATAGAATGTTTATGTTTATTATATATATATATATATATATATATATATATATATATATATATGTATATATATGTATATATATGTGTGTGTATATATGTATATATGTATATATATGTATATATATGTGTATGTATATATGTATGTATAAATCTCTTTCTATTTTAATGTCTCATATTTAAGCTAATATGATCATTCTTTTGTGAATAAGATCATAAATTTCACAGATACTACTAAAACTTTGTGAAAATGTGAAATAATTCTGTGTATATGAATATTGGTTAACGCATTTACCAACACTTTAGAGTTTAATGACCTTTCGAATTTTTTCTATTCACATGTTGCTGGACAGTAAATACAAGGTGGACTGTGCTTGTGTGAAAGGCAATCCAGAATGTCCGGTGCTCAAGCAAAATCTTGAGCCTACAGAAAACCTGGGCTCTAGCACGCGACGCCGCGGCCGCAAGGACAGAGAACCGTCTCGAGAGGAGAGTGGACAGAACCAGAACCTCACGATGGACTGTGACGGTTCCAAGGGGAAAACAATCAATGACGGCAAACAGAGAAAACTCTCTCCTCTGCGCCTCTCCATCTCAAACAATCAGGTATAGTACACTAACAAGAAATCAGCTTTAAGTAACTTTCAAGTGTTCCCACGGTCATGGATAACCTGGAATTTTAATAAAACTGATACTTTTCAAAGAAAATTCAAAGATAGTGTGCCTTGTACATTTCATTTTAAACTAGTTTTAATACCTTTAATCCCGGTCCAGTTTTAAGAAACTGGAGGAAGTCATTCAAAATTTTAAAGGTGTGGGAACCCTGCATGAGAGCGAGTCTACTCCAAACTGATAATATGTTTGCATGCGTTATGTGTCATTAATCTGTGCATGGTTCTTATTGAATATTTTCAGTCATTTTAATATTCTATTCACCCATCTGCGCGTCATCACTGCTCTTGCCGATTCTGATAACAACCGTCCCATTACCACATCTCATGATTCGTTCGTATATTTCAGTGGTGGCGGATGGCACAGTGTTAGGTAATACAATCATAAGTAAATCAGACCTTCCAGTCCCACTGCTCATAAGATGCATATCAGGACATCTCGAGAAAAGTCGGTGGCATCACTCCGAAGAGTATAGAGAATTTATTACGGCACAAATTCTCATTAGTCAGATCTGGTCTTGCCGATCTTAGATCGCTTGATCATATGCTTCGAGGCCCAATATGAACCCCTCCCACACTTTCTCTCTAATGCTCCTCACTCCTGCTCTGTAGTCAGGCGATGATAAAGGCCACTTTCCCCTCTTGCAGGATCCTGAGTTAATAGAGGATCTAGAAGACAAAACCTCCGTTAGCAATGAAGTAGAGATGGAGTCAGAGGAGCAGATTGCAGAGAGGAAGAGGAAGATGGTAAGTGCTTCCAGGGGAAAACGACCGCTATGGCAAACACGGTCGCCGTGGAAACGCTACTGCCCCACCCTCCCTGTCTTTTTTCCCATCACCGTTCTGCCTCCCGGTGTGTGTGGTGATTCGGGCATTTCCCTGAATGCTCCACCATTCCTTTGTTCCCTCCCACCCCCTTCTGGCCTCCTGCTGATATTGCTGCTGCCGCCACTGCTTCTCTTCTCCTGTCGCTCTGTAGTTTAACCTCCTGAAGGGTAACGCCAAGACACTGTCCCTGTTACTATTATCTTTTTTTGTTTCATACTTAAGCTGTTATGAAGCCTCTTTCATCCTCTTGGTGGGCCTTTTATATGGGACTTTAAAGGTGTTTCATTTGCAACTGGTACTTCTTTTCTGTTGTAGTTTCAAAGTTTGTCAAACCAGGGAGCAAAATACTTGAGACAGCTTTGTTTCAAGATTATTTCTTGCTGTCTGCAGCCTGCTGCTGCCTCCATGACATGGGATTTCTTATCGGTTAGTTCACACTGCCCTGACAAATGCCATTGTTGTGTTGTTAAATCTCTGTTATAAATGTTGAGGTTTGTCTGTTAAGTGTTTGAGGAATTCGCAATTCTGGTGTGCCCAGAAAAGTATTGAAAAGTCATGTTTCCCAGCATTCTAAATTCTGCCAGTTTGAGAGTGTTGGTGTTTTTCTGGGCAGTGTGAATAAGCCTTAAGATATTGATTTTGAACCCTTTATTGCATTCATGCACTTTAAACATAAAACTCTTAACCTGAATAGAACATTAAGACAATACCCATTCCTTTATATTATTATTGTATGTTATTGCATATGTTTACATTGTTATTATGCGTTTATTTCATATTATTTGAAATCTACAATCCATAAAATATTTGGTTACATAAGTAAGCTTATAATTCATTAATAATATTTTAGTTACATTTTTAGAAAAAAGTTTTCAGGAATTTCAGTTTTATAAGATCAATATGTAAAATCAATACAGTCGTCCAATATAGAGCTTGCCTATAATCCCTTGAAACACTACCTAGGCTTTAAAACCTAGCTGGTGGCACATATACGTTGAAATACAAAGCATATTAAACCAACCCTTAGATATACACCCTTGTGTTCCATATGATCAGTTTAGACAGATCCAGCCCATTTGCATTGTCCCACAGATGTGGCATCCATAAAAAAGCACATTTTAGGACACGAAAACTACCAAACCGCCTTTGAGTATTCATTAACCAGCATTCATGAATAACCAGGCAGCCACAGAATGTACCCTTCCAAACCTCAGCATTCCTGGACATCAAAAACCTTTCACATGTAACCGTATAAACATAAGAAAATCAGTTTGCCTGTAAATTAATCATGCTGTTTCTTGTCAAAAAGACAAGTTTTTATGTAACTATATTTTCTGTGTCGCATTAAGCTTTTGTTGCTAGATATTTGTGCTTTGCTTTGGAGTGTCACAACTCCGAAATTAATACATGTTGGCTGTTTTGTCTAAGCATTTTGGAATGGCCGTGTGTATTTGATTTCCAAGAATGCTTATAGAAAGATACAAACATTTTTGTAAAAATCAGGGAGGTCTGTAACCTCAGTACCTCCTGACCCCATTACACTCCCAGAACTTTCCTCTCCTCTACAGAATGCAACTGCTTTTGGAATGTTGAGAATAATAAAACTGACAACCAATCCTGACCAGCCTCACCAATTCATAAACATGCAGAGCAAATGGTAACCAATATAAACAATGCCATGTTATTTGGATAAAGATTATGGATCAAACTTGTGCAGGATTCGTTGAAAGTCCCAGTATCTTCCCTGATTTTATACTAGCTTGATTGCCAAGTTTAATGAAAGATATGTATAATATGCCTTCTTTGAACTCTTCACTACCACTTTTTACTAAAAGTCGACCGAGCATTGAGTTTCTATGTAAATATAATTTTAGGAAGGTTGTGTTGTCAAATATGAATGTGCATGATTTTTACTAATATTAGCACCAATCTATTTTTTGTGTTAGTCCAGCCAGAATAAAATGTTTTTCTTCTGGCTTGGCTAAAATGAATGGTTCCTGGTTTAAGATGCAGGTGTAAAGAACCACCCCGGGTTCTAAACTCCTAGGATCCGATTGGGAACTGGCACGTCAATCACATTGTATTCTTAAACTAAAATGAAAAGCCTAAGCCATACTATCTTGTACGTATTAGACTGAAATGTGTGTATGGCGCTGTAAACAAGATTAAAGCATTTGCGTGTCTAAACCCTGATGGCTGTCTCTTTCGGCACCATTCAGGGCAGCCCGGCAGAGGAGTCCCGGTGTCACGTCGCAGGGGCTTCCTGCTGCAGAGCTCTGAGAAACAAAAACAAGGAGGTAAACCTGCCCTTTCATTTCCCTAAATGACCCCAATTCCACCCAACATGCCTGTTACTGTATAGGAGAACCCCAGATTAACAACAGTCATGTGTTAAGCGACCCCATGCTGAGGCTGACATCCAGGCATGCCACCCTCAGCCGCTCAACATGGCCTTCCTTAGGACATCTTTTGTTGATCAATTGTTAAGATTTTCTGTGGTAGTACATGAGACTGTCTCGCACAAGTAAGGTGCGACCTCTCACACTTTGGGGGTGTGTTATATTTCCCTTTGACTAAATGAAAGTGTCCCATTTCTCTTCCCTCCTTTTGCTGCTGGCTATGGCCTGCTGATGCGCTAAATGGCTAGCTGGGTTCCCAACTGTCAGCTGAAAAGTAGACTCAAAAGATCTTTTTCATATTTCTATCATTAACGTAGACACGTGAAGAGAGGAAAATGGAGGCAATTCTGCAGGCCTTTGCTCGAATGGAGAAAAGAGAGAAGCGCCGAGAGCAGGCGTTGGAGAGAATCGGCACAAAGGTGGAGATCGGCGGACGCAGTGATATAAAAGAAGAGCCTCCCCCCACTCCAGAGGCCGAAATACCTGCTGTTATACAGGTACGTGTGCTTCATTATATGCTTCCAAATCAGTGGTGGAGAGGATTGAGAAAACTTGTGACACTGCCTGTAAAAACATTATAAAGTCATTTATTAGGTATTTTTATACATAATATTATTTATAATTTAAAGAAGATTCTGTAAATTTAAAATATTGATATCTTTACTGTTGACCGAGTTCGATCACTTCAAAGATCGAAATCAGGTGGATTTTCTGACTTTAGCCTGGTTTCACAAGCAAGGTTAACATTTTCTAAGAATTGTTTAAAGCTAAATAGTTAAAACGTTCTGCAGTCTTTTACAAACGCAAAACATATCACCAAATCTATGAAATGTTACTAAGTAATAAACAAATTGTATGTGCAACAAAAATATTGTTAAGAATTGTTTTTTTGAAATAATCATCATTTAAATTCATCTTTATACATTGAATTTAAGATATAAAAGTTACACATCTTGTTAAATTCTGTTATATTGTTCAACTCAACTTTCAAATAAAAAAAATTCAAATAAAGAAAAATAGTAGAATTATTTGGTCATTCCTAAAAATGATAAAAACCTTAACACATTATTAACCAATACAATCAAAGAGTTGTTAAATGCTTTTTTAATATACCATAAAGAATGCATTTTCATACTTTGATTTGTAAAATCCTTAATTTTATATTCGTCTTACCTGTAGCCCATACTGGAGGTTGTGAAGGACGAGCCCTGTCACAAGCCAGCAAAAGTGAATCGTAATAAGCAGAGGAAAAGCTTCTCGCGGAATCGCACTCACATCGGACAGCAGAGGCGGCGAGCACGCACCATCAGTACCTGCTCTGATTTGCAGCCTGGTTCCCCCGGCGATGGTTTAGAACCATTATCCGCAGAGACTCATGATGGAGAGATGCCCTTGGCACCGGAGAATGAGGCACCACCATTGCATGCTCCTGACACCAGCCCACCCCACAGCAGCTCACCTGCCCCAGCATGCCGTGGTGGACAGAAGTACCCCAAAACAAAAAAGGTTTAATTCTTCACCATGAATTTTAGTGACTCCTCTTTTTTTCCACAGCTTTAAAATTGCAAATTGTTTTTCCACACAGCACTTAGTAAGTGAGTGGATGGGCGTCGAAAAACCAGAGAGGGGGGCTTCGAGGACGCCGGAGCTGCCGCCTGAGAGGCCGCTGAGGATCAGCAGTGACCCTGAAGTCTTGGCCACACAGCTAAACTCTCTCCCAGGCATGGCCTGCAGCTCGCACGTCTACAGCACGCCCAAACACTACGTCCGCTTCTCATCTCCGTTCTTGGCCAACCGTAACCCCAGCACTCCTGGAGTGCCCACGAGCAGGAGGCGCTCGCGAGAAATGCCCGAAACGCCGCCCACTACTGGCTCCTGCAAGAAGGTAATATAACCATGGAAGTTTTTTTTAGACTTTATTTGCAATTGTTTTTATTTGTTAATAACAAGCTTCTCATGTTTTTGCAGCGTTGGCTAAAGCAAGCTTTAGAAGAAGAAGGCTCTACTAGTCCAGGAGGGCGCCTGTCTCTGCTAATGCCCACTGAGAGCCCTCTAAGTCCCTCCATCAATGGAGAGTCCTACAGCCCTCTAACGCTCAACGGAAGTTGCTCACTACCTGGTGTGTGAGCAAAACATACTAATATTGTCCGTTTTTCTAGTGCTTCGAATATTCCAAAAATGTTAAATATTTATTATTTTGTGATTGTAGAGTTGCCTACACCGTTGAAGAAACGGCGCTTATGTTCGCTTGATCCATGTATGTCGGAGACGTCCACCCCGTACGGATCTCCATGCGCCACTCCGACGCGAACGGAGTCGACGGATGCACCGGGCACGCCCCTGCTGCTAGCCACCCCTCCTCGGCCACGCCCAGAGGAATCCAGTTCTGAACCCGTGACACCCTTGCAGATTCCCTGCTATCCTCAACAGCAGGAGGTAAGATGGAACCATACTCAAAACGCCCAGTCATCTGTATGATATGTAACTTCAGAAATAAAATTGTATTGAATCCACAGAGCGAGTCTTCTATGGACAGTTCTCCGGATGGTAGTCGGAGGCCCAGCACACAAGACGTGAGTTCATTTCTATGCTAATTTCGATTGCATTGTAGTACATATCATTGCCATGTCTAACATTTCTCATTCCCTTTTGTTCAGTTGGAGAGACCGCCGTCGCTGTTGGCATCTCCCAGCGTTAAGACAACCTGCCCTGATATAGCACCACAGGAGTCTATAAAACCTGCTGGGTCCCAGAGTCCTCAGCCCTCTCTTATTGAACCCCAGGATGCTCTAGGAGATGAAAGTATGGAGGTCGATGGGGGAAGCTCAGAAGCTGCCTCAACGTCTGAGACACCCGTGTCTTCGTATCCCCCTTGGATAAAAAGTCCAGACAGAGGTGGTCTGTCTTTTTCCTCTGTGAACTCTAATTTGAGAGACCTCACGCCCTCTCACACTTTGGAATTGGGGGCATACAGGCCAGATTCAACCTCGGCCAGCCCCTTCAGCGAGACGGCACCCTTCTATTCCTGCACCGAGGAGGGAAGCGCCGTTACCTTCGCTCGATCACTGAGTGGAGAAAGCGGTGGGGATGGAGGTGCAGCGAAAAACCCATCGCAGAAGAAAAAGGTCCGATTTGTTTTGAAATGAAGTCTACTCTCTTATTTTTAAAATATTTTTTTTGATTATTCTTCATGTTGATTTGAGAAATTTTGCTTTTAATTCCGTTTACGTTACATTTAATTCTTTTTTTAGTTTTCACCTAATTTTTGTGCCTAAACTTAAACATCAGTTTTTTTCTTATACAATATTTCCTGTTTTTGTTTAACCTGTTCCAAATATTTATTTCATGTTTCCTTCAATATTTTTTAACAGAAATGTTTTAATTGTTAAATTTTTTTGCTATTTACCATAGTAACCCATCTCTTCTGTCTTGTTTCTTCCCCATCTCTTTGTTGATTCTATTAGGTCTCTCTCCTGGAGTACAGGAAACGTCAGCGTGATGCACAGCGAAGTGGTTCGAAGGGAGAGTGCAGCTCCCCTGTTTCCACAGCGCCTCCAGTTGACGTATTCCCTGTTGCTGTGGAAATAGCCCCTGAGCCACCTGCTTTACCAGCAATCCAGACCCCAAAGACCCCTCAGCCGAATGAAGAGCCAGATGCCCAGACTCAGGAGAGAGATGGAGAGGGCCAGTGGTACGTATCTAAAGCATATTTACTTTCACTTCTCCGTACTGATTAAAATTAAACACAAATTTCAAATCGTTTTCAAATTTGTGTCATTGTTATAAATTTGTTTGTTCAAACACTGTGACATAACTTTTATTGATATAAATAATTTTTAATAATGGCTTTTATTAACTGATGAACAGGACATCTTCGACATCAGTAGAGCAGGCCAGGGAACGAAGCTACCACAGGGCGTTGTTGTTGAGCGACCACCGCAAGGAATCAGGTAAGCCTTGAAACATTATTTGTGTATTTGTACTTAATAATGGCTAATAAATTTATATTAAATGTCTGTTTGCTTTGTTTTTCAGACAGTGGAGAGGCAGAAGGGGATGCCCAGATAAAGGAATGTCTTTCACCCAAAAGTGGCAAAAGCCCCTCAACACATGCTGTAAGACATCTTTCTGTCAAAAATGTATTCAGGCCTAGCTTTTAATTACATCAAAAGTTTATTTTCCTTCATTTTCGTCTCTTACAGCCCTGTTCTCCAGCACCTCAGACTGTTCCTCGTCCATCCAAGGATGAAGACAGTGAAACCCAACCTCGCGGTCCCTCTCAACCCCAGGCGCTGTCCGTCCAGCAGTCCAGCACAAAGACTTTGAGCTCCAAACCGGCCACTCTGACACCCAGCAAGCTTCACTGTGGGCCCCCCGTTGCCTCCCAGAGTCACTACGCCGGATCTACGCTCATGCATTCACCCAAAGCGCAACCCCAAGGTTCACCTTACCGCGGCCAGCGAGCCTTCCAGAACCAGCCTCAGCCTCAGGCCACATCTAGTCCGGCCCCTTTTCCCCAGTTTAACCCTCAGAACGCCCCACCTCCACCACCCCCTCCTCCCCCTGCACCTCCTTCCTCTGCACCCTACTTCCCTGGTCAGGCGACTGCAACAGCTACACCCTTCCCTGCGTTCAAGCCCACCGTGGCCTCTCCTTTTCCTCCAGGCTCCCAACCTCTCCTGCAGTCCCATCATGCCTTGCACTACCAGAGCAATGCCGCACCTCCTCCGCCACCACCTCATCCCCCTCCCCACCCACAGCCCGGCCCCACCTTGCTGCATGTCAATCTGCAACCACCTCCAATGCAGCAACTGCTGCTGAGCTCTGCCCCACCCCCACCGCCTCCTCCACCACCTCAGTCACAGAGTTCTCAGCAACCCCAGCCTACTAGTGGCACACTGCTGTCAATAAAACAAGGACCACACCCACAGACCCTCCCACCTCCTCCTCCGGCGCCCTCAAGTAACACGCCGCACCCTTTTCAGAACATCAGTTATAAAACAACTCTGATTCACCAATCAGCACCAACCAACCCCTCGGCAACGCCTTCGACTTATCAACAAACTGTATTGCCCCCACCCCCTCCTCCGCCGCAAACCCCACCCACACAGACCCAGGCCAATCCGAATGTCTCGCAGGTCGCCGGCGGCAATCGAGGACCTGCACCTTCGTCTGCCCCCTTTCACAGTACTGGCTACTTGGGCACAGGATGGCACTGACCACACCTTTTTAAACCATGCCTCCAGATGAACTCATTAAGAGATGGGGCGGAGCCACACCATGTAACATAGGCACCACAGCAGCACCACTGTAAATATTTTGTATTGTACCTTTTCACAAAAGGCTTCATAAAATGGCGGGGAAAGGGGGACATTTTAAAAAGAAAAAAATGAAAAACTGTTCAAATAGACTGTAAAAGATGATGGTTTATGAACCCTGGTGCTCATCCCGTACCCACAATGCCCTCCTTCCCATATCTTTGTACTGCCATCTTGTCTTTTCCAGATGTCTCGATTTACTTTTAATGTTTTTATTCATTTTAATCCCCTTTCCTGTCGGTTCCTTCTTCAATCCTCCCAGCGCAATGCAATGCAAAGGGACATTCCAGACTTCTCCTGACCTTTCCCTTCTTTTCCTGTCACAGTTATGTTTTATCTAGTGGCTCATTATATAGCAAAAAGGTTTTGTATAGAGAAAAAATACAGAATTATTATTTTTTTTATTCCTCCGTGTAACGAAAATATCTGTGCACCGCTGCAGAAGCTCAGAGAAGACCTTTCCGATAGGCCGCTTCACTGCCCCAGGAGTCTGCACTTGCGTGAGTGAGCAAGTGTGTGTGCACGAATGTCTGTCTTTGAGCACATGCTTGTATAGTCTGCGTCTGCGTAGTCCAGTCACGCGGAAGGTTAATACAACGCAGACAGATGCGTGCTGTTGTCTGAGGCAGCTTTAAAGAAAGAGAGCGAGTTCCTTCCTGTAGGGGGTAAGCGGTTTATTTTTGAATATCAATGGTTATTTGTAGAAAGTGTAATTTAATGTATAGGTGGTTACTCCAGCTTTCTCCAGAAACAGTTGTACATATTGGCTTCTTTTCTTTTCTATGCTTGTATAATCGCACCCATCCCATTTTGGAATATGGTTGTAAATACAAGCGCTCTTGGCAAAAAAGCTGAATGTTTCTGTGACCGTAGCACTATTTTTATTTCTTCCTCTCTGGTTTGTTTAATTTTTTACTGTTTGTGTGTGAGTGTATGTGTGTGTGAAAGACACAGGTTCACAGACACAGCACCGGTTGGCTATTTTCATGGTTCATTATAATAAATCACTGTAATGACAGTTTTATACCAACCCAAGCGTCTTGTGTGTTTACTGGGGAGGGTAGCGGGTACTTGATGTTTATTTGTTGTTAATGCCCTTTTCTTTCACCATAAAGATGAAGAGATGCAACGTTGAAGCCTCAAGGACCAGCCAACTGCTATCCAGATCTTCTTAGGGCTCCTGTCTAAGTGCCATGAAATGAATCATAAACACAGTCAGTATCTCAGTCATTGATTATACATATTTGTTGTCATGTGTTTATCAAATGATTTGTTATAACCAGAACTTGCAGAATTAAGTGATTTTCGTGTAAGTAGCCTGTATCTGACTTTCATCTGTTACATGAATAGATAACGTAACTATACAAAACAATTTCATTATGTATTCGCTTGTATTTAATCCCAAATGTATATGGCTTTATGTAGCTGAATACAAACTATTTTTTTATAAAAATAACAAAAACTTGGTATAGTGTAGATGATGTGTGTGTATTCTCACCCTCAACCCTGCCAAAAATCAAGAAAATATAAACAAACAGTTTTGGGGTACTATTGACTACTATAGTAAGGAACCCATCTAATGTGGTTGGGAATTAAGGGTTAAGTGGGTTAAGTGACACAATTTTCATTTCTGGGTAAACCATCCCAATTTCTTGGACACTAAATGCTCAGTTTCTATTAAAAGAAAACTTTTTCTTTCGACTGAAGGCTGAATTATTAGATAATTTTCCAATCCTTTCTATAAATTTCCTCAAAAATGTTGCTGATAAAGGCACCAGCTTACTCATGACCCTGCAAATGATCAATATGAACGAATATGGATTGTTTGATCAGAGTGAAAATAGGTCACAAAAATTGAAATAATTATGTAATGCTACATAAAGCATTCAGCCATTACTGTCATTATTTTTTTAAATTCTTTAATTCTACTTTATTTCCTTTTTTTCAGTACGCTATATAGGTTTGATGTGTTATATTTTTGATTGAACTATCTCTTTAAGGATGGCATTGTTTAAAGAATAACAAAGTAAGGTCAGTAATAAAAAGTTGAGGTTACAAAATAGGCTCAAAATTAATTTCCATTTGGTCAAGGTAAAATCTTTATTCATGAATTTGTGAATTGCCTTTGTAACTAATACAATATTATGGTGTATTTACATCATTTCCAACATACAACATCGTCTGACAAGACATACCCAATAAATAAAGCAACACCTTTTTTCCCTTCCCCATTTTTCCCCATCAGATCTTTCAGCATCATCCGAAATCTTCAGCAGCCCAGGATTGTGGGAGTGGCACCAGGTACACAGTGAGGTCATTTCCAGTGGGGTTTTTTTTTTAATACTGTTTCCACCTGACCCAAATATTAAGATGTTTTCTCTTAGATTGGCGACTCTATGATGTTCTTTATCCTGGTGGGACAGAATGACTATACCAAGAGTACAAAACGGTACCAGCTGAAAACATCATAAATATGGCACACATAACTATACAGCACCAACACTGCAAAGAAGGAAATATTGAAGTAGAGACATACAGAAATTCAACGTGTACACTCATTACATAATACTTAAAACACTCTCCTATATTTTGTAAATACTTGGCTTGTGCACGATTACTAACGGCGGAGAGATCCGTCCCTAATTTTGACACATATTTTTTTTAAAAATATATTAACAGCGAGCTCAATTCTTTACATAACCCTGTTAAAACAATTCTGGAGAGTGCGTTGGTAATAGTTGAACATGTAAAACTCAAAAGAACGCTCACTTGCGTTTAAATGGGCTCCCTGTGTTTAATGTCTTTCCTTGTGGTTGATATGTTCTCGATTTGGCTTGTCCCGGATAGCCAAAAGAGAAATTCTAACAGGCCTGTAAAGTCTCTGTAGTGCTGTTAAGTGCCCAAATCTACGTCCCACAACTTAAACCTGTTAACGTTCCCCTCTACGCAAGTATACTCGGCTTTATTTGGAAATTCAGCCAAATACATGTTTACAGTAATTAATGAATCCCAAAATATTAACATTATCCTAAGATAAGCCAGAAGAAGGTGACACAACGTAAAAACAGAGGTGCATTTTTTTCAGAGTCAATCCTGAATCTAAATGGTGCATTAGCTGCCCTATCATATAAGTGGCACAGAACACAGAAAACCAAACTATAAAGATTTGTTGTAAAGCATTTCCAAGGACTAAAGTGAAAAGTAGGAATATGTACAGAAAAGCAGTGAGTGTTCCTGACTCCGATCGCTCCGTTGGCGTCGTTTGCTTAAACTTCCAAACTGCTGCAGTCAGGCTTCCGCCCTTTGGGATGATGGGTAAAGCTGGATTGTGACTTCACGTAATGAGATTCCTTCAATGAGGCAAAAACACCTGTAAACAAAAACCGGTTGTTATTGTAATTCTACAGTATGGCCTTTATTGTTGTTAAACAATTGCAAAATGATGTAGAAAATCACATTTTATAGTAGGCAAACACTATTATGGCTAAATCATTATTAACATCATGGTAAAACAATTGAAAACTGTAAAACACTGTTTATTAAGAAGCAAACGCTACAAACCCTAATGCATTAATAAGGTAAATGTCAAACAATTGTAATAACTGTAATAAAATATCAATATAGCAAGTAGCGAATATTAATATCATCACTAATGCATTATTTACATAATTGTTAAACAATTGCTATAACTTAAAAAAACACTATTCATAAAGCAGCAAACACTATTATGATCAATGCATTACTACCATTATTATTAAGTGATTTCTACAACTGTAAAAAAAATCACTATTTATTAAGTAGCGAACACAAGATTATTGCTCAAATATTACGACAGCTGTAGAGAATCACAATTCACAGAGCAGCAAACACTATAATCACTGATGCACAAACTCCAATGATTGCGATGACTGTAAAAAAATATTTTTTTGGTAGCAAACACTAATATCCCTAATGCATTAATAACCTACTAACTGGAATAAAATGATAATATATAAAATTACAAATAATATTATTCCTAATGCATTGTAAACAAATTGCTACAACTGTAGAAACTCACAATATATGAAGTAGCAAACACTATTATCATTAATGCATTATTAACATAATAATTAAACAATGGTTACAACTGTTAAAAATCACTATTTATAAATTAACAAACACTATAATCCCTAATGCATTATTAACAAAATTGATGAACAATTGCTACAACTTAAGATGATCACAATTTATGAAGTATTATCATTAATGCATTATTAACATAATTAATAAACAATGGCTACAACTATAAAAAAATCACTATTTATAAAGTAACAAACACTTTAATCACTAATCCATTATTGCTAAACCATTGTGACAGTTGTAAAAAAGGTTTTTTTAGTAGCAAACATTGTTATCCCTTATTGTTAAAGAACTGTGGCAAAAGGAATACAATCACAATATATGAAGTAGCAAATATTATTATCATCACCAATGCATTAGAAACAATTTCTAAAAGGTGCGGGGGAAAAAAATAATTTCCCCCAAAGCATTATTAATATAATGGTTAACCGGTTGTGACAAATGTAGAAAATCACAATGTATAACATTGCAAACACTATTTTCTCCCACAGCATTATTAACATAATTATCTCAAAGAAATCTTCTTGTAGAATTAACAAATTATTTTGTTTTATGTTATACATTCAAATATTGAATTCAATAAGTTTCAGAACAGACTCATAAATAATATTTAACACCTTTCATTTCAAAATCGTTAGAAATGATCAAATTCAATCATCGAATTACATCAAAATACCGCGACACCTTACAATCATTAGGTCATCCGCCATTCTGTTGAGCGGCCCATGAATGCGAACACGCATAATTAACATTATTTCGATTTTTTTTACATTTTTGTTTTATGTATCTCCTTAAAGTAAATTTTTTTTATATTTTGATGTTTTTGCATACTCACTCATCTGTGTGCCTTTGCCGTCTATGCGTTTCCGGTTTCTGTAAAGAAAAGCAGAGGAGTCCATTAAATCTACGGTAGGAACCTCGTCGACACAGCTTAAATACATTCAGTACATTTCCAGGAATTACATCATCCACCCCTGACAGCTGTCGCAGTTAATAAAGAAGCATTAAAAAATCCTTTTGTTTGTGAATCCGTTGAGCGGAACCACAGCTTGCCGCTGGATGGCGGTAACACCATCAAGTGCCATCACATAATCCATCATAACCAAATGATGAAGGAAAATTCCTCATTCATCATTATGGAAACATCCTTAATCGCCATCTGCAACGTGCTTCTCGCCTGTGTTATACAGAACATATGAATTTAACCTTGCATTGGGATTATACAACAAAAATGCGCTAAGAAGAAGGGATCTCCTGGTACATTCTCCGTTACTACACATGGTTATGTAAAGCCTCACTTTATAGTCAATGACTAGTGTTACGCTTAGGTGTTGTGTTCAGTACAGTGTGTCTGTTTAAGATGATGTTGTGCATTACATGAATATGAACGACAAGGTGTGAAAACATCATTTGGGATTCATGGCTGGGCCTCGAGCCCCGAGCTTCAATTAACCCCGGATCATTCTCTCGCTCTCTTACGCTCATCCTCATTCTCTGTGGCCTGTCATCTAAATTTGTCCCATCGGTTTGTTTGGGTCTTTTGAGCTGATCTGTCCTCACTTTATCTGGTGTCTCTGGCTGGCCAGGTAAGTTTCGTTAGAAATGAATTGGACAGAATGAAATAACAGCTGCATGCTGACGGCAGATGCATTACAACGTTCATGGGCATAAAGAGTTTGTAATTGTTCATTTTCATTTATGTAAATGTGCTTTTTGTGAATTGTGATTATAATCAAAGCATTTGGATGGAGGTGAAATGCAGCCGAATATGCAGTATGCATTTTATTTCGGCATTTCTATGTTATTGTAGCACTTAAGCAAAACTAATAAAACATGTTGCTTATCTGATATCAAATAAAGTAAATGAAAATAAAATGTTGCACTAGCAATAAACTAAAGTAAGCTGAAGTTGATGAACCTAAAGTTACGAACTTAAGATAAAGATAGCCTTAACAAAAACTGAAATACAAGTAAAAGATTATATATAACTTATAATAATATAACATATAAAAGTATAATAATAATAAATAAATGATATAAAGACAAATGCACATCAACTTTTTAAAAAGGAAAAATACGAGGCAATCTAAAAATATGAAAATAATTGCTCATTTTAAACATAAATAAACGTAATAAAGCAATAATTAAACTAAATACAAAAATAATAGTTTAGCTTTGATTTTAAATCAAATGTATTTAACAATATTGACTCAAATTAACAGGCAACATTTTTGTTACAGTTGTAATATATTATTAGAAATAATAGCAATATTTGATGTATTTTATTAATAATGTGAATCAGTTATCCATATATATGTATTAGTTGCTCATTGTTAATATATTCTATATACGTGTATCTACATCCAACAAAAGAAATCCTATAGAACAAGGAAATCTTAATCAAATAATTGCTGTCGGCAATATTACATGTTAATCCACTTTGGATCCAGTTAATGTACCATTATTAATATTTAGATTAAAACTCCAAGCACATATTTCTCACATGGTAAAAAAACTAACATTTTAAAGACATGGAACAAAATGTCTTTAGTCTTACTGTCTCCGAGCAGCTCCTCAGACATAAGTCCATCCTGCCTGTTTCCCAACACGAAGGCCAGGAAAGACAGAATGAACGCATCCATGATTCCCATAATGGCCAGGATGTACGCCCAGCGCACCGAGCAAGCTCCAATGGTGTATTTATCGGTTTCCTCTCCGCACATGCGCTTTACCTCATCAGCATCCCAGCCGTCAGGATATATCATACAGCCCAGGACCAGACATGTACCTATGAAAGAAAGAGACCAGACCATGTGTGAAGACAAAAACTACATTCTTACATTATTGCGAAGCCCGTGACCGTATTCACGGACTCAAATGCACAAAACACTTCTAGCTTCAGTCTGTCACGGCCCATGAGTTTTAATACCCCTAAACTACATTGGACTCCACACTATAAGCTGAATGTGATCTTTTTTCAGGAACTGTGAGCATTTCCATCATCCCCAATGGATTGAAAATGTATCACAAGTAGAAGACACCATTTGGCTCAGATAACTGCAGATGCCAGAATTGATGCATTGATAACGTTCAGAAAATACAATCCATTACATTGCGTCATGAGGGATTCATTTTGGTCACAAGAATAAAGATGGGCTACCTCCTTTACATCATGGAGGGATGTGGAGGAAGCGTCCATGGATTACATAAGCATGGTAGAATTTCCATTTTACTCGATTCTCAAACAATCGATCTCTGTAGATTATGAAAAAAAGCTAGTTAAATGTATGTCTGGTCAGTATTATTTTGGGTTACCAGAAGCGGTAACTTGGCCAAATTTAAATGCGTCAAGGTTACAAGAACAAACAAATACAAATTAATTTTTTTTTTACATTATATAACTGTAAAAAATATTTCATGTGGCAGTAAATATCACTAAAATAATCAGTTATATTAACTTATTAAATTTTTTAAAAACATGAAATAGTTTTTAAATAGAAACTTTTAAAAATAATTGATTAAAATCCGACAAATATATTCCTAAGTTTACAAATATTTAAGTGTATGTAAAGGAAAAATACATTTTTATTTAACAAATATATATATTTGTAATAAAGACCTAATATTATCAATATTATCAGTGAACATCAAAGATTTTCTAAGTTTTGTATAAAAAACAAAAAATAGATTTTAAATAGAAAGTTTTAAAAATAATTGATTAAAATCCGACAAATATATTACTATGTTTACAAATATTTAAGTGTATGTAAAGGAAAAATACATTTTTATTTAACAAATATATATATATATATATATATATATATATATATATATATATATATATATATTTGTAATATAGACCTATTATTATCAATATTATCAGTGAACATCAAAGATATTTAAATTTTTATGTAAAAAAAACAAAATAGATTTTAAATAGAAACTTTTAAAAATAATTGATTAAAATCCAACAAATATATTCCTAAATTTACAAATATTTAAGTGTATGTAAAGGAAAAAATAAGTATTTAACAAATATATATTTGTAATACAGACCTAATATTATCAATATTATCAGTGAACAACAAAGATTTTCAAATTTTTGTGTAAAAATACATAAAATAGATTTTAAATAGAAACTTTTGAAAATAATTGATTAAAATCCAACAAATATATTACTATATTTACAAATATTTAAGTTTATGTAAAGGAAAAAGTAAGTTTTTATTTAACAAATATATATATTTTTAATATAGTATTATATTATCAATATTATCAGTGAACATCAAAGATTTTTGTGTAAATTATTTCCTATAAAAACACAGACCAGGTGCTAAACCCGCTATATATGACGGGCCTAGAAGACCAAAATACTATTTCCCATAGGTTGACTCCCCTTCAGAGGGGTATGACAATATAAAGATGATGTCACATTATCAGTTTTTTGCCAAAGGAGATGCACGCAACACATTCTGTAGAGCAGTTTGTCCATTAAGAGTTACTGTAAAAACAAGGTGAACTCCATAGATGACGGGCACTGATTCTTAAATAATTAAAATGAAAGGGTTCATTAAGGTCTTTATACACCTGTGAAGTCATAGTAATTGATTTGATTTGGATAACAGTTTCCTGTTAACTGAAAAAGGAGGGTGTTTTGAAAGTGGGTCTACTTATATTTAAGGAATCTTTTTAAGGGGATCCTATAGACCTTATCAGAAAGATTTGAGGATGCAATCTTGGGGGGATAGTGTACAAAACCGAACCGTCGCATCTTCTTTGAACGATTCTAAAAATCAAGATATTTTTACGATTCTGTTGACGCGCAAGTTCCTTCACTATGGGACTTGACTTTAGAAAAAGATGCTGAGTGTGTTACCCTAAAAGTGACCATATTAATCATAAACGCAAACATACACACTGTGGGAAATGCTTATAAATAATACAAAACAATCAGCATTTCACATCCTCTCTGGGGACCTGCAGTCCTACACACACAGACACACAGACACACAACGTTGAGTTCTGATAATGAGCTGTCCTCGCCTCAACCAACTTATGAAACAATTTCTCTCATTTTTAACACTTCCTCTCACATTTTTAAGGAACAGATGTGCTAGAACAGATTGTGTAGGGCTTATACTTCTGTACCGAGCACGTCTCCGCCGCTTCTTTCCTAATAGATTACACTGCGGTTGCATGGCGGAGGCTTTGATTTTGCTGGCAGCGCACACTCGTGTGCTGCATCTGGGTCAGTGAAAGTGCTCGGAATGCTAATGCTGTCACATCTGAGATGTGTTTGTAGATGGAAGCTATAAATAAACCCCCCTTAAACAGAGGAAATCTGCATGCCAGGCCGCATGTTTCCATGTGGTAGATACGGAAGAATATGCTTTGTGATACACCATTTTCTTATGTTTCCTGTTATTTTGCAAATCAATTTTGATGCTATTCTCTAATCTCAGGATACGATTTATTGATGAAGCTTTGCATCAAGGATTAGGAGCTGTCGGGAACACACGGGTGCTAAAATATTCACGTTGTTCTGGGATTGATCTGATCTTGAGTGGAACGGCATAGTTCACCCAAAAATGAAGGTTCAATCATCCCCGCTTTAAAGGATTACAAAATGGATTGAATTGCAATATTGCTTTAAAATGATGATTCACCCAAAAAATTATGTATTCATTACAGCCCAGGATAAGATATTTCGAGAAAAGGGTCAGCAGTGCCCCTATGAAGCAGTATGGTTTGGTTCCCAACATTCTTCAAAATATTTCTGCAGAAAGAAGAAATTCAAACATGTTTGGATTGTCACGAGGATAAGCAAACGATGAAATTGTTTTCATTTTTGGGTGAACTGTCCCTTTAAGTCCATACAGCATTTGTATGTGAGCCGGCCCTGAAGGATGGCATAAAAGTGCATTATCACGCTCGTCTTCCCTTAACATCACTTGACTTGGCATTCGCCTGATAACGTCTTTACATGCCAGCCAATAGGAGAAGAAAAAGCACAAGGATGATAAGGAAAGGAGACAAGATGGATGGAGAGAGGGGAAGATAATGCAAGGTTGAAAGACCTCCTGTCTGTCTTTTACAAAGCGGCTGTTGTTGTTGCCTAATGTATTGTCAGAACCAGAATAGAGCAGCGCCTCAGGGGTTGTGTTTGTCCTGAGAGGGATGGCTTGGTGCTTTCCTAGAAGTGAGAAGGAAAGATGAACGGTAGAAAAGAATAAAAGGGAACGGTCTAAAGAAAAGACACAGAGATAGGAACTGTTTCATTCTAAACATGGTGATGCAGAACATCTATCAGTGGGTTTGTTCAAAATCTTTTTGGGATTTCTATCGATTCAGAATTTTAAGGATGGCTTGAAATAACTCCGAACATTCTCAGAACCATGGTAAACGTTCTCCAAACATGTTTATAAAAATATTAAAAGAGTGTTTTTCAAGGATATAGCGCAGTGCATTGACAGATCTGGAGGAATATTATACATACGTATTTTTTTTTTAATTCTGATCAAAATTATAATGTTATTTTCAGTTCATACAGATAACGGTCTATATAGGCATTCGATGGCACACCCCCAATTTTTGCAAAGCAAATACATTTAAACTCAACTCGGCGCGGCAAAATATCTGCACGTTATATATCAACATACTTAAAATTGCTTGGACACCCAACAACTTGAAATTCATGAATTAATTGCCATTGATTATTACAGCCGGTAACTAAATGAAAGTGCACCCGTGAAAGTGTAGCAATATCAAGTCCCTCTCTTTTGCCAACATTGAGAGAGATTTGTAGACGCTCCCCCGGGCGACAAGGTAAGTCATAAAAATGATTGAGGATTAAATTTACAGGCCTGTGTCTTTCTGGGATCCTTGGTTTGAGCAGCAGGGGTCCCTGCGGAGGCTCAAGTAGGCATCTCGAAAATGTATAATCATCAACACAGTCTAAATACACAGCGATAACTGTAGTTCCGCATCCCACGCAAACCATGGATTATTGCGAGCATTGTATCTTGTTTAGTTCAGGATAACGCAATAACATTCATGTGTCATCCGGTCTGACCTAGACTCTCTGTAGGCCACAAGGGTGTTTAAATGAATGAACATCACATATATTGTCTTCCACTGTACACCACATGAAATGATAACTGTAGATAATATTTGGATTTATTATTTGTATTCAGTTTTGCCTATATAATACCCTGCTAAGAATTTGTGAAATGAATGTCCTATTGTGATTCAACTGCCATTGTGGCATTCTTTACCAAACACTTATGCTTTATAAACACTAAAACTCATAATTCTTTAAACCTTTTATATTGAAATGACATACATCAGCGGCCACGAATTTGCTTTGAAAGGGATTCGAACAATATTGATCTTGTGTCTAAGTAAAGTTTTAAATGGTGTGGTTGAAGCTTTTTTCTGAGCACTTTATGTTTCAACATTAACGTGCCATCATATTCTTTCCTAAATTTAAATTCTTTTCTGTGTGTTTTGGTGGAGGGAGGGCTTATCCATTACTAATTTTTTGCAGTCGAAGTGATTATCCATGGACAATTGCTTTTTAGGTTGTTACGATACAGAAAAGAAGATAATGGCTATATTTCATGATGGCTTTTTTGAAAAGTCAGTTGTTATAGTCCTGGATAAGAATCAGCCTTAAATGAGAAATGCGTGATGCCGAATCGTTGTTGTTGTCTTTAAATTAAGGATGGATTAAAAGCAAGGAATCTATCATATTCACCCAGCCCCACTAGACACTGTAAACTAAATACTTATCCATGTGCCTCAACGTCACCATCTGTCTATCCCTCGATATAAAAATAACTTTGCCCGTGTCGTCTATTAGCCTCATGTGTGGGCGCATGCCCTGCATTCAAGCGTGACTGCCGTTGGACAAATTTGGGTCCAGTTTGCCTAAGACAAACATCTGTCTGTGATTTTGTAAATTAAAGCCTGGATCTAACCTGTAGTGTATTCTACGACAGAGGCATAAGTTGAACATAACGAATGCAGTTGACAGACTTGATTGTAAGACATGATCCCTACAGTGAAAAAGGATTTGGAATGTCAAATTTGACAAAATGCTATATTAAGATGTTTGTTTGGAACACCATACTGAAATAATGTAATGTGGCTGAAAGGTCACTGTGCTGCAATCGAAGAAACAAATGCAAAATATATATATATATCCATAAATTTGACAACACATGTGCTGCAAATCTCGAAATATACACAAATACTCTGCAAAAGACGCAAGAAAAACAAATACGCAAATGCACTGCGAATACTAGCAATACAAAGGAAATCGGAAATGTGCTGTAAACACTCACAGTAAAATGAAATACGGAAACGCACGGCAAATACTAGCAACCCTAAGAAAAGGGGAACTGCACCCCAAACGCTCGCAATAAAAACAAATACGGAAGTGGAAGACAAACACTAGCAACACAAAGAAATAAAGAAATGCACCGCAAACACTCGCAATAAAAAGAAATACAGAAATACACTGCAAATACTAGCAATACAAAGATAAACGGAAATGCGCTGTAAACGCTCACAGTAAAATAAAATACGGAAACGCACTGCAAATATTAGCAACACTAAGAAATACAGAAATGCACTGTAAACACCTGCAGTAAAAACAAATAGGGAAGTGCAAGGCAAATATTAGCAACACTAAGAAATACAGAAATGCGCTGTAAACACTTGCAATAAAAAGAAATACAGAAATACGCTGCAAAAACTAGCAATACAAAGATAAACGGAAATTAGCTGTAAACACTTGCAATAAAAAGAAATACGTAAATGCAGTGCAAATAATAGCAATACAAAGAAAAACGGAAATGCACTGTAAACACTCGCAATAAAAACAAATACGGGAATGCAAGGCATATACTAGCTGCACAAGGAAATACAGAAATGCACTGCAAGTGCTCACAATAAAAAGAAATACGAAAATGCACTGCAAATACTTGCAATAAAAAGAAACACGGAAATGCACTGCAAATACTAGCAATACAAAGAAGTACAGAAATGCACTGCAAATACTACCTGCGTAAGGATATACATAAAATGCACTGCAAGAACTCGCAGTAAGAAGAAATAAGGAAACACACTGCAAATACTACCAATACAAATAAAAAACGGAAATGCGCTGTAATGCTCACAATAAAAACAAGTACGGAAATGCACTGCAAGTACTTGCAACACAAAGATATACGGAAATGCACTGAAAAAACTCACTAAACTGACAAATACAGTACAGAAACGCGCTGTGTTGCGAGTATTTGTAGCACATCTCTGTATTTGTTGTTGTTGCGAGAAGTTGTATTAAGGGTTGTCAAACAAATCATTGTGTTGTTAACATATTTTTTCTTTTACCTAGCAGCCACTTTTACCATGTTTTAAATGTTTTTTTATAGTAATATATGGTGTATGTTTAATTCCTTCATAATTTAAAAAAAAGTGCTGAACAGCAAAAAAAGTCAGAAAAAATCAAAAGTTAATGCATTGTGGGATGCATGATTTACTATTTTTGAAAGAACATGACTGAAGAGACATACAGTGTGGCCTTACATGTATTGATCAACTATTAAATAATCGACAAACATTGCAGCCTCTCTATTAATAATAAATAATAAAGCTTTAAACATCCGGTTATAGGAAGTTGTCATGCCCCCACCAGCTGTGACTTGAATGTGTGCCAGTTCTGGGATGAGATGTGTTGTCATGGAGACGCTCTCTGGATTGTCAGTTTGTGAGATGTTTGATAAGTAATGGGCTTCCTATTTAACTGCAGCATTCCTTAACCCCTCCCACCCGGAAAACTGGGACCTGTCAATGCAGCAGCGCTACTACGAAACGCCTTTTTATAACATAATGCGCTTTTGTCTCTTAGGCCCTGTCTTTTAAGGATCACAGATTGCTTAAAGCAGGTCACATACTCCAGGTGATCACATGGCACTTCAGTTATAGACATTGTGATGAAAGTGAGCAGATTTTCTTGCATCATTACAGACATGTATGGATGTTTTTCTGTTCCACACGGTCCTGTGAGTATAATAAAAAAAATCCAAATTACAAAATCCTTTATAAGCAGTACTAATGTTGTATTACTGTATTGGTTTATTCTGTGAAACACAACAAAGATGTTTAGAATAACGTCTCTGTGTTTGGCATCCATACAATAGAAGTCAGTATAGTTTGGTATCCAACGTTCTTCAAAGTATCTTCTTTTGGTGTGCTTTGTGGTTGATACGTCCACCAAGTTATCTAATAATTTACTCAATGTCATTAAATCACATCCATTCATACATGACTACCATTCGTCATGACAAATTACGGGATATGTTTCCATATTAGAAGCTCACACTTAAAATGTCATTTCAAATCTGTGTGACCTCCTTTCTAAGGAAGATATTTGAAAGAAAGTTGGCAACCGAACAGCAGTGACCCCCCTTCACCTCTATTGTTTGGAAACAAAACCAATCCCAAGTTCACCGAAGTGAATGGAAGCCAGTTCCCGACACTTTTCAAAATATCTTCATGTGTTCTTCACAGGAAATCATACAAAGTTTGAAATGACATGAGAACGAACTATTTCGAAAAGCCAAATCTGACCATACGTCCGCAAATATGATATCATGTGCTCAATATGTCTTTTTTGAACATGTTCATACCCGCTTTACCCAAGTGTACGTCCCATAATTCTTTGGGGGTGGCAGAACAGAAAGGTGATTAAGAACAGGTGTTCCAATTAATTCCGGGAGCAAACACACCCGTCAAGCATGGAGGGGAAACCAAATCAGTGTGCCAAAATACATATTTATCAGGACGAGAGCAAGAATATGAGCTCCGCGTGATACACATCAAGCCTTTAATATACCCAAAGAAACACAAATAACAGAAAACTGTTTTTATATCGATCTGATGTCTCGTATTCGTGAAATGTATAGCAGGCGTTGTTGGAAGGCCAGCAGCCTGTTTTTGTGTGCATTTGGCAGAATGTGTAATGATGTGAGCGATTTCCTCCACGCAGTCGGAGACCGATGAGTTTCGAACCAGGCCCCCCTGGACCGGAGTTGATTTAGCAACGCCAAGCATCCGTTGAAGTGTTCATGCCATGTTAAGCTCGTCCTGCTAAATTCAGCCCTCATGTTCACGGCACGACCGTAAGGACGAGAGCTCCTCCGTCTCTATTCTGTTGTATTAGCAGAGCTCATCTGCATTCAGAGATAATCTCTTCTCTCAGGTTTCCCCGACTGTGTGAGGGTTGTGGGGGGAGAGGTTTCTTTAAATATTCTACAGATGCCCTCTTTTCTTTCTCGGTGTGTGCCGAGCGTTTGAAGTCGGCTGAAGGGATTGTTTTAATATTCGTCAGATGTGGCGCAGAGCCTAGGAACGTTTTATCCTCGGTGTGATGTGCTGCGGTCGGTGCGTACGCTGGATGCGCTCTGTTCATCTGTACAAGCAGATGTATTTTAGAATAAGCGGTGCTTGCATGAGCAAAAGGTGTAATGGTGATGTGGGGGGTTGCCAAAGCATCTCGTTCCAGTTGCTAAGGTGTGTTGCTATGCAGCATCGGTGGTATTCGGAGTGGTTGCTTAGATTGTTGGTTTTTTAAGCTACACGGTGGACATTTTTAAGTCCAATCACTTGGTACAGTACCATTTTAGAGCTTACACATTTTGAGTTCTGTAGGAGATATTTTATTCTGAGATTTATTCAGTTGTGCGTCTGAGATGGAATAGGGATAAATAAATAATGGGAGCATCTTCATTAATGGGTGAACTATTCCTTTTACTACCATCCTACCCGCTTTAGAGTTTCATATGTCTGTAATTTCATACAACTGCATTTGGCTGTATTTTGAAAGCCGTTATAGCTGTTATTGGCGTTATAGCTTCAGGAAGCCTAATCGGCATTAAAGACGCCCGCTGGGTGGACAGCTGAAGTCAGTTCAAAGGGGCACCTCTGCTGCGCCCACCGGGTGTTTGCATTCACGTGCACGAGCACCTGCCCCCAACCCCTGGCACGTGTATCGGGCAGACACTAATTATGAAACACTACAGTATATGCTCGCGGACGCTTCGCGGGAAAGGGGGAGGGCTGAGAAATGTGCGGTTACCATGACAACTGCCAGCGAGCTGTTTTTCGGATATATCACGGGCTGTGTGCAAACTGAGGCTTGTATGTTTATGCGGGTCAGCTGTCAGACTGAAGGTACATCTTCGAGACGGCTTGTCTGATAGAATGTTGGCCTCGAGTACAAATGCACGACTTCTGCCATTCATGGATATGCAGAATGAGTAGATTTGACGTCAGCAACAAAACACATTTGTTGTGTTTGTGTATTACAAAAAGAGATTTTGGTGTACAGCTGTAAAAAAATTACAAATGCACTCACTGTAGAAAATATATTACGATATCTTTTGAAATGGATAACTAAATGATGCAATACTGCAAATATAAATATATTATCCGAAGATAAAAATAAGAGAACATTCCACATTTTTCATTCATCCAACAGCAATGTAAAAGACTGACAACATGACAAGACACAGGAAAACTGTGATAAACATTATGGTTGTATTTCTTAAAAGTGAACATAAACTCAAATTTGTTGCAGTATTTGAGGTCTTAAAAATTCAGTACATTTTCTTTTTTATTTATTTAAAAAATAAAATAAATTAGTTTATGGTTAATGTTGTTAAATGAACAAAATAAAATAAAACAAATTATATAACTAAGATCCTTTTCACCAAAGTGCATACCTGTGTAAGGATAGAAAATCCAAAATGGTCTCTAAAATGTTTTAAATAAATTCACGTCTGTATATATTATAATAATATATACCCTGCCCGTGTAAACCAGGCTGAAGTCTGAATATTACATTTCTTTAAAAAAAACAATCGCTAAAGTTTGATTTTACCTATAGATTTCACTTTGATTTCTATCTTAAGCTTGGTTTCACTGGCAGGGTCACTTCTTCATCTCGGCATTGTGAATGTTTACATGCTATATGGTAATGGTTATTCTTTAATAAGACTGTGTTTGAGTATTGTTGTGGCTTGGATGAGGATCAGAACAATCTCTCTAATTAATGCAGAAATTAAGTAATTTTGAAGGGTTCACATACTTTGTCTTGCAACTGTATATGCAATTAAATACTTTGTCTATTCACTTTTGCCCCCTCCTGCTTTTATCCCAATTAAACCTGCGTTGATCCTGCCTTTTGTTCTATAAGTAGTTATTAGATCTGTTTTCTTTTTATTATTACCTACATATTTTTCTTACTCTTAAGTTTCTCAGCTTTTTATTGGGATCTGTCTTTTAAATATCTTCTGCTGAAAAGTTCACGGCTGTTCTTAAAGTGACAACTCCTTGAAGCTGTCTTGAGTGCTGTCATTGCCTCCGAAATATTCTGTTCTCTGGCGCTCGACTGAGAAACACCGTCTTCTTTTGTAACTTTGTTTTACCTCCGGTGACCTTATTGAGTTCTGCCTCACCATCTGGTGTCACAATTCGCTGCCTCATTTTTATTGGATATAGATGTATTAACCCAAGCCGGCAGACCATGTTCCCATTGCCTCACACCTGAAGGGACGCTTGTGAGGTGCAGTATGCTTATTAGACCTGAAACTTTTTATATATATTTATAAATACCAACTTAAACATGTTGGCCAAATGTTTACATGCGAGGGGTCTGTCTTGTGTTTTAATTCTTGAGATTTTAATCAAAATCATATTTTTTATCCTTTGTTTCAATATAAGCATTCAGATGAGGTTAGTCGAAGTTTACAAAAGCAATGGTTGTTAATTGTGTCTCACATAAGCTGTTTTGTCTAGCATTCTGTTTTGTGATATGATTCTCAATATGGGTCTTTTAAATATCACTTTTAATCCTGAATTGATGATATGCTTAATCATATAATATGCTTATGATATGGTTAATAAATAAATATATTCTCTTCTAAACAAATACATTTAATGTATTGTAAATAATTATTGCTATTAACACCCTCTGATGTTTTGTTTTCAGAGGGTTTTTTTGCATTAAATACATTTATTTGCACCATTTTATAATAAATGCATGTGCTAATGTATTCATGTAGTAAGTATAAAATCTTTGGTTGTTGACTTTTTTGCTGAAAAGTGTAGCTTCTTGTTAAACTGCAAAATCTGTATAAGGTCTGCTTAAACATTATTACTTTAAAATTCGGACTGTTAATCGCATCCAGATTAAGGTTTGTGTTTACATTTATAACGCTGTTTAATTTTGTTAATAATGTACACAATGACAGACACATACATATATCAGAGATGCTCAGGCCGATCTGTCAGAGATCGGTTTCGGACGACCATCACACTCGAACGGTACTCGCTTAACCCGGCCGATCTTGTGAACCCATCTAATTTGATCATGTCAAAGCGTGAGGACGTTCATGACGAGAGGGGTTCCAATATTTTGGCGCTGCAACCAGATTGTGAATGCATATTAGAATGTTTGCTGTATAATAAATAAATTTTTTGTAAACATTTAGTACTTTGTTAAAAAAATAGTTACATCTATAGCATTACTTTATCTGAAAAAGTTAATAGTAATCAGAAGGCTAACATATCAGTTATATAAACTTCATCAGAATCTGCTCTGGTGTTGGTCGGTCGCCATGACAAAAAATGTGTACTCTGTGCCGGTGGCAAAAATCGTGATCTGAGCATCCCTAACAATATTTGGATGAGTAATTTAGTGTCTATACAAACGTTTATATATTATAAAAGAGTTCATTTTTTTCATATATACAAAGTACACAATCGCAATTACATATTTGGCAGCCCTAATATTAACATTTGATATCAAGTCTTAATAAAATCATCATCCTTTATTATATGTAAGTGGCCTTATTAGATCTAGAGACATTATCCAATCCTCCAGAGTTAACCCTAAACATGTAGAATCGGATGGAAGAGTACAGCATGCATAATTCTGCATGTTATCTTCCACAATTCACAAAGCTTTAATTTATTCATTCCAAGCTTCAGTTTGAATAGGTTTAGCACAGGCATAAACATTTGGTGAAGATATTCTCTGACAAAAAGTTAATTTAAAAGCCCCAGTCAGATAAGAAAATGCATAATTACGTATTTTTCAACTTCGTTCCAAGGAAAGGCATTTAAGTATTATTTAAGTTTACCGCAATGAAGGACTTTTCAATTCTGCTCGTGTAAATGTTCTATTCTTTCTTTAATGTCCTGCTGACCTTCTCAACAAAACATGTTAGGAATACGCTCAAGACGATTCCCTTGAGGTAGTCCAATTCAAATATTGTTGTAAACAAATAAACGTAGGAATTTAAGTTCAAATTGCATGCAATATAAAGTTCAGGTTGAGGAACGACATAGAGCAACAAGGTAAATAATAAAAGTAATAATGCGTCCTTTGAGCATTTAATGGCATTTATGTGTAGTTAAGTAAAAGTAAGTTGTCAAACAAGACCATTGTTCATAGTTCACGAAACACGGGTCTCTTCAAGTTACGCCGACAGATGTCATTAATTCTTTTTTAAAAACAAACATTTAAATGAAGCCTAACCACTTTAAGTGGTGTGCTTATGAACTGCGACCCTGCAAGAGCACTACGATGCCTGTCAAAGGACAAAGATGTTGCATTTTCACTTATTAGCTGAAGAAGAAAACATAACAAATCGCATTCTAATCTAATTCTATAGCTCTATATCTCCTTTATTTTTATATACAAAATATTGTGCATAGTATATTACATTTCTGATCATCTTAAAAGGTGAGGAATCACACAAACACTCTCTGGCACTCTTAAGTTAATCTTGAGTACCTTTAGAGTAAAATCGCGTTGTTCATGCCTCTGAAAATTCTTTGGTTTTCTCACATTTAAAGAAGACAGATACAGCTTTGCGACTGTTCCCAGAAAAAGCTGAGCCTGTGACCAATCTCCTGGAATGTACAAGCTCTCTGATTGTTTCTGGGGTGGGATTTTACGGGAAAATGGCCAATGACCTGGTGACAGGTTCAATATTTCACCTTTCTGAAATGAGTTGCTGTGCTTGGGGAGTGTATTGAGCTCAGAAATACTACATAATGCTACTTTTTACTTTCTTTTCAACAAATACACCGCAATGAGCATGCGAACTCACCATGATTAACAGTCTTAAGCACTTATAATGCAGCAAACAGCAAGATACTTCTCCTTGAATGCCAATTTCAAAGCTATACAACAGTATATTAGAAAAACTATATTAGAAAAGGTCATTATGCAATTATAACATGTTGGGTCGAATGTAGACACGATGTCAAGTGCTATTATGCCCGCAATCCTTAAACAAGCTCTACCAATCATATTCGTCATTGTTGCCATGGAAACATAAATCATAGGAAAAGAGCTGAGCAATGAGTTGCTTCGTGGTTCTCAAAGAATTGAACGACATCTACTCGACAGCAAAGCCTCCCGTTTCTTTTGTTAGTAGAGATCACCTATGCTTTTCAGACATGATCACGGAGGTCATTTTTTAAGCCTGTATCATCATGCCCCGCCTCCTTGATTTGATGTGCTAACCGTGGAGGTCAGCTTATCCTTCTCATCTGATCCACAGAGGCTCCCCGGCCTCCAGCAGCTGAAAGCTTTCGGAGCCACTCAAATCACCGGCCTTGTAAGTTATTCTGACAGAGCACCGATACTAATGGCCGCTGCTCTGGCTCACACAAGCCTTCCATTATTACCTATTGACTGACAGCGACATTGAATTGAAGGGCATTGTGCGAGTTTGAAGAAAAACAGTTATAAGAAGAAGAGGAGTGTGCTGTTAAAAGCTGCTCTAGGTTGCTTAGGGCATCTATAAACTTGAGTATGCGCTAGACAAAGGAACACACAAATTCATTGGGAAAGCCAGAAAAGAAAGGTTTGTAGAACAGAAATAAAGAACATTTACACTTTCGCTAAGGCCGTGTAATGATCTTTTTTCAATTGGCTTCAAAATGACCCAGCTCTCGCAGTGTATTTCTGGATGTAATAGGGCTTCGTGATTGCAAGGCCCTCACGATGCATATCCTGATAGGTGTAACTTCACTATACCTTTAATATACATTCTGCATTCATTTCATCTTGAAACATCGATGTACAAAGTCAACCGTGCGCTGTTTTGGTTGTACCAGTAAAAGCAACCAATATGTCAACGCAGCCCAAATACATCGAGTATCTGATCCACAAAAGCTCCGATGAGGCTGTCCAACACAAACCTCTTGTCCAATCATAGCAGTGGGTGTTTACCTTCAGTATGACACCCAGATTTAAACGGATAGTTTCTTGAGCCTACCTCAAAATCAGGGTAAATAACTTATTACTTCTAGATTATAAGTAGACCTTATTGTGTATCTTGAAAAAAAATGATTGTGACTAAGCTGTATTGAAATTTGTGCACAGCTCTAGTATTTAAATTGTTTTTTTGTTTTTTTTAATTTTCAATAAATAGAATTGTTACAAAACAGATACAGAAGAAAAGCGGCAGGTGTTTAGCCAAACAAAACATAGCGGTTACCTAAAAAAAATACGGGAACGGGATTTCGGTTTGATGCCTAAAAAAAGATGTGTGCAAAGAATTTCCCAATAAATATTTTCTTGGATAATTGTATGATAATAAGAAACGAATTTTAAACACATTTGTACTAATAATAAAAGCTTTTAACCTGTAGGTGTATGACGTAATGTAATGTTTTACTTATCCTTTTCTCCATTTTTATTTTCTGTTATTTTAAAATGGTGTAAATATGACTCCTAGAAATCCTACAAATTTCACGAATATCTCTTTTTTTTAGGAGGCAGGGCTTACATTTCTAGTTCAACTTGCTTTTCCTAAATTACATAGAGAACTCCTGCATCTTGTTAATATCAATAGCTTTGACAGTAAAACACACTGGCACACATCTTTGATGGTAACTATATTCCCTTGAGTCCTGAGGTTTATTACAACTATAATAAAGCTAGACGGCACAATTAGTATAAACACAGGCCACGGCATTTACCTGCTTGCGTTCGTTTTGAGTTTTATTGGAGGGCTGTGACAAACAGGCAGCACAGCACAATAGGTTGAGCCAGACCTTAATATATCTGACCGCTCAAACAAACAGTGCAATGTTTTAAAATCACCGCAGAGGGGAAATAATCATTCGAATGGCTAGCTCATTAAGATCAAGACTTCACTTGAAACATTATTACATGTCCGGAAATGTATCTTCATACAACGTCCTGGAAGTTTTAAAGAATGAATCAGGAGGGCCGATAAGACACCCAAGACCAGGCGGCTACTTTGATCAAAGCCTAGGCTTCAGAACCCACGTTTTTTTGTGTGTGAAGGATTGGACGGATCATGAGGCAAAGGTTCCAAAGATCAAACAAGCCAGAAACAACCATCACCGACTCCGATTTTTAATACCAAAGGTCCGAAAAAGATGGCTATTGCATGAAACTGAAACATACTACTACATGTATTACAGGTTGTTTTTCCCAAACATTCCACAATGGAAAAATAGATAAAAAAACCTTAAAAGCAAGTTATGTTTTAAGTGGAATATTTTACTACGAATATTGTGAAACACTTTTATTATTATACCAGACGTTTAAACTTTTACTTTAAAAAATGATGATACCTATTTTTAATGTAAATAATGAGGTGCTTTATGTTTGTATTTTTGTCTTAGATAATATAGACTATTGTTCTTTTAACTATATTTTGTTTATGCAATTTAAAATTCTTTCATGTTTTGTGATTTTAAATTGTATCAAATTCCTCTATTTGTATAGAGGTACTATTTGTCAATAACCGGCACCAAAACAGGTGATTCAACTATGATGATAGCGTAACATGATTTATTGTTCCTTATTTATTGACATTTATAAAAAATAAAAAACATAAAAAACATAACCGAGAAAACAGTAATAACACTAAAATAATAAAATAAATATTAAACAAAAAACATACACAAATAAGTTGAAAACAAAAGAACATAATAGTTAATTCACTTAAATATAAAAATATAAGTTGTGAAATGTTGGTATCATCAAAAGTGAGTCATGCTTTTCTATTAATAATAAAAGGAAATTATTTCACTTAATTCTTAATTTCCATGTTGAAATCTTTGTGATTTAGATTAAGTAACCAGTGAGCCATCTTTTGTGTTAAAATAACATTGTTTAACCTGACATAGAAATACTGCACAATAACGGTAAAACAGTATTTTGTCGTCTTTGAGACACTCAGCCAGATTTTCTGCTGCTTTCGTTTTCGCTATGCGCTTTTTCTAGTCCTGTTGGGAATAAACAAGAAAACAAAGCCTTCAGGAAAACACTGCAGTCAGAAATGTTTCTGTCTCAGATTTAAGCTCTGCTGCAGAAGTGTGTTTGTGTTGTTCAGCGCACATAAGAACAGACATCTTTTGCTGTCAATCTTCTATAACCTTTATTCTTTAGACGCTATAAAGTCGCTCTCTTTCCTACTCCTAATTAAACACACTTCACACGTAACCAAACAAACCAAATCAAATGTCCTATTTGGAGATGGAATGACGGAAAGGTGAAGTTAATAACAGATGGAGATAAAAAAATACAGTTTGGGCCCTTGCGAAAGCTGGAGTGACGGGAAGCTTTAGATGGAAAATGAAATTAATTGTCTTGATGATGACAAACTGCATGATGTGTTATTTATATTTATTGTCAATTAGCTTCGGTCCAAGTATCAATGCTGACATTTTATGAAACCTCTAGCAGATCTTGCTGGTATCCTGCCAACAAGTTAGTTTTGGCTTTGTGATTTGCAAAAGCGTATTGCAAAAAGAGAAGACGTACAACGAAACCATGTCTCCTTGCAAACAAACTACCAAATTGGTTGTTCTTTGATAGCTCAGGAGATTTAATGGTATTTATGTCATGCACTCATATATGTTTTGTTGGCAGTTATGTACAAAAAAAACTTTTCAGAACAATGTACGCTCAGCTTTGAACTGTTTAAATTGTCTTTATATGTAATATAAAAAATAAAATCTGATTTATTCAAATATTTGTATTAGGGTGAATATAACAAATATAATTTTTTTAATTAATACTAATTATTTCATTATAGAAACTTATATGTGTACGTTTGGAGAGTTGACTGATAGATATTGAATTATTTTAATATTTTCACTGGAAAAGATTTAATTCAATAAATATAACTTTGTTTTTTGTGATATTTACTAGGACACAATACTTATTTTTTACAGTGTATGTTATGTTGACAAGTTATTTTGTATACGATTATCAACTGTATTATATTTTTGTTTAAGTTTAAAAAACAAATAAGCACACTAATATTAGACTGAAATTCTGCTGGGACGTTTACAAAACTATATTTTAAACAAATAAACAAAACAATTTCTGTGTGTTGCCTTAACACACAACATAAAATAATACAATGTCTTCGTTGTTGTACGAGGTAACATACAACCTTTTGATTATAGAAAATGACCTGAAATTGTGTTCAGTAATTTTTCTTACGGGTGGCTACATCAACTACAAAATCATTCTCTGGCCAAACATAAAAAGTAAAAATAACCCAAGATCTATCTTATATCTCAGCTGCATCTCCAAGCCAACATTGAGTTCAGCTGAAGAGCAAAGGGCTTGTGCATAAGTCTTTCGCCTCACATTTATAAAAAGCTTAAATCCCAATGTATTTCAAATATGATTTTATTGTCTATTTTGATAACTAATAAGTTATGTAAGCGCAAACCTCAAGGCAATGAAATGTTCATTAGAATGACTTCACACACACAAAATGGATTTAAATAGGTCTCCAGCTATTTCATTGGCTGCTTCTCAATGTTGTCCAATCTGCTTGTCTCTTGACACAGTGTACACACCACAGCCTCGCTGAATGCCATGTGCTGCCAGCTGGCAACATTCAAAAGCTCTTCTTTCCAGAAAAGTGGCCGAACACTCACAAGAATAAAAGGGTTGGAAACTTTTATCTTGTCGTGTGGGTATGCGCTTAAAAGATGATGAGGAATATAAATGCTGTACAACATCTGTATCATGATACCCTATAGCCACAGTCAACAGGAATACAAAGGCAAGCTTTATATTTTATGGGTTCTTCATAAACCACATGGTAGTGTGCGTTCACCGTCCACTAAAATTGGAAAGTGTCTCTCCCGATCTCGGCCAAAATCAGACTAATAGTCGCTAATCACAAACAAGGAAAGCAAAGTGGCAATTGAGAGACGGTTTTCCTGATGACATTACCTCCACACACACCAGCTAATCAATCCGTAAAGAGCTGCTAAAGACTTTGACCGAGCCATCAAGTACAATTAGTAGACGTCAAACTCCAGCCAGCTTGCCCGCAACATTTTTCAAACATCATAATTATGTTCGGCCCCAAGTTTTGAAAGTGACATTGGCTTTAAATTAGCCGGATTGATGTGCTCATCAGCAAGCTGTGGAGATCACCTTCAAGAAGATTAAAGCTTGTGAGTTAGTGGACCACTGGTATTTTTAACCAAGTGCTAATCTCCAACGCAGGATTTCTGAATCGTGACTCACCAAGATCTGAATCATGCTACATGTTTTAATTCAAAGCTATAAACATAGAAATACAATTATTGTGTTTAATCACGTTATCATGTTTTGGAGATCCATAAATTGTGAGTCTTGGTGACAAGTGCATAATAGAAAATGAATGGGCACCCATCTACGTGCAATGCCATATCTGCTGTTAACACATCTGTTGAGCTCCTTGAAAGCTGTTTTGACTTGGATTAGTCCAAAAATGCGTAGTAGTTCTGCAGTCGGGTTTTGTTCGATTTCGGATCTTGTTTTTATTACAAACGAACCGCTTCAGTATTTGAAAGCATACCAAGAACACCTCTTCAATGAGGCCTTGGTCCGCTCAATTGGTGCTTGTTTGGTGCACACTTGTGTGCTATCGTTACATTCACACTCGCCCAAACAAACCGCACAAAACTAAAGAGGTAAGTGTGAAAACACCCAGAATTTGTGAAAATAGATCACTTTATAGGTATACTAATGAAGAGTACTAAGTGTAATTATGTAAAGTATATTTCTACATCATGAGTTGGTTCCATTAATCAGCATTCAACATGAGATCCACAGGCCTACATCCTTAAAGACATCCTTATGAGATGGTCAGACCAAAGATAATCCCTTTCGAAGGAGGAAATGTCCAGAACAATATTAGAATATGCTTTGTAGAACTTCTGGCTCTATAGACTATCAGATGTGACAGCAATACATCAAATGTGTCATAGGTCATACATTGATCTAAAATACACACACATAACACAAGGCAACAAAGTTCTTTCGTATTCTATTGTTCAGACAAAGGAATGTTACCAAAACATAAAGAAATGAAGCTTCTGCAGTTAGAAATGTTATCATTCACACTTTCAGTTAAGACTTAATATTGACTTGCTATAAGAATTGTATAGGACCAACAACTATTCCTTAAATGGTTAAATACTGCAGTATTTATAATTCTTGAGTCTAGCGTATAATTACTGATTATTCATAAATTAATGATTCATAAAACCACCTAGGAGATGCCTGTGCCCAAGTGAGCCAAGGCACCAGTCCCGTCACGTTTTCCAAGAGCTCTATATTAAAACTAATTCAAAATGCTTTAAGTCATTTTTAAGATAACTTCTAAAGATCTAAGTGTCCTTAACGGTGCTATTTTAGACACCATAAATACAACTAAACACTATATTTTTTTATTACATTAGGTCCCAACTTAATGTGTTTTAGTTGTGTTTACTAGGGCAAATGAGGTACGGGATTTAAACAAGCTACAAGGCCTAATTATTACACTTAAGGTAGTGATTTTTCTCAGGCAAGCGTCGCCGGTGTGGTTTCCTGTTCCCGCAAATCCAATTCCACAGTATTCCTTCTTAGGCAATTGCAAATAATGTGATTCCGATCGTGCGTCATTGTGCCTTCACAGGTTCTCATGCATACACACACACACACATACATACATAAAGCGAACAAAGGCACACACTTCTCCCAGAACTCGTTTAACTTTCACAGTTTCCTGTCTGTATAAACCCACACCTACGTTTTTCTTTATTTATCGATTTTGTTCCCACACATGCACAAGGTGGTTAAACGTTGTTAGCTCCGAACCGGTCCAGCATGATCCAGAACGTATCTGGGCCCCAAGGGGACCCCAAAAGGTTTCTATTTGTCAATTCGCAACAGATGTCTAAAGAGCAACTGGCTGCTAAAACATCTGTTCCCGACGGAGACTACAGGAACCTTGTCCGATGGCATCAAACATTCAGCTTTTGTACCTAACATAAAAATATACGAGAACTACAGAACTAAGCATTAGATGCCTGTGATAACTTACAGTCTTGCAAGTGATTGGAACGAGAAAAGAAGGAATAGAACACAGCCTAGAAGGAAATTTGCATGTTGTAAGTCTTTCATCTCAATACACGACACCCCTGGGCCCAAGCGTCAATCTATTATAATTGTTTTAAAGATCATTTATACCTTTTTGCAGCTTGCTAGACATACGAAATGATTTGGCGAATGCACTTTGGTTCCTGTGTGTTAACATTGAAATATGAAAATAGAAGATGACGTATTGTAGGACAGTTTTTTAAGAAAAAACAAAGAAATATAAAGCCAGCTTTTGGGACCATTTACAAAGAGAAAGATATTTAAATGCATATATTTTAAATACGAAGCATATAGATGACATTATAGCAGTCATTGAAAAGAAGCCACAAAAAGACTTTCGGTTTTACCAGATCTTGAATCTTACAGCAGCAATTCTGATTCTAAAATATTCTAATTTTAGATCAAACAGATGTTATCTGGTCTCAGATAAATCATCGGCTCGAACATGACTCTTTACTGTTCAAACTTTACCAGCATTTTTCCCATTGTATCTGTCAGGTATGCTCTGCACCAAATTAAGGTTATAAAAAGCACTTTACAAACTATAAACAATTGCATATTACATTGCGTAAAACAGACAGCCAAGAGATTAAATTCTTCCATGTAAACCCATCGAAGTCAATGTCTTTTTAATAGTTTGTTAGTTATGTTAGTTAATGTTCATTTCAGCATTTACGAATGCATTATTAAAATCAGAAGTTGTCTGTGTTATTAGTTAAAGCACCGTGATCTTACTTCAATACATGTATTAATGTGAACTTCAATAAATTGTGAGGACGACATTGATATTGTGAAACGTTGCTTTAGTATGTTTATAGGTAAAGTATGATATCATATGGATTTAAATGAACAGTGGACTAGACGGTACGACCAGTAAACTTGGAGTCGGGCCCTCGACAGTCAGGAACTAACGCGGAGTGTTTTACAGATATGAGTAAAGATGCAAAGCTCTTATTCAAAGAGAACCAGCTCAGGTTCCTTAAGGTGCCACTTGGCTTTAATATTGAAATATATTCCTGGTTAAAACTGTTGAACAAAAACTCATCTGAACGTTCTGGGTGCTTCGGAAAACACTGTACAGTTTGTGTATATTCGCATCGACCCGTGTTTCTTAAGTCTGCTTATTGGGTTCTTCAGTGAGTAGGTGTAACAAGTATTTGCTATATTTAACAGATGTTCAATTTTAGTGTCATCACATATCACCTTCCATCTCTTAGTACATAAATTTAAGTAAAAATACTTCAATTTTCTTACTCCCACAACTGTATAATTAGTAGCAGTCATAATATAATATAAATATTCATTATTAAACCGCAATAATATAAGATGATAATAACATAGTACTTTGTTATACTATGTTACTAAAAAAATTATCCTTTTTTTTCAGGGGGTTTTACTCTAATATCGTTCAAGCTGTTGCCAATAGACTGCCAACAAGCTGTTTCAAGAACCACAGTATTTCTTAGTATTTTTGTGCAAGTGAATGCACAGTTAAAGTAAAGCATCTGTTGTATTAGAATGTAGCAGATAACTGGATATATCAAATTAAAGAGAGAAGTGGGTGTTTTGGAGGCAATGTATGAATTGAATGAGTCAGTCATTGAGCATGAAGTAAAGGAAGTTTTCTGTTCTTCATTCACAAGCTCCAGTCAATCTCGCAATTCTATAAATTATTCTGTGGATGTCATATTCAGACTGTTTGGTCACTGTGTCTTATGTTACAATGTTTTTTGCTTGTGCATGCAAACATTGTGAAAAAAAGATAATTTAAAAAAAGAACTGATTTTGTGACCAGACAAAGAACAATACATTTTTTCCAACTTTTATCAAATATTTTTTTATTATGTTTTGTAAATTGAATGGGCAATTAAGTCAGATCTTAAATTAGGAGGGTGGGTATATGATGACCCAGTTATCATTTTTGGTTGAACGATCACTTCACTTCAACAATACTTTCCTTTATTTTTAATGAGTGTATGTAAGATTTGTCATGCCCATTTTTTCAACAGTTTTATTCGCAGCGCAATCATTTTTGCATTACCTATTGGTGTATTGAATTAACATTCCCTTGAACATTTAGTACATTTCAGGCATTTGAGATGACTTTATTGTTTGTAATTATCAATGCAGTACTGTCTGAATTGGACAAATTACAGTCTGCTGTAACCCAAACCAGCACTGACTGTGTTCCTGCAGGGCGGTGAAAAGCAAACGGTGACAGTATTAGTTTCTCATTATCCACACCGCATGCTGTTCTGCGGAGACTTTGACTGCATCGATGAGCCAAACCAAATGGACTTAGGGTCCATCTTATAGGCCTTTAAGTTGGCCCTGCAGGAAAATAAATATTGAAAGGTTCTTATCTGCATATAATAAGACTATGTATTTTTAGGGTTGAGGATTTTTGTTAATTTTCTTAGAGCCCGTATGACCTCACAACAACCATAAAGGAGCAAAGGGTTTTCCTAGTAGATAAGGGCAACGGATTAAAAAAAGTTTGGTTATTATTATCTCCTTCATATGAACAGGGATTGCAGGGCGACTAAAATGGTTTTTAGCATGTTCATTTTGTCACCATTGATTAAATCCGTCAAATGTCTAAAATAATGCAAGAATATACAATGTCCAAAATAATTGAAAGCAATGCCCAAAATGTTAACTCATTCAAGTCGCTTAGTAAATATCACATGAACAAACAGTTATATTAACTAAAATCTTTTACAAATCTGCAACTATATAAAGTATTTATTTAACAAATATGTATTTGTAATATACACACCATATTTTAACATACATATAGACACAATTTTGAACAGTATCTTTAATTATTAATATTAATAAAATATTAAATTAATTTAAGCTATAAAATATACTATATTTTTGTGTTAATCGTTTCACCATTTAAATGTATTAACAGGTTTAGACTAAATATTTTATTGATAAATATAATTACTTTAATTTAATTTAATGAAATTTATAATATTAAAAATTATGTTTCATAATGTTTAAAAAAAGTGTTGTATAGGTTTAGTATGTATTATTATGATTATTATAAGTAAAAATAACATTCTCATTATTTAGCATTAAACATTTTATCATTAAATGAGCTATCTGGTATCTTACATGCAAACTTCAATCTTAAAATGAAACAAAAACAAAGGTTTCACCATACTGATGTCAATATTTGGTCATTTGAATACAAATATTTGATCTTATCAAATATATGTCAGAATTGTAGCTATTTGTATTAGTCTATGAAGAGCCATCCCTTCTAATGCACTGATTTGTGCGTTCAAATTTTCTTGTCACAACTCATGTATTTTCTTCTCCAAAACAGAAAATGTGTGAATAACCTGTTTTTGAATATATTAATATAGACTAATGCAGTCCCAAAGACCCGCATCAAATTTTCAATAATTCAACGGCATCATCCCAACCACAATCTGAAGTAAACAGACCGTCTGAACCGATGCATGCAGATCATCCCCAGTTCCTGTCACTTTCCCCTGACAGCGGCAGGCCACCAGTGACAGTCATTTTTGAGTTTGTTTCACAGCTCACCTCGCCTCCCTCAAGAGCAGCGCCGAAATAGACAAGCCCTGTCGTTCTCTTTTCTGTGGAAAAACACGGAATATTCACAGGGCACCAGACATTTGGAAAGATTTCACTGGATATGTTTAGAACATTTCCTCCAGTGGTTTACACCCAACCGGCTCCAAAAATAAGAGGGTGGTCGGTCACTTCAGAAAATACATCAAACTTAATGGAAACCCTGAAGCTTTTTAACTTCCAAAAGAGGCTGTCAGGAATACGGATGAACTGAAAACGAGAGTAAAATGGACAAGCAAAGGAAGTGATGAAGAGTGCAGTAAATATTAACCGGCGGGGCGATACATCATCCAACTGCTGACACATGCAAACCGCTTCAGATGTCCTTGATGTGATACGGGCGGATGCAACCCTCATCTTTTGTGTTCACTTGGTGTTCACTGTGCCTTTCCTTTTACATGCAAGCCTTGAAATACTACATAAGAGTTCACAAGAAAATTACTTTTTAGCATTTCTCAATTATGTATGAGTGCGTTTTCAGCATCACTTAGATGAAAATACACGGACCAATAACTTCTGCACTTGTTCTCAGCCGTAAAAGCGTGCACATACCACAATTAAGCTTATTTTCCCATTATGCCCCTTGGAGACTGTCATGTTGTATACTGTTTGCAAATAAAGGTGGTTTGATCCTTTATAAATGAAGATTACATGTAAGCATCACAAGTCATTGATGCATTAGCGACAGGGCACCTGCTTAAAGTGCTGCTTCACCCATAAATCGTCCTCTTCCTATTTCAAACCTGTATGACTTTCTTTCTTCTGCAGGACACAAAATAAGATATTTTGAAGTATGATGTTAACTGGCAACCAATCACCTGCGTTGCTTTTTCCATACATGGTCAACCAACATTCTTTAAAATATCTTCTATGGCCTTCTGCGAAAATAGAAAGTCGGATGTTTGAAATGACAGGAGAATGTTGACCGATTGTTTTATGATCACTTTAAATTCACACGCCTTGATAAAATAACGGTGGCCTTCATTTGACAATAAGAAAACTATACCAATACACAAATGAAAAAATATATAATATATATTATAATATATAACTATACAGGCTTTGTGAGTGTTCATGTCAAATTCACTTTGGTAACACAAAAATATTCCTAATATGTAACATTGTTACATCTCAAAATAATGCAAAGTGAAGATATGTGCCGGTAAATTACCATAAAATGTGACTAAAACAACTTTATTCTTCTGCCAGTTTGATAAAAAAAAACATACATGCACATTTAGGTTAGTATATCAGTTAGTTGTATGTGAATACAAGAAATGTGAATATCATCGAGCACCATTCCAAAAACCATGAATAATTCAACACAAATATACGACATAAATGTGTGTGTGTGTGTGTCCGTGCGTGCGTGCGTGCATGTGTGTGTGTGTGTGTGTGTGTACGTGTGTGTGTCCGTGCGTGCGTGCGTGCACGCATGTGTGTGTGTTTGTGTGCCTGTGCGTGCACGTGTGTGTGTGTGTGTGTGTGTGTGTTTGTGTCTGGCACGTGTGTGTGTGCATAATCTCTCCTTTCCATCCCTGCTCAAATCATTCGTGATGACTTCCAACGGTCGCCACTCACCTGCTGCCAGCTGCATCCACCCACAGATCTTATACACGGTGGCTGTGCTGCAGAAGAAGAAGAGGGCGAAGCAGCCGATGCAGGACAGCACCAGCACCATGGACATCCCGATGAAGAACGACGCCGCCTTGAAGGCTCCCGACGGGATGGAGCCGAACTCGGTGAAGCTCCCCTGGCACTTCAGGTCCCGGGACATTCCGCTCCCGATGCAGTAGTGAAACAGGCCGAAGTAGCCGGCCTGCGGCGTGTCCACGCCGTCCCCGATCCAGTAGGGCTGAACGAAACACACCACGTTGACGATGGCGAAGAGAATGGTGAAGATGGCCCACAAGACCCCGATGGCGCGAGAGTTCCTCACGTAGTTGGTCTGGTAGATCTTGGCCGCCTCCGTGGCTGGGAGCATCGTGGCGGGTGCCCCAGGAATCATAGATGGACGCCGAACTTTATGGATGCCCTCCGCCTGGACTGAACCCGGATGGGAGGAGACCTAAATGGAAGGGCTCACAGACAGACTAAGCGATTCGGGATGTCTCGGGATATGTCGGCGATGCTCTCCTCTGATTCGGTCCTCCTCATCCGCATCGGCTCACCGGTGAACAATCACGGCAACATAAATCACTCGCGGCCCGTATGTCCATCAGTGATGCTATTCCCAAAGGAAAGGTCAGGATGAATATTCAACAGAAGGGTTAGCAGGTTAGTGTCAAGATGGTTGCCAACACACACCTTGTGAGAATCAACACACACTGTCAGAAATAACACACACAACTGTCAGAAATAACACACACAACTGTCAGAAATAACACACACACACAACTGTCATCTACCTTCATCCGGATGGAGGCTTCCCACACACACAAAGATCAAAAGCAACCCTGGAGATGACGACACTGCATCTCGCGCTGCTGGTCCGTTCCGGCCGGAGTCATGGCAACGTCTCCTCCCGATCACTGCGCATCCATCCGGTTCATCCCGCGGACGCGTTGCATGTGTGCGCGGCGATGACGTGTCACGTGATGTCACGGCGCGCGTGGATGCTTCTGGCACGCCCGAATCTCCCGCACGGCCGATGCGAGTGTGCGCTCACGCCCGGATGACGTAGACCGCACGTTCTCAAGACTACAGCTCCCAGAGCGCGGTGCGGAAGTGACGTCACGACGCGATCGCGCGGGATCCGTGAGAGCGGTGAGTGCAGAGCTCGTGTCGACGCTCCGGAGTTTCTCGGCGGCTTAACGACGCCGCGGCTGGTTGCTATGTTGTAAAGTGTGACGTCATGTTCGCTTGATCGTAGGCATGCGGAATGATGACGTAACAGCGGTCAAAGCGTGTTGGAATACATCGTTTGATATTTTGCACTACAACTACGTCATAAACCGATACTACTTGACGAATGGTTGGTGTTTTATTAACTTTAATGGTGCTTTATTAACTTTAATGGTGTTTTATTAACTTAAATGGTGTTTTATTAACTTAAATGGTGTTTATTAACTTAAATGGTGTTTTATTAACTTAAATGGTGTTTATTAACTTAAATGGTGTTTTATTAACTTAAATGGTGTTTATTAACTTAAATGGTGTTTATTAACTTAAATGGTGTTTATTAACTTAAATGGTGTTTTATTAACTTAAATGGTGTTTATTAACTTTAATGGTGCTTTATTAACTTTAATTGTGTTTTATTAACTTAAATGGTGTTTATTAACTTAAATGGTGTTTTATTAACTTAAATGGTGTTTATTAACTTTAATGGTGCTTTATTAGCTTTAATTGTGTTTTATTAACTTAAATGGTGTTTATTAACTTTAATGGTGCTTTATTAACTTTAATTGTGTTTTATTAACTTAAATGGTGTTTATTAACTTAAATGGTGTTTATTAACTTAAATGGTGTTTATTAACTTAAATGGTGTTTTATTAACTTAAATGGTGTTTATTAACTTAAATGGTGTTTATTAACTTAAATGGTGTTTTATTAACTTAAATGGTGTTTATTAACTTAAATGGTGTTTTATTAACTTAAATGGTGTTTATTAACTTAAATGGTGTTTATTAACTTAAATGGTGTTTTATTTACTTTAATTGTGTTTTGTTAACTTAAATTGTGTTTTATTTACTTTAATTGTGTTTTATTAATTTGAATTGAGTTTTATTAATATTAATGATGTTTAATTAATTTTAATGGTGTTTTATTAATTTTAAAAGGTGTTTTTTTACTTTTAATGATGTTTTATTCATATTAATGGTGTTTTATTAATTTTAAAGGGTGTTCTTTTTACTTTTAATGATGTTTTATTCTTTTTAATGTTTTTTTTTTTTCATTTTAATGGTTTTTTATTCATTTCAAATGGTGTTTTTTTTACTTTTAATGGTGTTTTATTAATTTTAGTGGTATTATATTAATTTTAATGGTGTTTTATTCTTTTTAATGGTGTTTTATTAATTTCAAATGGAATTTTATCAATTTTAATGGTGTTCTTTTAATTTTAATGAAGTTTTATTTCTTTTAATTGTTCTTTATTACTTTTAATTGTGTTTTATTTATTTTAATGTTGTTTTAATCATTTTAATGGTGTTATATTCATTTAAATTGTGTTTTATTCATTTTTATTGTGTTTTATTTTATTTTAATGATGCTTTATTCATTTTAATTGTGTTTTATTAGTTCCCACTTATAAGACCATTGCAGATGGATTATAAAGATGACATAAGATGCTAATACAGTTTATTTATATTTAGAAAATGCAGATTCCCGGTTATCCCGAGGAGAAATTCCGCTCTCTGACAGATAGACTTCCATGCAGAGAGACCCAGATAACAACTCTACTGTCAGTCATGGGAGAGGTGAGTTAACCTTACACGAAACTCTACACAATACACTTAGTTGTTATACAGGGAAGGGTTCATAATGTCTAACAATAGGTTTACTAGCTGTTGAACGTCGTTTTTAATGTTAGGACACTTCTGTTTTTTGGAGAGAAACCGACATTGAGAGCTGAATGGAGCCAATAGAAAAGTTATACGAATATTTTGGTTGAAGAAGCCAGTATGGTTTTATATACTTGATGCATGATGTAGTTTTATATATTTCCCTGTGAGTGATCCTCGGTCCAAACCGTATACCTAATTTGTATTTTTTATTCGTATCGATTCAAATTAATGTATTTTTTTTCTCTACCAATAGCCAGATCAATACAGTTATCCATCAATCTTCATTTATGGACACAGAGCAACAGGGAAGAGCCATGTTTTGCTCTCTGTCATGAAGGATTTGGAGGTACAGTTCCAGTATTAAATGTCTATTGCATTTACATTTACATTAAGTTTTTAACTGGTGCTTTTAGCGACTTAGAAATGAGGTTTCCAAAGAAGCATTTAGAACAATAGGTGACAAAGTGATCGAAATAGAAATTATGCCAATCTTAGTTAGAAAAACACAACATGCGTGCCAAGGGTCAACTATTATGTATTTTGTATTAATTAATTTATTTTTTGATAGAAACAGTGAGGATGTCAAAGAGATTTATTAGATTTATTACTGATCCAGAGATAATGTTGCAAAAGAACACTTAAAGGAATAGTTCACCCGAAAATGAAAACTGGCACTAACTCTTTTACATGGTATAGAAAAGAAACGATACAACTCAAGATTTGCTAGTTACCAACTTTTAAAATATGGGTTCTACGAAAAAGTCATAATAGCTTTATATGACAAGAGTGTGAGTAAATGACAGAATTAATATTTTTGGTGGAACAATCACTTTAGGATGGTAGGGGGTTGGTTTATTGGTGTAAAACATCTCTAAAACTCTTTCCTAATATTCACACGGAATTCAGCTTAAGATAAACATGTCTGACTCTTGTTTATTTGTGTTTTTGTACAGCTTCCTCACACTTTCGTGGACTGCGTGGAGTGTGTGTCTTCTGCGCTCTTGTTCCGCCAGGTGCTGTGTGCCTTTTTTGGTCCAGATGCTGCAGCTTCACTGCCACGCTGTCCATCTGTGTCAGACTTTGTCAGGCTTTACAAACAAATGAGCTCCGAGCCACCTGCTGCCCAGACACGCTACATTGTGCGTTTTCATCATTATTGTGCAATGTTTTGGTTTTAATATTGATTGAAGTAAATAGTATCTGACTGTATGCGTTTATTACTTTTCGTACACCTGTGATTATCTGTGTTGAAGTGTAGCATGTGTGCTATATTTCATAGAGTTTGGCAATGTTTTGTAGGTTCTGGATCGAGCTGAACGCATGAGAGATATGGATTTCAGCCTGCTTCCTGCTCTCCTGCGCTTTCAGGAACTGGTATAAACTCAATTTCACTAATGTTTTACGGCATCAGTAAGAGTAGGGTTACATTAGATTGGATAAAAGCTCTGCTCTTTAAATATACCTGACAAGAGGCATGAGTTCTGTTTGATTGTTCTTTAATGTATTAGGATTGTTTTTATTCTCTCGGAGGTTTAACCTTTCAACAGTTATTGTCTAGCAGTAGGGAATATATTGAAAATCTGGATATAGACTTCATCACTCATTTTCTCTCTCTGTGACAGGTCAATGATAATGTGACCGTTATACTGCTCAGCCAAATTGTCTGGGAGAAGTTTCGCCCCAACACTGGCTGCTTTGAACCTCTGCTTTTTCATTTCCCAGACTACAATAAAGGTAAAGAGTATGTATTTATTGTGCATCACAATAAGAGTTGTAAAGTAAATTATTTCGAAAGTTAAAGCTGTAATTAAGCTTTTCATTGTTGTTATGGCACAAAAAATTATTGAAACTTGTTTTTCTGGTGGTTGACTAGATCAATTAGAACGGATTTTAAACAATGAGTTAAAACATTTCTATCTACGTCCTCAGCGGAACTTGTGCAGATTCTTTCACGGGATCATCACCCGTCTTACACACCTGAGCTCTACGCCTCCTACGTCAACATTTTGCTTGGGGTCTTCTTCTCGGTGTGTAGGGATCTACGGGAACTTAGACACCTGGTGAGATTACTCATCTTTAAACTGTCTTATGCACCAATCATGAACAGCCACGTTCCAGGATTTTTAGGATTTAAGAGATGACTGTTTCAGATATTTTCTACAAAGTGGAATAAATGTTGCAAGACTTGTCAAAAGAACTTGAATACAATTTTTTTTTCTACTGGACAACATAAATCTATTTACCAAATATATTATAACAAAAATGTTAAATTTAAATTGATATTTAAAAATGTGTAAAAAATTTATTTAAAAGTTAAATTCCTCCTGAACTTCAAAATCGACTGCTGTGACGTGCAGGTAACAATGTAACCAGAACATTGCACAAATCACTGAGCCCCTTCAAGTCGAACACATCCCATATTGATATTAAGTTAGTTGTCTAATCCTGATGAGCACCGAAAAAAGTATTGTTATATCCCAGAACACGAAATATGACCCAGCCCTACCATGTTCACACAAAACACAAACAATCACGTTCCTTGTTCTGCATGTTTTCACTGGAAAAGTTTCTTATTTTTGCAGGAGTGAGGCGAAAAACCTCATGTTACAGGGAGTTACTTTGCATGACCGTACATACTAACTGCTCGAGTGTCAATGAGCTCTGTATGCAAAATTGAAATATTTTGAATTGGATTGAGATTGCAATTGGTGTGAATGGGTAGCATAGGTGGAGGAGGGAGTGGAAGTATGCATGTGATTACCTTGGGAGAGTTTTGATGTCTAGCATCAGAGACTCGGATAAAATGCGAAATAATATCATGTGTTTGGTGTCAACACAGCATTTCTCACTGGAAAAGTTTGTTATTTTTGTGTGAGAGATGCAAAAAAACATTGGCGACGAGAAGTGTATTGGCATGTCAGTAGCCATCAAACAGTTTTTAAGTACATTTCTTGCTCAAGTTGATATATTTGAACTTGCAACGAAGGCATGATTGTGTTCCCCGCCTGATTTAGGTCTGTGATTGGTGTACAACACTGATGACTCGAGGAATTGATGTTTGCCTTGTAGTTCTGCTAACTAGTTGATTGTGATTGTTTGAAACAGGCTGCCCTTAATTTTCCCAAGTTTTGTGAGCCACTGGAGAAAGGAGAAGGTAATTTTTCTGCATTTTATCCAACAAGTTTATTTCACACTCACTGTTTGCATTTTAAAAGAATAGTTATTCAATTGTTTTACATTGGGTCAATAACTCGCCCCAATTTTGATTCCTATTCCAATCTGTAACAAAAACTACAGTCCAACAGAAACTGAACAAAACCTTCTTTTTATCATTTGTTTCTACTTCAGCTAAAGAGAGCGATATTCACAAGCTCTGGAGAAATATTGAGCCCCATCTGCAAAAAGCCATGCAGACGGTTTACCTTCGAGAGGTGTCCAGGTCTGTTTGCGATGTGTGATTTTTATAAAGTGCTCACAGCTGCACCTGTGCAGGAGCTGTCTCCTGGGCACCGTGTCATCTCAATTGTTGTGTGTGTGTTTGTGTGTGTGTTTGTGTGTTTACTGTGATCAGCATGCAATGGAAGGAGCAGCAGATGGACGAGAAGGAGACCACAACTCCTAGAGGTACACACACATGCACTCGTCTGCGCGTTTAGATGGAACGGGCGCACACTCACAGGCCATCTGCTGGAGTTGAATAACATTGCCAGAATATGATGGATAAACCGGTTCCAAATCTTTTCCAGCGTAGAGTGCCAGGACTTCTACTTATATCTGCCCTCTCACCACACATTAGCTAATGGGCTGCCCTCATGAGTCATACCTCACTGTGATTGCATCCATTATTAGTCAAGGCTTGAAGTTTAACTACTGCAACCTTAAAATATTTTTGGGAGCATTTATGCTTCCAATAAAAAGAACACAGTGTTACTTTTGCAGGGGTTCGACGCCACGGATGTTTCCATCCGAGGACGTCCCCCGCATCAGGGGTACTTGTTTAAAACGATTTGCATTGTGTTTAAACGCAAGGGAGAATGTAGCAAATACATGTTAGTGTTACGTTATTTTAATTACATTCACAAGCAAATATCTTTAAATTAGAGTTAAGCATGGTGCAGTATTATATGTTGTTATAGGCGATGTTAAAGACATCGGAAGAAATTCTTTCAGAGATTCAATCTTTCACGTCGAAGATTGCAGTTTATTTATTGGCCATTTGTCTGTAAAATCTGGCCCAGGTGCCAATATTAGAGCACGAACATCAGTATGTTCTTTCCAGGTGAAGTCCTCGTGAGGAGATGGTAAATCCACTTTCTCACGATTAACATTAGATTGACAGAAACTCCCTATGATACCCTTCCTAGAAAAATTATTGTATAACTCTTGCCAAATAGACTTTTTTGTTAGACAGACTTTTTGTTAGCAAAAGCACTTACATTTGATGTCGAAATCTATGTCCAAGTATTAGATGCACACTTTAAGACATTACGTCATGTAGACAAGGAAGCAATTAAAAATATGGTTTCAAGACGTAAAGGCTCCTTTGACTTGGGATACTGCACACCTATTACACATTTTTAACTTTTGTTTGTTTTGTTATTTTGGACAATGAAAATCGATTGATTTTCCTCTTCTTGTAGGTTTGTCAGCACATGCTCATATAGAGCTGCCATATTATTCCAAGTTTCTGCTGATCGCTGCATATCTGGCATCTTTTAACCCAGCCCGCACAGACCGTCGCTTCTTTCTCAAGGTTCGAATCGACCTGTCCTTTCCAAACCAATCCTTTTCTGTTGAGAAAAACTTCATGAAGACCATTTTATTGACAACTGTTTCTTCCTCTTTCATGACAGAGTCATGGGAAAATAAAGAAGACTAATTTCTTGAAGAAACACGAGAAGGTGGGGTTGAAGGGGACCATCTCTGTCATTCACTGTTCATGGCCATTACTCTTGCTGTTTTATTAATTCTGTCTTCTCAATTATTGTCTCATTCCTGCAGACTAGTAACCATCTGTTGGGACCGAAGCCTTTTCCACTTGACAGACTGTTGGCCATATTCTACAGCGTGGTTGATAGCAGAGTGGCACCTACCTCCAGTATCTTCTCGCAGGTAATTTAACTGATCAAATAATGAGGCTTGATTTAAGAACAAGCTGTGCTATTAATGTTTATTAACTCATGCACGGTAATAAGGGATTTATATGCATTTTGGGAGGCCAAACAAGGCTTGTAATTAATTTGGACACTGGGTGGCAGTGTCTTCACTTTTTTTATTCACTTAAAACATTATTTTGTATGTACAAACATTGTTATTTGTTGTCCTGGATTAATGTTAAATGAGTCCGTTTCAATCATTTAGAAAGCAATATTATATTTATGAATATAATAAATTAAGTTTTTAAGTCCGTGCATTAAAAGTTAATTTAATTTAAAATTTCAGATCACATCTTTAGTGACACTGCAGCTCCTCACTCAGATTGGACATGATGATCAGCTGGACGCACCCAAATATAAATGTGCAGTTTCAATGGACTTCATTCTTGCCATCTCCAGGTATGTGGGAGTGTTTGATGGTAGGCCTGTACAAGTAATTGCAAAAGTAATAGAGATTGCATTTATGGGTGAAACACTTACATAATCCCCAATACTGAAATTGAGGTTATTTGCTTTGGTGTATTTAATAACAATATTAATCTCAAAATGATTTGTTATTTAAATTATTTTATATAGTTTTGAATGTTGGGAATTTATAATGCAGCTACTTCAGAAAAAATTAATAATGCCAAACTTCAATTTAAAATCTGTTAATAAACAATAATAATCGCAATTACAATATCATGATAAAAATATACAAGTATGATTTTATAATAGTGCAGTCCTGTAAGATGGTTTGACTTTGTAGTTTGTGAACAACTTTGATTTGTAAACCAAACCTGATGATGATTCACATTACAATAACCTTTTTTGTTTGTTTTCTTCATAATAGAACAGTAAACTTCGACGTGGTGAAATATCTTTATGACTTCCTGTGAATCGGTTTGGAAATAAAGCTCATATCTGGTCGAAGCACTTAGGATTTCTTGAATGACAACAGATGAAAAACAACTGGAACTTGAACTCTTATAAGGCCTTCCGTTTTACATCTTGATAAAAAAAGGCATCACTTTCAAACCTTATGGTAATGTTACAGTTGCATGACATGCCTCTTAAAACACCCGAGTTTTCAATCTGCATCAATAATACGTTCTTTTGATCTTTTGTAAAATAACAAACGCTTTGTGGGATGACCTTCTTATTCTTAGCTGCCTTGAATAACAATGACTTTCTCAGTGGAAGACAAACAAAGCCTGAAATAGGGAATTAAATGAATTGTTTGTTCACTGGAATGTAAGTGATTAAAATATATTTTTTATTATATATTTATCGGCTGGTGCAGTCTCTTAGTTCAGCTTGTGAGAACCAGCTGGTGCGAGCAGTTTCTGACTCACAAGGTCTCTATGGTAATAGATTGCGGTTGTCATGGAAACTGAGCAGACCATAGGTAAAAGGACTCCAAATAGTGACTCATGTATTCTCATAGAATGATGTAATCGGAAACAAAGAGGGGCAGTCATTTGGGTGTCATTTTTATTCCACAAATACTAAACCGGTTCATTAAGAAGCAGTTGGGAGCATTTATAAATGTGTCTAAACTGTTAAAAAGCTTTGAAAGAGCACAGCAAATCAGATTTGCACTCATACAATGAACAGAATACCTCGAATATGCCAGTATATTTAAATATGTTCATTTCTTTAATGTTACCCTTTCTCACTTTGTATTAGGGTGATTTTCATCATGACTATTGTTAACAATGTAGACATGTTATCTGCAGTTATCTAATGGTTTACACTGACAATAAAAACATAACATTTCACATTTCATTTTTTTGTAATACTTTGATTTGAATGTGATATGAAGTCATGAGAACAAGCGTGTCACCATGTAGTTGATAATTTTAACCTTAAAACTAATCTTTGACCATGAATATGACACATTAAAATGTGTTTTTTCAGTTGAAAATACATTTCCCTTCTTTACAATAGCTTGAATATAACTATACTTCAGCTTCATTTAGAATGTACAGAAATGCAAAAGAGCCCCACTTCACTCCATCCACTTGATGTGATTGGTTACAGGTTTATGATGTCATTTCAAACCACATGTTCTTAAATATCCTTGGTAAAGTTCAGTTTCATGAAACACAGCAAGGTGGTTTACTTTTTATTTTTTGGGTCATTTTCACACAATAATGAATAATGCAACATTAGCATTCTCTAGTCAAGTTTCTGTGAGTCCACAGGCAAAGGAAATAGAAAGAAACATTTCAAAACCTTATTTTCTTACATATGTCACATGAAATAAACTAGTGGACATGCTCACATCATACTAACTCTTCTTCCATGATGCCTCTCTTTGTGAATATTGGAAAGGCTCTTGGAGACAGTTTAGATGAGATAACCTAATGCTTGGTTAACTGTCAGATTAGAGACTGGAAAAAAGTGGTTGCCTACAAATGTGGACAGTGTCTTATATGCTGTGTCTTCTGTTGTGAATCATGGCCACTATGTGTGTAAGGTCTAAACTCTTCATCATCACCTCCATAAAGTCTTCATCACTGCGAGCCCCGGCTACAAACTCCTCTAGTGACAGCTCTCCTGTTGACACAATGTTGAACGATCATTAGTGATAATAAATGAGAAGAATGTCTGGGGTTTCTTTAATTTGTTCATATCATTAGAGGCTTAAATGTCATTATACAAGATTTATTACACTGACCATCTCCATTGATGTCGATTCTATCAAATACTCGATTTGTGAACTCCTCCGCACTTAATTCCTGCGCCTCATTTCCATTGATGGCACGGATGGCCTGGCACAGAAACAAGATGTTTGTAATGTTATACAAAATACCATCTTGTCATTGGAATTCGGTTTTGAGAATATTATCAATCCTACCTTTATGATATTGAGCAGCTCGTGTCTATCGATGCAGCCGTTGCCATCCACATCATAAAGTCTGAAATACCATCTGAGTTTGTGCTCCATTTTGCCTCTCATTACAAGACTGAGAGCCGCTACATACTCTATGAAGTCAATATAGCCATCCTGCAAACAAGCAATTCAATAGATTCATATTATTAAGAGCTTTTTTATTCCCCTTTACATAAGCAATAGAAAATAAGAAGCCTTGGTTGATACAATTGCGTTGTTTCTATAAATGGTGATTATATAGAAATACTTTTTATTGAAACATTTTTAAATTACTGTATTTTTGCTATGAGATACCCGGACTATGTTTCATAGTTTCTATGTAATGCTATACACAGCAAATAAATAAGATATTTTTGTGTGATTTAAATCAAATGTATTGTTCTTCCCAATTTTAAGATGCCATTTGTCCATTGATAAATTGACACCGGGATAATTTGCTAAATACCTGAAATTTAAAGGTAAATGATTGTTAACAATCATGGCCTAGTTTGCTGTGAAGAAACTACATTACCCATAATTCTATAGAGAGATCCACAAGAGAACTCACTGTTGCCATGGTAACACAAACTACTAATGACCTCAGCACTGTGAAACACATAATTGAGACAATTTTCCTACATCAGGGATACACAGCAGTAAAATATGTTGCAAAAATATGTGTATTTATATCTAATGACTCCCACAATTTTTTTTTACTATTTATTAAATAGCTGATATAGTAATCAATATTCCGTTGAAGGCCAACTAAATGTCCCCCTCGAAAAAAATCTCACATTATTTATTAATCCTCATGCCATGCAAACCTTTTATACGGATGTATATCCTTAAAGTGGTCGTTTATCCATCAATATTATTACGTCATTATTTATTCCTCCCCATGCCATTAGAACATTGTATATTACCCTTACAGTCATGAATTACTCATGTTCAAGTTGTTTGGATATTTGGAGAAATGCTTGCAACAGAGATTTTGATCTGTCTTCCAAAATTATACAATATATTTTCAACTCTGTTAGTCAATGGTGCCCCAGAAATCTCTGGGTTGCTAACATTCTTCCAAATATTCTTTTTTGGGGTTGCAACTAATGTATCTAAGGTGAGTAAATTAAAAGCGAATTCCTTTAAGATAATTAAATGACTAATTAATAGATATTAAAGGGTAGAAATTGTAAAAGGTTTCATATTTAATTGAAAAAAAATATCATTTTCTAACAAACCTTTAAAATATATTGTGCTAACACCTTAAATAATATATAAATTGTATAGTGTTTTAAATTGTATTTTTCTTTTAAATGCACTGAAACTAAATTAAAATGAAAAGTATTAGTTTATTAATCGGTTAACATTAAGTAATCCAATTTAAGAAAATATTTTAAAAACCATGTGTCATCAGATGTAAGATGTCACATGCTCCTATATTAGTCCAGAATGTACCCTACATCAACTACTTTGTTGTTGATGGTGTTGTTTTTTGTTGTTGTTGTTGTTGTTGTTGTTGTTACATACATCATAGGAAGTCTAACCTATGAGACCCTGTTAATGTTTAGATGATTCATGGGGATCAAGATTAGGATGATGAGGGTGCCCTCTGGAGGATTACATCCAATTTCAAGCCTTAAGTCTGAGGGACAGACACACAGCCACATATCACAAATGTAATCCGGTCGAAACACCCTCCTTAAAAATGACCCGTTTCACTCTGACCCACCTGTCTGGGTCGGGCGCAGAGACAAGGTCAAGGAGTTTTGTTGATTCGGAGAGTTATGGATGTCTTTCTAGTTACAGGGCATTATAGAAACTGGGATAGCCTGGTATATTGGAATAAATGTATCAACATTCTCATATCAGTTACACAATAACAATAAATATACATTTTTCCCTGGAGATCTATTTCCATAAGATGATCTCGCACAAACTGTGACACCGCCTGTCCATGTTAATGTCACCGATAAGCTCATTATTGTTGTATCAAAATGTAAGTCAATGTAAATGAAAGCTGACAGGATGAGACATAAATAGCACTATAAATATAGATCCAGAAAGAATGACATGAGAGATCTATGCACTCATCTGATCTGACAGTTTTCACATACACAAATCTGTACAATTGAAAACATGAATAAACGATAAGAGTTTAGAACTAGTTATTGGAAAAGTAAACATAAAACATGCATTATTGGTTAAAGGGATCATTTAACCCCCCCAAAAAAAGATTCTGTCATAAGTGATTCCCTCTTTGTTTTTATTCAATCTGCACTTCTTTGTTTGTTTAAACACAGAAAATGATATTTGGTCTAACAAAGCAACAATTTTGGCTCTATTTTCACAGCAGAAAAAATTACAATGGTAGTCAAATGTGCACGTGAAATGCCTTTTTGCTGTCAAGCAATCTTCAAAATATCTCATTTTGTGTTCAACAGAACCAAAATGTATGTTATATGTGCTATACATATGTTATAAAATAAATATTTTCTATGGTAGTTTATATGATCCAAGAACTGTTGGGTGACACACATTCTTCGTATGTTTTTCTGTGCTCATGAGAACACTTTTGGAACGACTGAAAGGTGATTAAAGTTAAATTTTTGGATCACTTCATGAAGCCAGTCATACACCCAATAAATGGCCAGTAAATTCTGGTGTACAGTATTCTGTACATGTGCTAGGGACCAAAACTATTCTGTAAAGTCCAAATTAAGGGTATCATCAAAAATATAACAAAATCAACCAGATGCAATTGAAATCTGTGTTTTACATAAAAAATATAGCCAGCATTTAGTTCTGTGCTGTCTGTGGCCTTCTTGTTTAGGCATTCATCACTTACCTTGTTCATGTCAAAGGTGCGAAACATCTGTTCAATGTAGGCATTCGCCTCTGGATCCAGACCTCTGAGCCCAAAGAACTGCTTAAACTCGTACAGCGTGAGCTGACCAGACGGACACTCCGTCATGAACTTCTTATACCACAGATGCATTTCCACCGCCTGCAAGTCGTCCACTGTGTTTCCGTTTGAGTTCCCCATCACTAAACTCAAGGTTCTGGTTTTGGTGCTTTAAAGATCTATATGTATATATTTAGAGTGTGTATAAAGAGAATCTAGATCTAGAAGCCAACTGGTCTGCTGTGCAAGCGAAAGTTTCGCTTCTCACAGACATCCAACACTTAGACCTCGAGAAGAAGTGAGCACCTCTTGGAGGCTTTTGTACTACAGCATGGGATCAGACACAGCCCATAAACTCCACCTTATTGATATTTCTGAGACTAATCCAGATGAAAGCGCATCTTAAGACGGCTGGGACGTCCATGGGTTGTTACACGTGAGATTGGGGACATGCTGACAAACCCTCCCATGTGATGACTTGTGGACAGATGCTCTTGTACAACAGTCCTAAAAGGACAACGATGACACATCTTAAGCTATTCCCTTATTCACATGAGTTGCATTTGGAAGGTTTCTAAAGACGCAACTTTTTATTTAAGGTGTAAGTGCGTGTTTACCATGAAAGGTGATATGTTGCACACAGAAGACATGCAATTTTTTGTTCTGCAAATATTTATTATCAGCCCATGTAATATTGAACAGTTTTGACAATAGCTTCAGCAGATACAGAATACAATATTATTGAAATATATGTTAAATGATAAAAACAACAAATTATGATGTCATAAAACAATCTGTTATAAAAATAAAAAGGTTAATTTCAAACCTTATTCCATCCATTATTTGATAAAATGATACATGTTTCACATTCAAATAATTTGATTGTCAAATACCACAGATATCTCTTTTATACTTCATACTTCATTTACTATATTAATGGTCATAACAATCTGCCCAAGAATAAAATGTGCCCATACTGATGACCAACAGTAAGTAAAAATTAAACAAGAGAGGTTTAAATGACATTGATCAGAAATCAAATGGTTTCCCCATTTTGTTTACATAAAAAATGTTGATGGAGCAACTAAAAAAGTTTTTAAAAGTGTTTCATTTCTGAAGATTTTTTGGAGTTTCTCATTTCAGTTTAAAGATACAATCTTTAAGTCTTACATCAATGAAATGTTTGACCATGCTGTATTCTCAAGACAGTGCACTAAAACATACAGTATTACACCGATTACTGATGTAAAAACTTACAAACTTATAAAACATTTTCCAGTCCATTATGGGTTAGTAGAAATGCAAGACAAAATACAAAGCTGCCTGAAGTGAAGTATTAACTTATACGATCTATTCATATTCAATCACAAACACTTTTTCAATCTTCTGCCATGAACACCAGTAGTTCCCACACGTCTCAATGTTGTTTCATTGCACTTTGCAAAAGTTACAATAATTTTTTTTTTAAATATGTTCCGGATCAGACAATACAGTATCAATGGCGTCACATCAAAAACTTTTAAATTTGACACGGCATCCTTTCCTCGTGATCTTTGAAGATCAGAAAATCTGAAATGGATGAGCAAGAGTGCCTTCAAACAAAAGCGTACCTTTAAATTCAATATAAAGGTATTCAAGAGAGTTACGACATCCAGAACGCTGCCATGTTGGACCTGAAAAACAGGTGTAGTCAATGAGGTGCGGCGAAACACTCAAAACAAACCTTTAACCATCAGGGCTTGCTATGAGCTCTTTAAAAAAAAAAAAAAACTCAAGACTGCATGGCACAGTTCAAGCCCTACAGACATGCAGTTTGCTTTGGATAAAAGCGTCTGCTAAATGCCTAAATGTAAATGTAAATGTCATCGACTGATCATATTGTATAGGCGTCCCTATAGGATAACAATAGATCCTTCTATTATTCTGACTCAGCATCACTGCCGGAGAGCATCTCTATGGCATCTCCTCCGCATCTCCCGGTCCACCAGTTCAAGGTTCTTTGCACGGAGTCGAATGCGGCCACCGTGTACCTGGCGAACATCGATGTCCATTTAAACACTCCCACAACACAGTTCACAGAGCTGGATATGAGGTTCACCAATACTGTAATGTAATGTGCCATCAGGAGAAGACTACGTCCCAATTTCCTTCCAGAATTAACAATGGCGTTCACCCTTACGCCATGTCTTGTATTTCTGTATCGTACCATTATGTCATTCGCAATAGACAAAATAGTCACAACCGGATTTTATAACCTTCTCCAAGCAAACATGCCTGATTTATTTCAATTTGCACGATTCTACGTTTTTGAGTTTTTCACAGTCCCTTGATTGTGCGGGACTCACGGGCGCTCGGAGTTTGACGACGCTCCCCCGCACGGACCAATCAGAGCGGCGCGTTTCTGCTTCCGGGATGTTTGGTGATGTGGCTGCACTGAAATCCTGAAGACGAAATTGCAGAAATAATAAAACTCTCTTCCCCGCACCGACGACACAGGTCAGTTTATACATTTAACAATAAAAACTTTCATCTAAACGTATTTTGGGGGTTGACACGCACAGAATATGCAAAAACACAAATATTTTTTAAATATTTTCCCAACGGTTGTTTACCAGTCATGCGCGAGCGCGCGCACGTATCGGGTCGTTGTTATAACAACCATAAGAGATAAAATCATACCTGTTATATCTCGAACATTATGACTCGATATTTACTTCTTAAATATCACAAAACAATCGATTAGTAAACAGAGCAACAGAGTCGCTGAATAATCTTTAGTTGTGGGGACAAAATGAAAGCTGCGCACGCGCAGTATAACAGTCGGCGGTCTCGTGTCGGTTCGGCTCTTTCCGGCTCTTTCCGGCCCCGGCGCAATACTTTGTTCGTTATGATCAATTACAATGACGTGCCAACGTCGTGCAGGCGTTTGTTTCTTAGTTTGTGGTCACTTTTAAATGACATTATGCCCGCGTTAACTTTTTTATACTTTATTCATCTTGTGATGTCATAGCGACAAATTTTCATCAAGAGTCGATACGTTATTTAGGGTTAAATGTGCGATATGGTTAATGCTGGTTTTTGGATAATTGTCGGTTTTTGTTGCCAGTCTAGGAAGGTTTCGAATCTTAACGTGAGTTTTAAAGATAGTTTGAATCTTAACGTGAATTTTAAAGTTGGTATGAAGGTTTCGAATGTTAACGTGAGTTTTAAAGTTGGTGTGAAGGTTTAGAATCTTAACGTAAGTTTAAAGTTGGTTTGAAGGTTTAGAATCTTAACGTAAGTTTAAAGTTGGTGTGAAGGTTTAGAATCTTAACGTAAGTTTAAAGTCGGTATGAAGGTTTACAATCTTAACGTGAATTTTAAAGTTGGTTTGAAGGTTTAGAATCTTAACGTGAGTTTTAAAGTTGGTGTGAAGGTTTAGAATCTTAACGTAAGTTTAAAGTCGGTAAGAAGGTTTAGAATCTTAACGTGAGTTTTAAAGAGTTTGAATCTTAACGTGAATTTTAAAGTCACTATGAAGGTTTTGAATCTTAACGTGAGTTTTAAAGTTGGTGTGAAGGTTTAGAATCTTAACGTAAGTTTAAAGTCGGTAAGAAGGTTTAGAATCTTAACGTGAGTTTTAAAGAGTTTGAATCTTAACGTGAATTTTAAAGTCGCTATGAAGGTTTTGAATCTTAACGTGAGTTTTAAAGTTGGTTTGAAGGTTTAGAATCTTAACATAAGTTTAAAGTCGGTATGAAGGTTTACAGTCTTAACGTGAATTTTAAAGTTGGTTTGAAGGTTTAGAATCTTAACGTGAATTTTAAAGTTGGTATGAAGGTTTAGAATCTTAACGTGAGTTTTAAAGTTAGTTTGAAGGTTTAGAATCTTAACGTGAGTTTTAAAGTCGGTATGGTTTCGAAACTTAATGTGAGTTTTAAAGATAGTTTGAAGGTTTTGAATCTTAACGTGAATTTTAAAGTTGGTATGAAGATTTAGAATCTTAACGTGAGTTAACGTGAATTTTAAAGTTGGTATGAAGGTTTAGAATATTTACGTGAATTTTAAAGTTGGTATGAAGGTTTAGAATCTTAACGTGAGTTTTAAAGTTGGTATGAAGGTTTAGAATGTTATCGTGAGTTTTAAAGTTGGTATGAAGGTTTGGAATCTTAATGTGAATTTTAAAGATAGTTTGAAGGTTTAGAATCTTATCGTGAGTTTTAAAGTTAGTTTGAAGGTTTAGAATCTTATCGTGAGTTTTAAAGTTGGTATGAAGGTTTAGAATCTAAATGTGAATTTTAAAGTTAGTTTGAAGGTTTAGAATTAACGTGAATTTAAAGTTAGTTTGAAGGTTAAGAATCTTAACGTGAATTTTAAAGATAGTTTGAAGGTTTTGAATCTTAACGTGAGTTTTAATGTTGGTTTGAAGGTTTTGAATCTTAATGTGAATTTTAAAGTTAGTTTGAAGGTTAAGAATCTTAACGTGAATTTTAAAGATAGTTTGAAGGTTTAGAATCTTAACGTGAGTTTTAAAGTTAGTTTGAAGGTTTAGAATCTTAACGTGAATTTTAAAGTTGGTATGAAGGTTTAGAATCTTAACGTGAATTTAAAAGATAGATTGAAGGTTTAGAATCTTAATGGGAATTTTAAAGTTAGTTTGAAGGTTTAGAATCTTAACGTGAATTTTAAAGATAGTTTGAAGGTTTTGAATCTTAACGTGAGTTTTAAAGTTGGTATGAAGGTTTAGAATCTTAATGTGAATTTTAAAGTTAGTTTGAAGGTTTAGAATCTTATCGTGAGTTTTAAAGTTGGTATGAAGGTTTGGAATCTTAACGTGAGTTTTAAAGTTAGTTTGAAGGTTTAGAATCTTAACGTGAATTTTAAAGATAGTTTGAAGGTTTAGAATCTTAACGTGAGTTTTAAAGTTGGTATGAAGGTTTAGAATCTTAACGTGAGTTAACGTGAATTTTAAAGTTGGTATGAAGGTATAGAATATTTACGTGAATTTTAAAGTTGGTATGAAGGTTTAGAATCTTAACGTGAGTTTTAAAGATAGTATGAAGGTTTAGAATCTTAACGTGAATTTTAAAATTGGTATGAAGATTTAGAATCTTACAAGAGTTTTAAAGTTAGTTTGAAGGTTTAGAATCTTAACGTAAATTTAAAAGTTAGTTTGAAGATTTCGAATCCTAACAGGAATTTTAAAGTCTGTATGGAGGTTTAGAATCTTATCGTGAGTTTTAAAGTTGGTATGAAGGTTAAGAATCTTATCGTGAGTTTTAAAGTTGGTATGAAGGTTTAGAATCTTAACGTGAGTTAACGTGAATTTTAAAGTTGGTATAAAGGTTTACAATCTTAACGTGAATTTTAAAGTTGGTGTGAAGGTTTAGAATCTTAACGTGAATTTAAAGTTAGTGTGAAGGTTTCGAACCCTAACATGAATTTTAAAGTTTGTTTGAAGGTTTAGAATCTTAACCTGAGATTTAAAGTTGTAGTTTGACGCCTGAACATTTAAGTTCATTCGCGTCCAATGCGTCATTCGCGCAGGGGGAGGGGCTTCTGTCAGGGGAACTCATTAACCTGTCAGAGGAAAAGTCCTCTTATTGTCAAATAAAGTGATTAAACTTAATTTTGACGGCTTTAGTTATAGTCTCAATATGACTCGATCTCATCCCCACCTTTGTAGTTCGGTTACGTATTCATCAGCGCTAAAAGATCAAAGGTGAAAGGTCATCATAGCTTGTGTAGTATAGACGCAGCTCCCAACCCAATTTTCAGAACAGAATAACGGTGAAAACATTTTTATCGCGGGATAAGAGTCTCAAATTAGCACAGCGCATTAACGCCGATAACGGCCCACCACTAATATATTTATATGTATTGATGAGGTCTATATACATACCAAGTCTTGTATGTGTGCTATATATATATTATCCTGCTTTCATGTAAGATCCATAAAAACATAATTTATAACTTTGTATCGTCGTAAATTTTAATTTTATAACAATATAAGTAATACAAACATAAAAATACACAAGCATCATTTTCCAAACAAGGTAAAAAAATAGTTGATATTCATAAAGAATCTTTTAAGTTATGTACCCAATGGAAAGCACTAATTTCCTACTACAATACCTAGTCTGTGGGGTCCAAGAACTATCATACTATCCATAATATAATTTCTTTCTCTGTGTTTATCAGAACAAAGATTTGAAACAGCTCAAATTGTGAATGATTTCAACATTTTTGTTTCTGGTTGAACTATATCTTTAAATATAAAGTTAGGCCCCTATTAAATAAATTTAGTCATAAACTGTCATTATTTGGAATGTCCTTATAAAATACCATGGTGATATGTGTTTATATTGGTAAATTAAAAAGGGTATTGGGATCTTTAATACAATTTTATGGTGGTCAGTGTTTGCTAAAGTCCTGTATTGTGTTCTAAACAAGTGTTAAAAACATGTTCGTACTTTATATAATTTGTTCAAATTTTGTGTTTAAGGTTGTAATACAAAATATAAAAGTGAATTATAAAATGAGTATAATTTGTCACTGCATGTCTTCTGTATTTGTACAGTAAAGGACAGTTTTGTATTTTTCATGTAGGGCAGCAATGTTTAGTCGGCTGACCCAGGGGGTGAGCTCTGTCCTTCAGGAACTCTCTGGCGAGGAACGAGCCGAAGGTGACTCTCAAGTAAGTATAACAGTTCTGATCAAACTTTCTTCAAGATCAACAATTTTTGATGTAACATTTGTCAAAATCATGAAGTCAACACCAATACCGAAAAAGTCTCTTTATATTTTGAATTTTGTTGCTGAAACAGGATGGTTTGGTCCCTCAACCCCAGCCTGATACAGAAGCCTCCCTGGAGGGCCCTGGGCCTTCAGAGGAGGTTCTGGAGAGGCTGGCCCAAACAGAACAGCTAGTGGTTCAGCTAAAAGAGCTGATTCGAGAAAAAGACATCAAACTTGCCAACAATGAGAAACAGCTCAAGGTGAGGAACTACAAGTTAGAGAGCTTCTAGGTAAAACTTCCTGAACCCGAAAGTGAACTTTAACTTGTCTAAAGCATGGTTAAGAATAATTTGTTTTCGTCTTCATACAGGAAGAGAAAGAACAGGCAGAGGTGAAGTTTACAAAGCTCAAAATGCAGGCCAAAGCAAAGATGACTGCACTAAACAAACAGATCTCTGAACTGAAAGGACAAGAAGCGTTGAATAGCAGTCAGGTAAAAAAGATTAACATATTTGGAGTAAAATGGATATAATTTCTAGTAAAACTGCACATTTATGTTTATAGATTTATATTGCAAAGTTAAATATATTTTATATACACTGTATTGTTAAGCAATTTTGATTTATGTTGTCTACATTAACTTATATGTTTCAAACATATGGCATGCAGGCACCAAAGATCATTTTAGTAACTATACCTTACATTTTGAAAATGTTCTGTTTATAGAATGTTAATAAAATATTCAAAACAACAAAACCAAAACAGGCAATTCTGTAAAAATGTCAACCTAACCATTAAAAAGTTTATATCAAATGTTTTTAGAATAAGTATACCACAGATATCAACAATTGATGGTCCATATACCCATGTCAGATATCTCTTTATGTTTTTTAGCATTATTTTTAAGTTTTAAGTTTTAATTTTTTATTTATTTTTAAGTTGTTGTAAAATATAGTACTTATTTTATGTTCTACAAAGAGGTATCAGATTTCATATTATAGATTCTGGTTTGTACGTTTATTTCACAAAAATTGTAAGAAATTTTTCTTTCTTCATTATGCACATCCATATCGAATATATTTTAGAATAGAAAACTTGATCATTTTCAGATGTTAAAACACTATCAACAAGGGTTTTGTATTATATAAACAGTTGGTTCAGTTTAATGTTAAAATGTATATTTTCCAATTTTTGGGTTATGTCCATAATGCAAAATGTTTATAACGGTGCCAAAATGTTGCCAAAAATTAAACAATTGTTAATTTAATAGATTGACATATAAGTAAATAGATTTCAAAATCATTAAACGAAATGGCTGTAATTTGGAACTAAAATTGAGATTAAAAAAATGGCTTAAAATATTTACAAAAAGTAAATACAATATTTAACTATAAAACCTTTTTATCCATAATAACATCATATTAATATTACATCTGATATAACACTCCAATGTTAAGGCATAATTGCATGAGCTTTTGTGTTCCTGCATGTAATGTGCCTAATTTATCAAACATTTTCCTTTTAATGATGGACAGCTCAAACTCTGTTTCAGAATTCAGATAGCTCATTCACAATGCCTCCAGCAGTGGAGGAGGAGCTCCAGCAACTCAGAGAGAAGCTCACTCAGGCAGAGTCATCCAACAGGACCCTACAGCATCAGCTCTGGGAGGCTGAGCAGCGCGTGAGAGAGGAAGGACATGCTGAACAGGTGTGCATCACTCATCAATATACTGCTGTTGGAATACTGTTTAATGTCACTGTTAGACACAGATTGTTGTGTTGTTCAGGTGCGAGTCCTTCAGGCGGTAGTGAAGGAAAAGGATGTACGGTTCCAAGACCAAATCCACAAACATGAGCAGGAGATCCTTAGTCTTACACAGGCCTCAAATGACAGTGACTTACAGCAGGTAACTTGTGTCTGGGTTTGGATGGCCGGATTCATGTTTAAATTGGGATCTATAAAATATTTGTTAAGAATGTGGAATTATAAAAAGTTCTTATTTTATTAGTAAAATTAAAACAATTATATAATAAATAAAGGTGAATAGAAGCATATACAAAAAAAAGTCACTAACTTCAGTAGAAAATTTGCCACATGATAAAGCTAATAAGAAGTTCTGTACTTGACATATTTCTAATATATATCACATTTGCATATACGTTTAGCAAACATTTTTGAGCCACATTTACTTTCTTTTAGCAATCATTACATGGCAATTTTCTCCTTTTTATTTAAGCTCTCTTGAATATTTTCTGTATTTCATAAACAGCATCTTGCAACACCTGACTTGAACTTTATTTAGTTCACCTTGTTGTGTTTTGTCCCGTCTCATCTAATTTTCTCTCGTTTTGTTTAAAGCTTGTGTTGTTTTAAGCTTGTCTTTTGTTTTAAGCTTGTCTTTTGTTTTAAAGGCTCTTCGTGTATCTCAGCAGCGTGTTGAGGAACTAGAAGAATCTTTACGTTCTCGTTCAGATGTCCTTGAAATGTTGCAGCAGGAGCTTAACAGTGCAGACCAACAAAAACAGGTTAGCTTGAATATGTAGTTCACAAAGTTTATTGATTTATATCTCATTTATACAAAACATATTTGAAGTTTTAAAATCAAATATTTTAATATCCTGAAAAGGTATGTTATGTCGCTGTGTGATGATTAAAGGAGTTTTAAAGTTGTACAGCTGAAAGCACATGATTAACAAGGTTTTAAGCTAGGAAAAACCAAGTTGAATCTGAGTTGTTTGCCTTTCCAATTTTAGTTCCGGGACTTGTTTGCATTACTCGTTACATGTTTGCCTTATGGCAGCCTTGTTTTGTTTTGAGTAATATGAATTGGTGAATTATTGGTGAATTATTTGTGCAACTTTCATGACAGTTTTATTTTTGTGTTTTTGCAGATTCTAACAACTCAGTTTAGGCAGATGGAAATGGAGTTGTCAGAGTCCCAGAGAATTCGAGAAGAGGAAAGGCAACAGTGGTCAATGCGAACTGAAGAACTTCAAGCCCTCAGAGCCAGACTAGAGACATTGTATAGTGAGAAAGAACAGACTATCAGTGATCTCCATGCTGAGTTACTTAAAAAGACCTCAGAGTTGGATGAAATGAGAGCAAAACATAAAAATGAAGATCACGACAAAGATGAAAGACAAGAGAAATTAGGAGAGAAAGACCCTGGTTTTGAGACCGAGCTGGCCAACATGCAAACACATTTTGAAGCTAGGCTGAAGACGGCAGAGAATGAAAGAGAGCAAGCCATCAATGCCCTGAACTCTAAATTGTTGGAAAAGACCAAAGAGCTGGATGAAATAACAGAAAGATTTGAAGCTGAAAAAAGAGAAAAGAACGAAGGACTGGAGAGATTAAGAGCGAGAGAGGCAGAGCTGGCCGACATGCAAACACATTTTGAAGCCAGACTGGAGACATCAGAGAATGAGAGAGAGCAGATCATCAATGCCATCAACTCTAAATTGTTGGGAAAGGCCAAAGAGCTGGATGAAATGAGAGCAAAACTTGAAGCTGAAGAAAGAGAGAAGAATGAAGGACTGGAGAGATTAAGAGAGAGAGAGGCGGAGCTGGTCAGCATACGAGCAAATCTTGAAGTGAGGCTTGAAACATCAGAGAGTGAAAGAGAGCAGATCAACAATGATCTCAATGTTGAATTATTGAAAAAGTCAAAAGAGTTGGATGAATTGCGGGAACATCTTAAAGCTGAAAAGAACGATAAGCTGGAGACATTAAAAGACATGAGACAGAGCTTTGAGACAGAACTGGCAAATATGCAAGAAAATCTAGAATCCAGATTAGAAAGCTCAGAGAACGAAAGAGAACAGATTGTAAATGAACTGACACGAAAGAACACCGAGTTGGATGAAATGAGAGTTAAACTTAAAGACGAGGAAAGAGAGAAGAATGAAGTACTGGAAAAATTAAAAGAGAAAGAGACAGAACTGGCTGACATGCAAGCAAACCTGGATGAAAGGCTCCGTGCATTAGAAAGTGAGAGAAGACAAATCATAAATGATCTCAATTCCGAATTACTGGAAAAAAACACAGAGTTGGATGAAATAAGGGTGAAATATGCAAATGAAGAGGAAGAGAAAAATGAAGCTCTGGATAGATTAAGAGAGAAAGAGGTTAGCTTTCAGACCGAGCTGGCCAACATGCAAGCGAATCTAGAAGACAAACTTGAGACATCAGAAAGTGAGAGAGCGCAGACTATCAAAGATCTCAACTCTGAATTACTTAGACAGGCTGCAGAGCTTGATGAAATGAGAGCGAAACTTGCAGCTGAGGAACGAGAGAAGAATGAAGGACTCGCAAGATTAAAGGAGAGAGAGACCGAACTGGCAAGCATGCAAACAAATCTAGAAGCAAGGCTTGAGATGTCACAGAGTGAAAGAGATCAGATCATAAATGATCTAAATGCTGAGTTGCATGAATTAAGGAACAAACTTGCATCTGAGGAGAAAGAAAAGCAAGAGAAACAAACAATCTTTGAAACCGAGCTGGTCAACTTAAAAGAATGTCTTGAAGCTGCAGAATTAGAGAAAGAGGAGATGACCAAGAAACTGGAAAGAGAGGCCACAAGTCATGTGGAAGAAGTCCGCTATCTTCAAGAAAAGCTTGATGAAGTGGAAAGGGAAAAGGAGGAGAAGTCTACCAGCGAACAAGCTCATCTATCACAGTTGCAGAATGAGCATGAGGCCTTGAGAACAAGATTGGACGCAAGCATTGAGGAACAGAAAACAGGACAGCAGGTCAAAGATACGCTAGAGAAGCTTTGGAGAGGACTTCAGTCTTTAACTACTGTTAAGGAAACAGAAGCAGATATGGCCATCCCTAGTGATCCATCTCAGTTCTTAGAGATCATTCCATCCTTTGAGGCCCAGCTGAATGCCCTGACATCCGAAAAACATGAGAGTCAAGCTTGTGTGTCTGAAGTCACGCTCGCTCTACAGTCTTTGCAAGGTAAAAATCCTGAAACAAAGTTTAAAGCACATTTTGTGGCAGTTAAAAAAATAAAATTAGAGCCAGAGCCATAAGATAAAGTAAATAGTTTGTAGAAGGATCCAAAATTATTTTTTTTAATGCACCTCATGCTCTAGGTCAACTAGATAAAAGCACAGCAGAGAGAGATGAAGCATTTGCTAGGATACAGGAACTGGAACAACAACTTCAGGTAGGTTGCTTAAATGGGTTTTGTTAAGTTATTTTTTTAATGTACCATCACTTGAATGTATAAAAATATTTATACTATTGATATTACATCTGTTATTACATAGACACTTATATAGAACAGGCGGTGTCAGTTGCATCAGCCACAAGGTTATATTAATGCCTGGATGATCTGTCTCTCACCCTATTAGGCAAAATTTCATAATCCTCATAACTCTCATCCCCTGCTTTAACCTCTGGCCTCCCATTTGAAATTATGTCATCAAATTTTAGTACTAAAAAAGATGTTGTTTAGATTTTGTATTTGAGTAACTGAAGTTTTGTGAATATTCTTTTAATAGAAGTTATAGTTAATGGGCTTAACACATTAATTAACTTTACAGAATAGAGGTGATAGGAGAGCAATTGGTAGAGAGGGGAGGGAAGTCGGCAAAGATCTGGAGACAAAAATTTAATTTGGGTCACTGTTACTGGACTGGTGCTATGTCAATTCACTAACCACTGTTGGAAACTCAGAAGCGAAGACCAGGAGACTCTTGGGTATCTTCAGCAGAGTTCTTTATTGAGAACGCGCTGCAGTCATTAAAAGTCTTTCTAAGGCAGTGATACATTGTATTTTATACATTTAGGGGGCAGTGCCCAGAAATGGAGATTAGGTACTTGGGTGATGGTCCCAAACAAAGCACGTAAATTAGGTATTCAGGGGTAGCCAAATGCCCCCCTTACACCAGTCTTAATCCAATTATCTTAACTACTTAAAGACCAGGGAGCCGGCACCAAAAGCCAGTACAAACACAAGGTGACAGTCTCCGTTATCAGGCTCATTTGACTTACAATAGGACAAGAGTAACTGGCAGGAACCTTTTGCTACAAACTCTGTTTGAGATCACCATTTGTATGATGTAATGCTGTTTACCTTAAATGCTAAATACAATACACATTACCTTAGTATTTCATGTTATGCTATGTCTAAGTATGGGATCTGAATATCTTAAGTAGATTCTTAAATTTGTAATCCCACACCACAAACTATTGGAGAAGACATTATTTAAAATTAAATGATAGTTTGCCCACAAATAAAAACATTTATTAACCTTTAGGTAACACTTGTATATGTTGAAAGTATTATAAGTTGAAAAATGAGTGACATGAGTATAAATGATAAACATTGTCCATTTTCTTTACTACAAACAAGCAATTTCCTAGTGTACATCTTATCAAGCATCGGAATAAGCATAACGTTTGCTTTTGTAATTAGGTTGCAGGTGTGGCATCGATTAACCGTGTGACTGAGTCTTGGGACAGGGCACACCAGGGTGAGTTTAATGTTTACCTTTGTATAGCTGATTGTACTTTGAACTGGTCTGCATTTTCCCCTGTAACTCTTTGCCTTTCTTCTATGTCATTAAATATTGTGGGATGTGTTGTACTTTAAAAATATAGTTAATGACTTTTATCTCAACTGACATGCAATTATGGTATGTAAGGATTACTTGACCAGCAGGTTTATTTTACCAAACCCAGTTCAAAGAGCTACATCTCAACAAAAAAAGTTTAAAAAGTGAAGATAATAGTAAAGCAAAAAAGTAAAATGCATGGTTATATTAACATCCATATTTTCTATTTTTATTAAAAAATGTCTCTCATAGATGGCAGTGGAGAAGAACATGTTTCAGGAAATCAATCACAGACAGATCAGATTCTATTTCTGGAGCAGCAGCTTGTACACAGAGAAAGAGAGATTTCTGCTCTCAGAGAAAAACTGTTACTCACTAAAGACCAAGCTCTAAATGCCTCAGAAGTTGGAAGTGCTGGCAGTGCAGACAACTCCGCATCTCTGTTTGATGAAGCAACACTTGTGGCAATGGACACCACTGTTGTCTCTGAGAGGAGCCCTGATCTTATAGCAACTCAGCCTGAGTCTCCTGGAGAATCAAAGGGCACATCCTCTGATGAAATGGTTACAAGCAGTGATTCTGAAGTTGCTCATAGTAGTTGGACTCTTTTGGAAGCATTAAACCAAGATGGAACCCAAGAGTGGCCACCCCAGGTTCCAGATTTGTCCTCATTACGCTTATCCACACAATCTTGGGATGAGGCCTGTGACGAGCATGTGACATCTACAAGCTGCATAGTGGATATTGAGTCACAATCCGTTGTTATTAAGGAAACTGTACAGGTGTGTATTGCCCAAAAAGAGGGAAGCCTACAAAATCCTAATTCAAGCAGTCAAGCTTTTGCACAGCAATTAGCAGAAGAGTTACAGAAGAGATACAGCGAACTTCTGGAAGAACTTCAGCATTTACGAGATTCAGCATCACAATCACAGGAAAGAGTTGAGCATCTAGAGGAGCAATTGGAGTCATTCAAAGTTGGCAAAGATGAAGCTGAATCGAAGGCAAACATGTACGAGAAAGAGCTGTTGGAAGCTAGGGAGTTGATCCAGCAAGAACAAGAACAAAGAGAGAATGTTACTGGGCAGTTCCAGAATTTGAAGGATGATGTTTACTCCAAAGAGAAGCAGATGCAAGATCTAAAGGCAAATTTAGATGAGGCTAACAGAAGACTAGTTGAACAAGAAGGACAATCTAAGTTATTGTCTTTTCAGCTTGAGGACAGAGAGTTCATCTCCAGTGAACTAGAGAAGAAGATCTTGGGCATGGAGGAAAGTTTACTGCAGATTTCTCAAGAAGCTGACATGACAAAAGCTGCTCTACTAAACAGGACTGCCGAACTGGAGGGCCTGCAGAAGCTTCTTTCACAAAAAGACCAGGAAATGATGGAGCTGAATGAGAGCATGACTACCAAACTACTCCAGGTTGGAGAAGAAAACTTCACAATATCAAGTGATTTCAAAAAGCTTAAAGAGCAAATGTATGAATTAGAAAAAGCTAGAGTTGACCAACAGAAAACAACAGAGCAAAATGAAAACGAAATGCTTGTTGCATTACAGAAAGAAAATGAGGACCTGCTTGTCCAAGTGGCTACTATGAAGAAAGATGGAGAACAGGTCAAGAGAAAACTGCAGGCAGCTCTGATACAGCGCAAAGATTTGATGAAAAAGGTTGCAGAGTTTGAAAAGGAAGCTCAGAACAGAGAAGAAAAGGAAAGGGATGACAATGAAGTAATGACTCTTCAGCTTAAAGATGAAATCAAAGAGAAAGATATGGAAATACAGAGACTTGAGGGTTTGTTGCAGGAAACCAGAGATGTATTAAGTTTGAAAGAAATGACCCTGATAAGTTTAGAAGAAAAACTCAACAAACAAGAACAAACGTTGACCGAGTCGCATGCAGAAATACAACATCTGACAGAGCAGTATACGAAAATGAATGAACAGCAAATGTTGCATGCGGATGAGGACAAAAACATACTTCTTTTACAAATAACTTCCATGGAATCTGACATTGAACGAATGCACAAAAAGCTTCAGGAAGCTACTGACGCGCATAAAGATGCTGTTTTTAAAGCTCAAGAGAAGGATCACCAACATCTTGAACAGATCAAAGAGCAAAAAGAAGGGTACAGTGACATTCTTAAGCGCTTCCAAAATGAAGAGGCTGAGAAAAACCAGTTGTTGAGTCGAATCAAAGATCTAGAAGGTCTGCTAGAATCAATGAATGCTGCAAATAATGTTGACAGTGTTAATGTAGAGGAAAACATTGAGCCAGCTTCACAGAATTTTGAGAAACCAGAGACGAATGATTGGGTTCAGGAGGACTGGGTGGATTTTGCATCTGCTGAAGCAGAGATGCATCAACAGCGCAAACCTGGTGAGCAGTCTCAACAACCAATGTGGAAAGATCATGAGGCTATTGTAAATGCTCTCCGGGAGGAGTTGAAGTTTGAGCAGGCTGCTCGTGCAGAATTAGAGTTGCGCTTACAAGAGAGCTGTGTCGAAGAGATGCATAAAGAACTCGAAGCCTTGAGAGAAAAGGAGCGGCAGATTGACAGTCTCACTGAAGAGATAGAGAATCTTAGAGAGAAGTGTCAGAAATCAGAAGCACATGCAAAAACCCTGAAAGCGGAGGTCGATCAGGCTTGGGAGTCAGCAAAAAGAAGCATATCAGATGCTGAGTCTCCCGTCAAAGTTCTTCAGTCAGAAGTTGAGGAATTTAAACATTTTCTTAACAATAAGAATGATGAAATAATTAATTTAAGCGAACAGCTAAGTGAACAAAAATCCATTTTGCTGAAGATGCAAGAAACTGTGACTGAGAAAGATCAGCTAATTGCTTCTCTACAAGAAGTGCTTAAAACTGAGAAAGACAGAGTTCAAAAACTTGAAGAAGAGATCCCTCAGCGACAGGTAGAAGAGAAGGATAACAGTACAAAACTCCAGCAGCTTCAACGTAAACTGCAGGCTGCTCTTGTGTCACGCAAGGAGGCTCTCAAAGAGAAACAAACCCTGAAAGAGGAGCAGGCTTCCGCAGAGAAGATGATATTAGAACTACAGCATAAGCTTGAGTCTATGGAGGTCGATCTGAGCAAATCAAAAGAGGAGAGAGAGAAGTTAATCCAGGAGGTAGATCGAACTTTGTTGGAAAACCAGAGTCTCAGTGCCTCCTGTGAGAGCCTTAAGCTTGCTATGGAGGGCGTTCTGAATGAAAAGGATGCATGCAGACATCAAGCTGAGACCACCAAAAAGGAATCCCAAGAAGCATGCAGGCAACTGGAAGAGAAGGTACAAAGCATGAAAGAGGAGTATGAAACACTCCTTAAGTCATATGAGAACGTAAGTGACGAGGCTGAACGAGTGAGGCGAGTGCTTGAAGCTGCACGACAGGAGAGGCAAGAGTTGGCGGCGAAGGCACGAGCGCATGAGGCAGCCAAACAGGAGGCAGAGAGGTTAGCAGAGGAAGCTGTTAAGGAAGTAGACATTGTTAAAGAGAAGATGAGGAAATTTGCCAAAGTCAAGCATCTGAAGATTATGGAGCTTGAGGAGGAGAATGAAAAACTAAGAGAGCAAAAAGATAAGAAAGGGACCAGAGATGCTGAAACTGAGCTTAAGACAGAGCTTGAGAGAGTCAGAGTGGAGCTTGAGAGCTTGAAAATGAATTATAATATTATTTTGGATGAGAAAATCTCTTTTGAACAGCAAGCCGAGGAGTTGAGACAACGTTTGAGTGAAGAAATAGATAGAAATGCCAGTGAGACTCTGGGTACAATCGAGACCATTCAGGAAGTTCAAGTTGTCACACAACAGAGAGGTCCTGATTTAATAGAAAAACAAGAGTACCTAGGCAATAGCAATTCTGCAGAAACTTTTCTACAGGATCAGGTGGAAGGATCCAATGCTGATAATGAACACATATTCACAGAAGGACAAATAAGTCATGCCATGTCTTCGGAAACAGAGGAGAGGCTCAGAGAGTTTGCGGCTTCACTCGAAACAGCAGAGAGTAGGATCAGAGAACTTGAAGCTGCCCTTGAGGATCAGACGGAATTAAGAAACAAACAAGAATCCATTTTCAATGAAGAACTGGCATTCCTCAGAAAGCAACTTCAGGAGTCTTTAGAAAGAGAGAAAGAAGAGAATTCGGGGAAAGACATCCAACTTCAGGAGCTTCGCAGCAGGCTAGAAGCTGAGAGGGATGACCTGGAGGAACGGTTGATGAACCAACTTGCTCAGCTAAATGGCAGCATCGCGGGCTACCAGCAAGAGACAACTGACAGTCGCGAACGACTCATAGACATGCAACGGGAACTAGAGAACCTGAAAAGAGAACAAGCTGAGCTGCAGGCCGAAGTGGTTAGCGAAAGAGACCGTGCTGCCAGGATGGAAGAGGACATGAGGCATGCCCACCGTGAGAGGGCAGAGGCAGAGGCTGAGTCAGGTAGACAAAGAGAGCTGGAGCAAAAGTTAAAGTCAGCCCAGAGGTTTAAAGAAGGTAGTCAAAACAGAACTCGTCAACTTGAAGAACTGCTGAGAGAGAAGCAGTTAGAAGTACGTCAGCTTCAGAAGGACTGCATTGAGTACCAAGAACGAATAAGTGAACTTGCTAAAGAAGTTAAATCATTGCTGTTTGGTAGAGATGAAGTGCAGGCTGAGCTTGAGGCGGCACGCTTGGAAATGTTGAAGACTTTAAAAGATAGAGCAAGCATTGAATCTGAGCTCTCAACCTGTAAAGGGAAGTTGGATGTAGCACTGGATGAGACAAAACAGGCCCTTGCAGACAAACTGGCTGCTGAAAAACTGGTACACAATCAGGAGGCAAAGTTGAAAGCAGATGCAGAGCGTACCCTTGATGAGGTCCGGTATCGTCTTGGAGCTGAACTTAAACAGCTGGAATTGAGACTTGAGAAAGCTTACAGGGAAAGGGAGAGACAGGAAGATGCAACACTGGAGGCAAGAGGTATTGCAGAGGCAGCAGACAAGCATGCACAGGAAATGCAGACCAGACTAGATGAAGCACTTGCTCGGCTGGCTGCGTTTTCGCGTTCCATGTCCTCCTTGCAGGACGATCGAGACCGAGTTCTGGATGAGGCCAAGCAATGGGAAAACCGCTTTCATAGTGAACTACAGGAGAAGGAGGCAGATGTTCGAGTGGCTGAGAACAGAGCCAAAGAACTTGCAGAGCAACTGCAGCTAGAGACTATGCACAAGGAAGAGCTGCAGAGTTTACTGGAAAGGTTTGTTCTATAACATTGTTATATTTTACCTGTTTTTATATTTCATAATAAACCATATATTTCTTTGTCTACAGTATGCAAATAACGGAGGAGAACCTTCAGCTTCAGTTGAGTGAAATGGAAAAGAAGCAAAATGAAAACCTTGAAGCTGTTGAGAAAGAGAAAAGCGGTCTGCAGAAAAAACTTTCACAGGTAGAGGCCAGCCTAGCCCAGACCTCTTCTGAGCTAACTTCACTAGAGGTAGAAGCAGATGGACTACGCAACCGTACAAAGGCTCTAGAAGAGGCTGTGGACAAACTTCAGGGCGAAGTTAATGAGGCACGTGCGTCACTCAAAGAGCGAGAGACAGATGAAAAGAGACTCTGCTTGAGGCTAGAGCAGCTGGAGACAGACCTGAGAACTTCCAAGAACTTGACCAATACTCTTCAGGCAGCAATGGAGGAAAAAGAAAAGAGGGAGATGGAGCTCCTTGGTGAGAAAGAGCAAGCTGTCACACAGGTAATCATCCAAACATCCCAGAATTTATGGATCTGGATTTATCTGTTAAGATTGATTTTGTAAAATGCTATACAATTGTATTTATTATCCCCTTTTAGGCTGTTGAAGAGGCCAGAAAGGATACAGATGGAAGAGCCGAAGTATCAGAAAAAGAACTGGAAAAGAGGAAAGTGGAGTTGCGTGGTCTAGAGGAGAGGCTTCGTAAAGCTGAGGAGGAGGCTTTCCAGAGCAAAGCTCAGCTGGAATCCTTCACTAGAGCTATGGGCTCCCTTCAGGATGACAGGGACAGAGTGCTCAGTCAATACAAGCAACTGGAGGAGCGACACCTCCAGGTAAAAAAATTTTTAGTGTTTGCCATTGTAGCCCTTCATTATTTGTACAAAAAAATAAAACCTTGGATGGCTGATATCTCAAAATGTATTAAAACACGCAAAAACGCAAAGTTTTAAATGTGTAAAAGAAAGAGCTATGTTTTATATTTAGATGTAATGTTGGACTTGCGATTTCAGTAATGAGTACTTCCACTCTGTACTTTATCAGCAGGTGCTTACTATAACTTGCGCTTAATAGAGTGATGATGGCAAAGAGAACCAAGTGGTCAAGAGAATGCTTGTATTTCACCCAAATCGACACCAACAATTGTTGTTTGGACAAATGCATGAGGTTGTTTTCTTGTAAAAGCAGAAACACAAGCAATCTAGCTAAGCATTTTACAATTCTGCATTATCTGCAGACAGAAAAGTTTTCGACTGCCTTGCTAGTACATTATCCACATCCTCATATACATATGCTAGCAATCACATAAGGCCTCTCTTTTTCTGTGGTGTGTGACAACATTTATGAAAGAACTGCTTCAAAGCCTAACTGTTCTTCAGCATACAGCATCATTTTTTATTGTATCAGCGCACCGTTAAATCAAAATAAGTGAGTGGCAAAGCGAAATTAGAGAAGGTGGGAGTTACAGAGCTGAGCGGTGACCAATCGAATGAAAGATTACAGTGCTTGTGTCTTCAGCTGAACGCTTTACTTTGGCTAAACATTCAATACCAGAATATTTAGTATAATACTTCAGTACTGTTTAACGAAAGAAATGTTATATAATGAAAGTGATATTTAGTTTTGCAAACTACAAAACTCCATTTTACGTGAGAATTATCTTATACATATTATATTTTAGAGTGTGACAAGATAGTAATCGAACATTTTAATTAAGCATTTTATAATATCAGGAATAAAATGGTAAATGCATTATTTAACAATAAATTTTAATATAATTTGTTTATTTTAAATTGGTCTGGGATCAGATTTCAAAGCACAGTTCACCTGCAATTAAAAGTAATAAATTAAGTCATTATTGATTATCACAAGTTTATTTCTAATATCACTACCTCCACAAACACCCTAATCAACATCCCCCCCACCCCCCAAAACCTGAAAAGAGTACTGTTAAAGTTTTGAACCGGGTTCTATAAAAGTAGTAAAACCCTTATAACCTATCCAAACACATAACCCATCCCTACGTATGAAATTTTGCAACCCCTTTAATAACATTAATTATATATTATAAACATAAACACAATTTTACAGCTATAATTCAAAGCTTGTAAAAATCTTACTCTTACTTGCTTTTAAGGTTATGATGGAGAAGGACAACCTCATCCAAGAGGCTGCAGGTGAGAACAATGGGCTTAAGGAAGAGATTCGAGCCCTGTTGTCACAGCGAGACGATCTCAATGCTGAGAACGCCAAACTTTCTGCTCAGCTTCATGGCTACAGAAATGAGCTCAACCAGGTTCTGGCAATGAAGGACTCCCAACACAAGCAGATTCTTGCTGCTCAGGTAGAACACATCAGTGTCTTGGAGAAACAAAAAGAAGAGCTTGAGATTCATATTCAAGCTCTGGAAAGTGGTGCCACACAAAGAAAGGTGCCAGCAGTGGAGCAGGAGATCTTGAGTCAGGCCAGTGAAGGAAGCATGAAACATAATGCGCCGGGGGCTGAGATCGAGAAGCTGAGGGAGCAGCTCCAAGCCGCAAGGAATCGTATCACTACCTTAGAGGAAACCTTGGAATTGGAAAGGGATGCCCAGGCAAGCCACAACAAAGAACTGAAAGAGCTTAAATGGGAGAGTGGTATTCTGCGAACCGAATCAGAAACTGCAGAGGAGCGGGTGGCAGAGTTGGCACGTGACCTGTTGATGGTTGAGCAGCAGCTTTTGGAGGAGAGGGAGGCAGCAGGTCAGCTTCGAGCTCAGAACCAGTCCTTTGGTCAAGCTATGGCCTCTCTTCAGGATGCAAGAGATCAGGCTGTCAATGAGGTCAAGGAGCTACAGCTACAATTAGATAAGATAAACCGTACAGGCCAATCACCATCTCCACCTAGTGGCTTGAAAGGAGAAGTGTGGAGCCTAAAAAATGCACTTTCAGCATTACAGAATGACAGGGAGAGGATGGTTAGTACCCTTGTATATTTGTAGTTTAAGAATCTTGTGTAGAATCTAGTTTATAATGATTACATCCTAAAAATGACATTGTTTCTCAGTTAGAACAGTTGCGGCTGCAGCGTGCTGAATTGGACAGACTTGGATCAGGCGAACTATCCAGAATATCTCAGGTTCTTGAGGAAGAGAGAAGAATGGCATGGGACAGAGAAGGTCAGATGGAGAGAGATAAGCAAGAACTGGAGATGCTCAGGTGAGGATTTTGCTCTACTCCCATCATGACTTAATCACATATGGGTGTCCATGAAAACTTGTGTTTGTTTGTTTAGTATGACACTATTGGTAGAATATAATCCTATAATCCTACTAAGTCCTAGTATCATAAACCTCACTTAAATATCTTGAAAATGTTTCACATGTGTAGGTTGGAGAGGATGGACTGGCAAGGCCAGGCTGAGATATTGAAACAGCAGACCCTCACTGCACTCTCAGACAGAGACCAACAGGTACGGCAACTCACCTCTATGCTGGAGGAGGCGCGGGCGTCAAAACTACGGCATGAGTACCCACAAAGACAGGTAAAAGTAGTACTCTAAAAATTCTGTGATTTAGTCTAAGATATAACCATTTATTGTCATTTATCAGTTTTTCGTTTAAACTGTGACTATGTATTGTATTTTTATAGTTCTGTAAAGTACATCTCTTTCTCTTCTTTAGGAAAGTCTGGCAGTAGACACTGCTCCTGGTGGGCCTCTAGAGCATGACGAGGGATATAAAGCAGAGTTTGTTCAACTCCAGAGAAGGTACTGTTCTTATACACATCCACATCATCCATTTAAAATCTAACACCTGTGTCACATGCTACATTTATAACAGTCATGAACATCTTTACGCTCTATTAACATACCATATTGTTGTAACATTTAAGTGGATACCTTCCTTTTTTCTGTTATTTAGTATATATTCTTTCGAATTCATAAAGATTTTAAACAAATCAGGAATTAATAAGGGACTAAGCTTTACAGCCAACTTCACTCTTTAAGAGCCCATGTGTGTTTGCAACTTTTTTATGCAGATCCACCGAAAAGATGTGATGGGGGAAGCTCTGGCTTAATGTGGATATAGTCTTAGATATCGGAATTTAATTTGGATTAAATGCGGGGCGCTTAAGATGTGTATCACATTGTAAAAGATGTTTTTTTCATTGTCAGGTTGGACGAGGAGACAGAGCATAGACTGAGAGTAGAGGAGCAGCTTGTTGCTGCCCAGGATCATATCAAAAGGTTTGGGAATCTTAGGTGAAAAGTAATAATTGCTAAGACATTTTCTAAAACACCACCAGATATATTAAGTGATTTTACCATTTTACCATTGTATAGTTTTACACAAGGGGAGTGGCAGACAGCATCTGATAGAACGTCAGAGACTGCTGTCCTGATTGAAGCACCAGAGGGCGCCATTACACGGGTAAAAGCCAAGTCTTAATTTCATTTTGATTCCAAGCCAATTGGAAAAGTAACAATTGGATTAAAAAGCATAAAAACAAAAGTATTGCATTAACAAATGATCTGAATTTCTCTGTATGTCCCCCAGACTCGCAGTGGTGGACCTGGGCTGTTACGGATGCTGCGGGTAGCGTTCTGCTCCCGTCAGCGGACCCCTCTGCTGGTGTCACTCTACCTACTAACTGTTCACGTTCTGTTGCTGCTATGCATAGGAGGATACCTATGAGACACACACAGCATATTTTACTGAGACAGAGACTGCTACATACCCACTTCTTATTCCATACATTTGGGAAAACATATATATCCAATTAACAGTTTCACAAACACATGGTTCTCGGACCATTCACCAAAGTTATAGGTCATCTGTTTATTAGGATGCTTTTTATTCATAACCCTTCCACCTACTTCAAATGAGGCTTCGGGATACTAGTAACACTAAAGCACTACATGATAAACATTAGTTTACAGACAAAAAGCATCTCATCAATGAAGGAGCATTTGAAAAAATGTTAAAACTTGATTTCATCTCACTTTCTTTCTCTTGACATCTTGAATAACAGGAGGCACAAAACGGCCTTTTAACAGCCAGCATTTCAGTTCGTTTCATTGATCTTCAGTTTGAGAAGCATTCGGACGAAATGTATTAGTTAATACAAATACCGTACGTCTCTACTATGAAGTCTTTCCGAATCAGTCTGTCTTACAATAGCTTGCAGGCTTGGTGCACTGCTCATTTCTATTTGTGTATTTTTAAACCTGTATTTTTGTTTTGATGGTGTTTATTATTCTAGTTGTGACACTACACATGTTCAACACGGACTACTATTCTGTTTTAACCATTTTCGGTGGCTGCAATAAAAGTCATTGAACTCTTTTTAACAGCAACATAAGCATCAAAGTCAGCTATTATGTCCTTTTATTAATCAGAACAACTTCCTGTCATACTGCTGTCAATCATGATGTGATAAGACTGTACAGGGCTGCTGAAGGTTATGAACAATGCCCAATCGAGTGTAAAATCTGTGTAAATGATCCTTGCCCTCCCTTGACCCTGTTGTAGGGGCTATTTTTCGGGAAATAAAGTTTATTTATGGGAACACAAGACATGACTCAGTGTGATGTGTGGTTTGCGCGTTCACGTGTGCGCGCGCGCGCAGTCAGCAGGGTTCGTGCGCAGGTGTGGACTTGTGTCATTCCCTCTTTGACACTTTAAGGACAATTAAAACATTTTAAAGTGAGTTACCTTCAATGTCATTTGTATCCTTGTGTATGGCGAAGAAACGCGAAGAAAGTCTTGTATGAGGAAATAACTGCAACATTAAGACGTTTTAACTTGACCAGTTTCAGGAAGTCGTTCGTCGTGTCTTTAAACTTTAAAAGTTTTGAGAACAAACTTAAGCAAGTATTTATAGAGTCACGTGCAATTAAGTTGTATCACTATTTTGTGACGTTGTCTTAAAATTCTACTTTACAGAGTTATAAAATATAAAAAAATGCAAAAAAAAATAATGCACATTTATTTAAAAAAAAAAATTTTAGATGTGGAAATCTGTGGTGGGACATGACGTGTCTGTCAAGGTTGAATCTGAAGGGGATGACTGGGAAACAGATCCAAACTTTGAGGTGAGCAAACCCTTCCCTGGTTTAAGTCAACTTTGTCTTATAAGTTGTCAAACACATCACATGTTTGATAATATTTCATTTTAAATATTTGTGTAAAACAAGAAAACATCCCCTTCTCAATACATGTGTGTGTTTCAGAATGATGTCTCAGAGCAAGAACAGAGATGGGGTGCCAGGACCATTGAAGGCTCAGGACGTAAAGAACACATCAGGTCATTGCATACATTCATGCATGTGTTCCCTATTTCTAAATCCCTCAAGCACAGCATGACCCTGCTTCTATACTGCAAACAAGAGAGAATAAAACCATAAGTCGAAAGTTCTGTTCAACACCGCCTTGCACAGCAGAGGAAATAGGAAGTCGAAATGAAACTGTTTAAGTTGCATTTCCAAATATGGAGTGAGAACTGCAAGCTCACATTATTTCAGAACACAAATAATAATGTCATGTAGACGGGTTCGAATGCAAGCCCTGCGAAGAATTCGGAGTGCTTGTGTTGTGCACCAAATGTTCCACATTGCAATGTATGACATGTAGTAACATGCGGCGTGTCTGTGTTTGTGTGCAGTATTGCAGAATTGAGAGATAAGGTGTCTCATGAACATGAGGTGCTTAAGAAGAAGGAGTTGGAGAACTGTCCCAAGGCATCTTACGGCTATGGAGGGAAATTCGGAGTGGAAAAAGATAGAATGGACAAGGTTGGACGCACGGCTTATACGGTTTAATGTCGGATAATCGTATGTCAGAAATACGGCGGAATGCATCGATCTAGAATTTTGTTTGGGACATCATTAATTTTTGAAGAACTCAACCTGTGCTATGTTGAGGATCCCAAAACAAAACCACTGAAAACTTCCCCAAACATTTACATTTACAGAAATTCAAGAACGTTGACGAATTTATGTTTCCGACACCGAATGTTGTTGATTTTACATATCAAGACTATTATAATGTAAGACTGATGGATTTTTCCAGGGTGCCTTAGGACACGACTATGTGGCAAAGGTGGACCAACATTCATCTCAGACGGATGCAGCAAAGGGTTTTGGGGGAAAATTCGGAGTGCAGAAGGACCGGGTTGACAAGGTTAGAAAAACATGCTTTATTAACCGGTATTTCTGTGATTTCAGAGAGGAATTGCTCACGTAACCATGTATCTGTTTTTTTTTTTACCAAAGTCTGCAATGAATTATGAGTATAAAGGAGAAGTGCAGCAACATGCATCTCAGAAAGGTAAATATTCAAATTACGATAATTGATCCAAGATGTCACTTGCCATTCTTAAGGTCTCCAAAACCCATAAATGTTTTTATGTCAGTTATTTATATCATTTAGAGTAGTGTGTCATAAGAATGTGCGGGATTACATTTTAAAACATTCATTTTAGCATTGTTTGCAAATATCCAGTGAGGTTTTTGTATGCACAAGATGTGTACGACAACAGCCAGAGCTCCATACCAAGATCTGGTGTCATCATTTATTTAATTTATTATAAAATGATAAAAAGAGAGAAATACTTAAACAGACTTAATCCAGAAGGCTTGTGTTAATGTCTTCGAGACGCTTCAAGACACCTACCTGCAAAGCTACAGTACTGTGTCAAGACTCTTCACAATTCTTCATAATTAAGTTCTCATTGGATTATATCAAATAATGGCAAAATAAATGTCAACACACTACTGCAAATGATGTAAAAACTCACTTGTATGCTATTATATTTCTGTTATGTTTAATTTATAAACACAAACATCTTTATATCCAATGAATATTGTGTTCCGTATACATTATTTATTATATAATATAACATAAAGTATATTAAAATAGGTTTTTATAGTAAACAGTAAGTTAAATGTATTTAAATGTACACCAGGGATTTAACATTTTGATGCTTTCGAAGGTAACATACAGTATACCTGTAGCCTCATGTTCAAAGATTTGTTTTTCCTTTTCATAAAACTGTATTTGGTTGTCCATTAATGAAATATGCATAATCACACCTTGCGAATGTTGAAATCCCGTAGTCACATCTAGTGCTCTAACTTTTCAATTTTTTGCTCTCATAAAGATTATGCCAAAGGTTTTGGTGGCAAGTACGGCGTGCAGAAGGAGAGGGTTGACAAAGCTGCAATGGGCTATGACTACAAAAGCACAACTGAAAAACATCAATCACAGAAGGGTTGGTTAGATTATTAATAGTGATCAGCATTCTGGTCCTAAATAATCATTTTTAACGAAATATTAGGGTTACAAGTAGTTCTAAAGCAACATTTCTCAATCTTCTTCCAGATTATGCAAAAGGTTTTGGTGGAAAATACGGAGTGGAAAAAGAAAAAGTTGACAAGGCTGCATTGGGTTATGATTACAAAGGCGAGACTGAAAAACATCAATCCCAGACAGGTCGGTTACATCATAAATATTGACCAGACTTCTACTGTTCCTCAATATTTGTTTACCTATTTGGGGGGGTAATAGACAAGTTTTCAAGCATAGTTCTTTTTCCAGACTATGCAAAAGGCTTTGGTGGAAAGTATGGGGTTGAGAAAGAAAAAGTTGATAAGGCTGCTTTGGGTTACGACTATAAAGGCGAAACGGACAAACACCAGTCGCAGAAAGGTACAATATAATCATTCTTTTATAAAGGAACTTCCAAGCACTTCTTCATACTAAATGGGATGTTAGCTTTGTAATGACATTAGTTTTTCTTTGCATGCATTAGCATAAAAATATCTTTATTTGCTTTATGTTAAGGGATGGAAGAGAGTTTGTTATGAATACATATACCAAAACAAAATAAAGCAAACAACATAAAGGACGTTCATATATCCATATATGATGCATTTAACAGTACTTTTTAGCATGTTGCCAAAATGTTTTATGCTCTCCTAATTGTAACTCGCTTTGCATAAAAGCATCTGCCAAATGAATAAATGTAAACTAACAGGCTAAAAAACATTATTCGTTTTAGATTATGCCAAGGGCTTTGGAGGCCGTTATGGAGTTGAGGCGGACCGCATGGATAAGGTTCATTTACAAGACATTACACATATTTATTACACACGTTATTTTGTTGCTGTTTCGTATCAAATGTTGAGCAGTTTTGGAGTTAATGTGCAATTTTTCTCTCACACAGAGCGCAGCTTCATTTAATGAAATGGAATCCCCATCATCATCTTATGAAAAACCTAAAGCTTATGAGCCCTGTGAGTGTCTGTTATATTTTAATCTTTGTATAAGAGTATTAGATTTGTAAAGTAAATGTATGTGTTTATTTATGAAAAATAGATGACATTATGGATGTGACAATCCTGCAATTAAATCATGCACCAAAAACAAAACAAATGCTCTACCAACTTAAAGAGAGCCCTCATTGGTAATTGAACAACCAAACGTTGACATCCGTGCCGTTAGTATGTAAAAATGTTTGGGGGAAACTTTCTAAAACTTTTTAATTCAAGGTTGACAGTTTCACTGATTTGACGTTTCATATCAGTCAGAAAGGATCCCCAAAAATTATTTATCCACAGCATTTTATTGTAAAATATTGTAAACCTAACCAAAATGTCCCTTAGTTAGTATTTTGTAGCAATTATTCTTCTGTTTGTAGCAAGTGTAGGAGCTGGAAACCTGAAGGCTCGGTTTGAGAACATGGCAAAAGCTTCAGATGATGAGAACAAGAAAAGGGCAGAGGAGGAGAGAGCCAGAAGACTCGCCAGAGAAAAACGAGAACAGGAAGAGGCTCGACAAAGACAACAGGTTCAAACATGCATGTTAAATACATCATAACAGCCCACACACTCACACGTGTATATATAGACTTGCAGAGTGCTCTTAAATAGATACAAATGAAAGGGGAATTAAAATAACCCACCCACATACACAAGTCCTTTAGTGTGCACTATTACATATCTATATTATAAAGAAATATAAACATACTGAGGTAAAACAATGTTGTGGTATTACAGCTTGTTTTGAAACCAAATCAAATATTGATGCTGTCGATTATCTCCTCATTTAAGGAGCAAAGCAGACCTGAAGAAGAGGAAGAGAAGCAGAAACCTCCTCCTCTCCCGACTTCCCAAAAACCCACGCAAACATACAGAAAACTGCCTGAGATTCCGAAAGATGAACCAGAACCAGAGGTAGGACCACATACTGCCTTTAAACACTCATCTTATGTTTTTAAAAGTTTCACTGAAGCATAATACGTAACAAACTGCAGGAAAACAATGTATATTAGACCTGACCTGTTGCTTTGTGGGCTCTAACAGGTGGAGGAACAGCCCAGCTATGAGGAACCTTCTGGCTACAAGGAACCCTCTGGCTACGAGGAACCCTCTGGCTATGAGGAACCCTCTGGCTATGAGGAACCCTCTGGCTATGAGGAACAGCCTGACTCTGATGAGCCACCATCTCTGCCACCGCGCTCAGATGACCTGTCAGAGGATGAAGATCCAGAACGAGGTCCTCCCCCTCTACCACAGGACGAGGATTATGAGGATGTTGGTTCATACATTTCTGCAGGTTTGAAACTCATTAAATAGTAAGCATTATATGTGGTCTGCATTAAAATGCTATTATTCAGAAAATCCATACAGGTCTTAAAAATAACTATTTGAATAGCCTGAAAGTTTTTTTCAGAAGATTTTCCATTTTAGTTATTGTCATTCCACATAGGTCTGAAACTGGTTTAACCATCCCTTCACTAAAAATGTGGAAATGTGGCTTTTTTAGTTGCAGACAATGACTACGAAGATCTGAGCGGTGGACAGTCAGCTGTGGCCATTTACGATTACCAAGGAGGTACATCTTCACATCTAAATTTACTGTTGAAACTTTAATTGTGCCTTTATGATTTACATCCATATGAATCTTTTTCAGAGGCGAGTGATGAGATCTCCTTCATGCCAGAAGACATCATCACTAATATTGAGATGGTGGATGAGGGTTGGTGGAAAGGAACATGTCATGGGCGCACAGGCCTGTTTCCTGCCTCCTTTGTGCAGCTCATGTAGTTGACCTATTTCAAAGCATGGGCTGTGTGTTAAATTCCACATTTACATACTAGCTGTGTCCCAATTTGAGGGCTGCATCCTTTGAAGGCTGCATTTTAACACCGCGTCACAGTAGCAGGCCTTAAGGCTCGTAAGGCTGTCCCAAATTCAAAAACTGCTTGAAACGCAGCCTCAATATGCAACCTTTATATTCTGCGAGCTGAGATGGTTAACCTAAATGGATCCTTCAAAGGATGTCCAATGATTCATTGCACACTTGCAATTGTAGCATATTCTTAAATATACATTCAAAACTTTAGTTCAACAAAAGTAAAGTCTGCAGGTAATTCTCCCAGACAGTGTTTAGATATTATATAGGATGCGGTTTATTGTGTTTTACAAGTAGATTTCTAATAATATACATGTATCATATTCTCAAAAGTAAATTAAAATACACTTTTTCTGCCTCTGTATTTGTTTTTTTGGATTGGTACACAGCTACTATTACTATTCATGTAGTATGCATGTGCAAATTGTGCACAGGGAACACTTATGATACAGTATACTACCTGATGAAGTGTATATAACAGACCAGTGTTTTAAGTTTGTATGCTTAAACGTGCATGATCTTCATTATGAGCTTTATTGATTGTTGTTAGCATACAATTTGTGTGCACAAAATATGTGTAATATGCAAACATGTACTTAATTTCAGGAATTGCGTATTCCTTATAAGCAGAAGTTTATTTCTAGAAAAATAGTTTCTAGTTTTACACTGTATCCTCCAGTGAACTGTTGGCATATGTTTGCACCTTACAATATTCCAGTGTTTTTTGTACGAATTCAAACTTATGCATTCCTTACAATCATCTTAAAATAAATGACAAACATGAGCAGGTTTATTGTTTTTATTAAGATAAAAACATTTATACACTTTATAACTGTACAACTTCAAAATCAAGCAGACCAAAATAGACACCAACAATAATAACAAAACAAGTCTTGGATATACATGTATGTATATTTTATTTGGAAATTTGTCCATGTAGCTACTGAATCCAGGCTACTGAATGTGAAAATCAAGACTTTCTACATTGCCACTAAATTGAAGCACCATCCACAAATACTGCTTGTCAGTAATATATCATTACATTGAGCATTTATTTGTCGGCTGCATAAACAATCCATAAGATTGTACAAATTGCACATCACAAAGATGCACAGCAAAGCTCCTGTACAAAGTTACAGGAATGTCGTCCTTTGAGAGACCGGCCAGTCCATCTACCAGGCAAGACCCTTTTTAGGTTTTCCCTTCTGGCCCGTACGCTTGGCTTTCAACTTTTTTATCTGCCTTCTGCTCATCCAGACAGGGTAGCTTCCTTGATTATCCAACAATGTCTTTTTATTGCGTTTACGGTCCAAATCCATCTTACCGGCATCAGCTGAAAAACAAACGAGATTTAAGTTTCAAGCATGCATCACCACGCTTTCAATTATATAACCCACTTTGTCAAATTGATTTATAGATCTCACCATCCTCCTCCTGCATGTTCGCATCTGTTTGCTTTTCTGTCACCTTCTCAGCGGGCACCACCGTGGCAATCTCAGCTACGTCTTTCATGTCGATCTCTCCTTTCTCTCCATGGCCCAGCGCAGCTTTGAGTCGTGCCAGTTCCTTGGGGGCATTCTTCTTCCTCTTCTCGGCCTTCATCTTCCTCTTCCACTTGCTACGTAAACTTTTGGCCATCTTGACAAACACTGGGGAGAAGATGCAAGTGAAATCTCAAGACCACAATTTTAAAATCTGAAAAGTTACTAATATATTATTGTATTATATATACTAATATACTATTATGATATTATTTAATTATATATTATATAAATAGCTATTTTGATATGCATTTATTTATTTTAATATGCAAATAAATATTATACATATTTACAACATTTACATATTATCTCACAACAATAATAATAGTTAAATTATTTGGCTTTATAATCAATAAAAGAGAAAAAAAACAAAATAAGTAAAGAAATGCCAGGAAAAGTTAATTAAATTAAAGTAAAAGTGCCTCAATATTTTTATATGCTGTATATAGAGTAAGTTTAAAGTAAGTGACGTCACTAACGTTGGTAATAATTTTCTTATTCGTTTCTATTTAAATTTCTAATCATCTATACATTTATATATGATCAATTATTTAAACCATGTCAGTATTTTATTAAACACACGCATCATAATCATACATTTAGTATCGTGATGTCCCGTCTTTAAAAATATGTTAATTTACAAAGTAAACATCAAGTTACCTTTCAGCTCACAGCACCTCTGCTCACACGTGTGTCTGTAACTGTCGTCAAGCAGTTTCGCTGTTTTTCGACACTTCCGGTTTTGCGACATCCGTTGACGGCAGCGCATCAGAGCTCGCGCTGCAGTGAGCGAATTACACCGTCAGATGGAGACAGAACTGCAACATTTTTATTCACTATTTCATTAAAAAGAGCAAATCTAATTATATTCGAATGTAATACAATTATGTATCGACATTATATCGTTATTTATTTAAAACCCCATTTTTGTATTTTTAAAACGGGTCAAACACAGCCAAATAAACCATTGAACCATAAATAATAATTGATAAATAATAATAATAATAAACAAACACTGTTCCTAATTTAGCTCATTTAACACCTGTGTAAGACACGCCTCCTTTCTTCAAGCCCCGCCCCGTTGATCTGCACGCCTCGCGAGACGAACCAGAGGAGAGTGACGTCATCCTACATTCAAAGGTGAGAAAATCCCACGTGGCCGAACACGTGGTCTCTCTTCTCTTGTGTAAGTGTTGTGGCATTAGATAACAATTCCCATTCATGTTGCATTACCCCCCCCCCCATCCCCCCCTCCAATTCCTATAAGATCAAACTAAATTAGACCATGCCAAAAAAAGTGCATGTGACCTGCCAGGGGTCCAGCACGACCCCTCATCATGAAGAACAGAAATCTGAATGCCCATCTGCTGGGCACGGGTGATGATGCCCTTGGCAGTCAGCTGAGCTCGGTAGCGGGGGGATTTGTGTACGCTGTTGTGTGTTTTGACTCCCACAATTAGGCTTTTCCAGCTCGTGATGGCCTGTGTGTGGAATAATGACGTCCCAGGACGCCGTGCTCCTACATAAACAGGATGCCGACGGCACACGGCTCTATTGCACGCCCTCTCGTGAATGCACTGTTTGCAGGTGTTCACGTTGAATGAAGCACGGGTGGCTGCCTTTACAATTTCAACCTCATTCTTTTTTTATTTTAGACCAATTTGACCATTACTTCATTTGAAACCTAGTGTGCCGCCTTAGTCTACTGTCTAGGCAGGTAGCGACAAATATGTCTTGACATTTGGAATTTTTAACGAAATAAACATGTTTTTTGTCCTTGTACATTCTGGCGTTTTCTTCCTTGTAGGAATGACGCCTTCGAATTTGGCCACAATAATCAATTTTATTTGACGTCATAAGTACCGAATATTAAGCAGCTCTTGATGGATCAATACATCGGTGTATTGTGTGTCAAGTGTACTCTGTAATAGTTGAGGTTCTTAGACCCTATGTTTAAAAGGATACTGAAGACTTAAAGCTCAACCATTACGTAAATTGTGTCATCGTTTAGTACCCCTTCTCCAATTTCAAACCTGATATGACATTGTTTTTTGTGCAGAACACAAAGAAGATATTTTGAAGAATGTTGACGGGAGCAGTCGTGGTATGGTGGTTTGAGTGTTGGACTCGTGATCCCAAGGTTAAGGACTAGAGGGTGAGTACATGATTGGAACAACATCCTGAACTCGATGTGAAAGAGAAGACTTTGGTTGCTAACTTTATTCAACATATCTTCTTGTGTGTTCTGAGCTGTGTGCACTTGACAAAATGTTGTGTGCGGCTTAGTTGATATCACAAAAGAAGAACATGTAATAAAAACTTGTACAAATATCACACATATTTAAGGTTATTCTGTGGAAAATAATAAAGTAATTGAGATTAAACCCAACAGTTTATTTCTCAAATTAATAGTATTTTTTTAATTAATGTAAATAAACATAAACAGTATATTTACTTAATGTCAAAGGTTTTAAATTTACTTATTTTGTGTGTTAATTGTTTCACAAAAGCAGACTCTTGGATTGTTGCATTTGGGCATTCTCTATAATGTGATATCGCACAATGGTCAGAATTAAAAACCACTTGAACATAAATACCAAATACACGGAATATCTTTGCTTGATTAAAATGTGGGTATGTGTGTCAAGTGTACAAGAGCTCTGAGAGGTGCTTAGACAGTGTTTCCAAGCAGTAAAAATCCCATTCCTCACAAAATCAGTTTAAAACAGCCGGCAGGGGAATAAGATTTTGTTCAAAGATGCCATTAAGGCAGCATTGAATACTTTGTTTCTGTTCAGGCAATCCCAGAATATGCTGTCAGGAACTCAGAATCTAGAAAAATTTTGCAATGTATAAAAGTGCTGATACCTAAAAGAAAAAGCAAATTGTATTGTAATTTATAAGCCTCTTGTCGTTTCAAACCTCAGAACACACAACAAGATGCAAGAAAGTGGCTTAAGGAAAAGCAGTTGTTCAAAAAGTATATGGATACCGGTTACCAGCATTCTTCAAAATTACTCCTTTTGAGTTCGGCAGAAAAGAGAAAGTAATCCAGGATGAAAATTTGATGGTGAGTACACGATTACAACATCCTGAACTCAATGTGAAAGAGAAAAGATTAAACCTGGAAGACTGCGTATGGTGATATAAGTGGAGTGTATCTTAAGTCATTTTTAAGAAACGATTGAAGATTAACCTTTTAAAATCGGAGTCAATAACACTTGCCCATCTGTTGTTGATGTATGCCTCATATATATATATATATATATATATATATATATATATATATATATATATATATATATATATAAAGCTATATTGTGGTATGATAACTGAGTCCAGTTTGGGATGCACTTGCACATTTTGCCCTTTTCAATGATGTCTAGTATGTTAGTCACTTTGGATAAGAGTGTCTTCCGGAGGATTAATTGTAAATGTTATTGTAATTAAACAATTTATGTTCATATCTCTCTACCATGAAACTGAATAAAGATGAGCATAGTATTGCATATTATATATGTCCTATAAACTGTAATGCGTAATGCATTAAATACTTAAAATACCTTTTTTTGTAAAGGTTTTTCCAATACTAATAGCACAGATATTAATATTCGGTGGTTCAAAAACCCATGTCAGGTCTCTCTTTAAGTATTCAGATTATTTTTGTTACACAGTCAACTATCAAAACTAGGCATACATAGAAGTTAAAAACACTCAACAATAATGATAGGAGCTTCTTTTTGCAGTGAATTAAAATGAAAGACATTAATCTGAAAGTAGAAACATTTTAGAACATTTAAAAACATGAATATTTTGCATTGCTTCATATTTTATATTGTTTTGTAAAGCTATTATTTAAACGATTATTGCTCTCTGTAGAAATATAAGTAAAAAGCAGCCTAAGAATTTCAACACCAAAATCCACCGAATGCAAGTTAACAAGAGTTAACAAGTTAACAAGAGCACTACATGAACAACAGCACAGATGGTTCACTTTAACGCCATATTGCTGCATATATTGCAGGATATTTTAGCTGTGAATACAATTTTTTTTCTTACTAGCAATAATGTTAACTGTCAACTGTTGACTGCTGTGTGATTACATGAAATAGACGCCATGGTTAATATATAAACATCCGACAGACTCTTAATTTATTTTACAGACACAAATTAAATAAAACATGTGAATGACTATTTGTTTATTCAATAAAATAAACCATTAAGATGTTTTGTACACAGCAATGAAATCTACATATATATATGTATAAAATAGTACCTAATAAAGCTTGATAAAAAACAAACAGATCTTAAAACTAGTATCATAGAGTAAGGCATAACTGAATTACACAAGTACAGTCTTACCAAACACACACACACACACACGCACGCACGCACGCACGCACGCACACACACACACACACACACACACACACACTCAACGTGATGGTGTATTAATCTACTATGATGACGGGCAAGTAATAGAAAAAAGGTACTATGGCCTGTGAGTATATGATCTCTAATGTAATAACACAATGATGGCCTTTAACAACACTCACTGTAGTGAGTTTTAATGTAAAGCTATCATAAAAATGCCAGCAAACCAATCTAGATACTTTTTTACGATGAAAACATTAAGAGAGGTGAAACTTCTTTTTATATCTCTAGGTATAAGGGTCCATTTATTTTTAATAAGAAGAAATGCAAGAAACAGATCTGTGTTCAACTGTGGAAATTTGTTTTTTCATGTCGTGTCACACAAAACGTATAGTTTGTTATTCGACATTATCCATAATGATTTATTTTATAACAAAAAGTTTAGAGTGTTCGCACCATTACAGAAATACCATAGCTTTGTATGATGTGCGAGGGACTTCACAAACTCATTGAACTTGCATGTGCAATTTACAATCTTAACATCACATTAACATGTGGGAAGACTCAAAATAGCAACTACGATACAGTTAGATATAATTTTTAAATTCAGTAAAAGTAAGACATAATATACTGTAGTAAAATAATGTATTTTTCCATATTCAATTTAAGAGTTGTTTAACATGTATTTAAATTTAAATTACTTTAACACATTAACAGAAATTTCAGTACCGATGAAGTACTTGCAGAAATTTTCAGTAGATTTTCGGGGTTTGATTTGCATTGTAGTCCTCCATTATGCTTAAAATGGACATTAAATGGATATTGTGTTTTTTTTCTTCTGTAATTTTAGATGAAAGAAAATGACATTTCAATATGTTACAAAAATTTTACTTATATGACTACATTTCTTCCAAATAAAACAATTCGAGTGTTATGGGTGTTATTTTTGTGCAATGATATAAACACACTTAGAGTAGGTATTTGTTTACAGTATAATTAGTTCATAATTCACTAAAACCTGGCTGATAGAGTCTAAATATAAGAAAATCAATCCATACCCAAGCTTTCCACTTAAACATTATTTTAAAAAGGGAAGTATCTAAACAGTTTTTTGCTAACCACATACACAATATGGACAGCAATCCATGGCATCAATATTACATAAGCTTAAAAAATATTTGTAAATTTCAGAGAAATTAACTGTTGAATCGTTTCAATCAATTATTTTAAAAGTTTGCACTGACACCAACACCAAATTAGGTGGACTTTGCTTATGGTCACGTTCACAAAACGATGTGAACACACTCCTTAAACTATTACTATAAAATGGAGAATAGTGCATTACTACTGTATGTGATTTGGGACGTACCTAATGTAAAAATATCTGCCCTGGGCATCAGTGCTCACTATGTAGTGCCCAGCTGGAGACACTGGCAGGCCACCATGAAGTCAGTTCACATCACTGCACAGACAGTGAAATCAGTTCACATCACTACACATTCAGACCTTTGTATTTCTTCTTTTGCCGTTAGGGTGGAACTATCTTTTGTCCCACAATGTTCTTTAAATTGAACATTTTATCATTTTATCATCCACTTCAATTCCATTTAACTATAGCAACTCACTGCTTTTCGAATGTCTCATTTATGCATTTAATTCAGAGGTGTAATAGCTAAGGATAAAGGTTTGTTGTAATGAAGATGTTAGTCTTAGCCAGCAGCACTTAAAATGACATATTGCCAAGGTCCTAGTCTCCTGCATCTATGGAACATCAGCGCACAGCGTTTTATGGACAGTGTGGTATACATCAATAGCACACTGCCATTATTGATCTTCTTTGCTTTATAGAATGAGGTTATCATGTCACCTTAATGCCACCGTAAAACATCTTGTCATTGTAATAAAGTGGGCTTTGCAGATGGTTAAAACACTATTTTTGCATTGGCTTTGAGATGGATGTTTGCCAAAATATTGTAGAGTTCAATGTGATATGTATTGCATGTATAGGAAAATGTATTGTTGTATGTTTTTTGCTTGTTGTTCAAGTTTTATAACATTATATCATTAATAACCAAACAACACTGTATTATTTATTGTATAAAGGGATAATTATGTTTCTGTTATTTATTATTTACTCTCTGGTTGTTCCAAAACACTACTATTGACAACCATAGGAGGACATATGAAATTGGTAGTCAAAATTATGGCCTACATTCTTCCAAATATCAAATTTTGTGTTTAACAGAACAAACAAATATATACATTTTATTTTCTACTATGGTAGTCAAATGCTGTTTGGTTACAAACATTTGTCCAAATATATTTCTCTGTTTCCAACAGAATAAAGAAATGTTTACATATTTGAAACCACGGGACAGTAAGTAAATTATGACAATTGTTTTATCTTTGGATTAACTATCCCTTTAACAAAAACCCGTTTTTAAGTATATCTTATTTCCACAGATGAAAGAATCAAAAACATGGTTTTATGACACTTGTTTGATTTAATTTTGATTTTTCTCTTTTGTTGATCTACACAGAGTAAATAATATATACTTATTAGTTTGTATGCTTGTGTGGAAACCCAGAATACACAATGGCAGTGTATTAGGCATTGCAATGTGATACATTTTTAAATACATTAAATGTTTTTATTTTAAATGACATTTTACGAGTTGCACTTACCCGCCTTCAAACTCTCTTCAATTTGCCATTGACTTCTATTGTGAGGTCAAAACAGTAATAAATACTAGCTGTGTGTGTGTGTGTGTGTGTGTGTGTGTGTGTGTGTGTGTGTGTGTGTGTGTGTGTGTGTGTGTGTGTGTGTGTGTGTGTGTGTGTGTGTGTGTGTGTGTGTGTGTGTGTGTGTGTGTGTGTGTGTGTGTGTGTGTGTGTGTGTGTGTTTTGTATTCCCAAAGAAATGCGGTGACACATTGTGATGAATGAGGTCAGGAGGACTTTCCCCGTCGCTGCTTGGAGAATCTGGCCACAGCTGAAGGGACTGGAGGTTTAGAGGCTCCCTGAACAGCTCAGGTAGATTACTGTATATTGATCTCAAATTGATGAGGCTCTAAGCTTTCGCCTCAGCTTGAAAAGGACAAATGCACTTAGTGAAAAATGATTAATAAATGCTAACAATACCGATCAAGTTCTACAATTATTGTGAATGTAATTCATGAGTCATTTGCTTTCGCCTGCCCTGCTCACTGTGCATCTTGGGTATTTGTATCTTGATTATCTAGATTGATGTTGTCTAGACTTTCTTCCACTATGGTCCAGTAATGCTTGCAGACACTGTGAACATTTCGTAAGAGTGATGGGGCTTTGTTCAGCATCTGTTGCCTAGCAACCCATTTCCGCGGAGAGACGGGTCTATGCGTCTGCCTCCTCACACACCCCTCGCACATGCAAGTCACTGTGAATGTCTGTCGCATGAAAGTGGGCGGGGCGTCACACTATGTGTCATCCATAAGTTCCATCCATCGTCACTTCTGATAAAAAGGCTTTTTGGCCCACTTGTGGTCATTTTTGCACTAAAAATTGTGTTGGATTGTGGTGTACCTATTCCTATAAACTTTTATGGGAGTTCTTAAAGAGATAGTTCACCCCAAAATAAAAACTGTGACATTACAAACTCACCCTCTGTCAATTCAAACCTATATGACTTTCTTTATGAGAACGCAAAAGAAGTGATTTTGAAGATTGTTGGGATAGCAGTAGCACACATTCACTTCTACCGTACCACCACAAAACTAATGAATGGATGGCATTTTCTAACATTTTTCAAAATATCTATATTGTATTCTGTAAAAACAAGAAACATCGCACAAAGTCTCACGCAACACAAGGTTGAATTTCTCAACCTTTTTAAAATATCCGTTTTGAGTTGCATCTCTATAGGCTTTGGCCCAACAACTGAAAAGATCGACTTTGCGTCTTCATTGCCTTTGCTTGGTTTACCGAGCATCCAGAGATGTAATTGAAAGCGGTGACTGGTCATATCAGTCTCGATGCTCTCTTTGTTCTGATTGGGAGGTTTAGGTATGCAGGTGGTGAGCTGGTGGGTGGATGTCTGTTGGTGTTTCATCCGTCATCGGCAAGCGGTAAATAACAGGTGCGCTGCTGAAAGATGGCACGCAAAGCTATTCCCAGACCTATGCTTCATGATGTACTACCAGTGAAAGTTCTGTCATCATTTACCCATCAACCTTTTGTTTTTTCTAACCTGTATGAATTACTTCGCAAGACACAAATTGAGATATTTTGTAGAATGTTGGTAACTAGCACTCACTCCGTTGCACTTGTTTTTGTTCACGGAAAGGAAGCAAATGCCCCTGCGTTTACAATTTGGGTATTTTTTCTAAACTGTATGTTCTTACTTTATTTTCAGGAGAGGAAAAACACACAATTTGAAACAGGATGACTATTAAAATTGTGAAAATCATGTATCAAGCAAAGGCATAAATCTTTGACATGTGAGGTCATGAATGCCTTACGAAATTGTGTGGCTTGTTCAGGTGAGGTGTGCTTTTATCAAAAAAATCCAATCTCCGGCTGGCCGGAATAAAAAACACAGACCTACTATAAATGAGAAAAACCGCACTCAGCTAGGGTCCAGAACACCGTACTCCATACAGCTTGCTTTTCTAGAAACATAAACCTGGTGCTTATTTGTTATTAGGATGAGATCTTTTGACCTTGCAAGTGACCATCTAGCAACCAACCTACAGCTAAGCAAGTGCATACAAGGCACTGAATGCAACCTTACAAATCAAAATCCTGGTTATTTCTCCCTTTTTAAGGAAGTAAATATAGGAACCCATAATATGAGCTTATAAGGTTTTCAGGTGTAACGCTTGCATTGTGCAGAGGCGGATCTGCTCATGAGAGATAGTGAAGATATTCTGGAAGAATCAGTCTCCATGGTGGCAGCCGTGTGGGAGTTAGGACACAGAACTGTAAATGAATGACACTATACAGAATCTTGCAATATTAGAGATGGCTAAATTTGAGTAAATCTTAGTCACACACAGTCACAGTGATAATAAATGCCTGGACATGTACATTTTGCGGCAGTGACATAATTGTCAAACATTTGGGTCTAAAAATAAGAAACAGTCAAAAAAGTGCCACCACCAAGTTTGATATCATGGTGCCTGGATAATTCGGGTCCCACAAGCAGCCCTATGACATTTGTTTTTCTACACTTTCTAACTATAGTTGATGTGAATCAATTTAAACAAAAATGAAATAATTAATATACTGTTAAAATGTTGTGTAATGTATATATAAGTACAAAAAAAGGAAATCTAAATCAAATATTTCTATTATAATTTTCCCAAAATGTGAGGTTATATTACAAATATATAGTTGTTGAATAAAAACCTTTTTTTCCAAAACATAATCTTTTGGACATTTTAGAGAAATGTACTGTTGGGTTTTTTCTCAATTGTTCACAATTATGAATCGATGCTCCAACTAATGGAACCAATGCTTCAAACGTGTGCTTTTTTAATTGATTTATATTGTATTCTAAGGTCTACTTATGATGATTTGAGGTAGACTTGAGAAGGATACGTTTTGATGGGGGTGTCGAATTGAAGACTTAGAAATTAACGCCCACTGCTATGATTGGATAAAAGTTTTGTGTAGTGAAGCTGTAAGACACAAAGGTTACACATAATCCCGACATGTCAAGTGATCTCTTACAACTTAATAGTGACGCAAAGTACAAATATTTTACTCACAAAAGATAGCTGCAGATCCCTGTCGATCCATATTGATAACAATATCCATATTGTCTTATTATGATTTTGTCTACTGAGTAATAAACATAATGTGATTGTACACATACCAGATTCAAAATAAACAGACTTTAAGACTTTAAGTTCAAATGTTTGTGTGCATTTGACTAGTAGTGCCAGTCCACCCTTAAAGTTTAGACGTTATTGCGCTGTTTTTTTTTTGTACAAAAACAAATGAACATAAAAAGTGTATCCACATTGGTATTGGCTTGGTTGTGCAGTGGGTATTTTGGCAAGTAAAGTCCAATATAAGAATAATATATACAATTAGCACATTAGATACCGTATTTATGACATTCTTGATGCTGTCATGTGTGGCGTTGACTGTATTGTTCTTTGAAAGCGGAATATCTGCATGCGTAATCCAGACTGATAGACAGGGCTTCCCCTGCCACCGGCATAGATTCTTTCTGAAAGATCCTTCTTTCTATCTCGTAGTATTGATGAATGATTCATCTGTCTGCGCAGTGGGGAGAGCAGATAGAATTTGGCAGTGTGTTTTGGACAGAGGGAATGTGTTAGCACTTGGGCCGAGGCTTGCTTCTGCTGCTCCTACAACTATAGATGCAACTGAGCGCCAACACGTGGCTGTGAGCCCGTAAGGGGTTTTGCTGTAAATCTGCTTGTTGGGATCATTAGCTGTTTTAAATGCTTTTATGATGGCCAGATGCTTGAATCTTGTAAACAGCACCTTAAAATGTCCCTGGAGCGTGTTTATACAACCAAACCAGCGGCTTTGGAGCAAGTAGGTTGTTTTTGTTGTTGTATAGCTCTTAGTAACAATATGAAAATATCAATTCTAAATGGTATCTATTGATTGTTCATCCTGTTTGGGTAACCTTTGACCTCTTTAATTTTTATTCTGAGAATAAACAAGAGGTCAACTGTGTGGGTTTGAAATAAATGCAGAATTACTCCTGTGTTTATACATATAACAGTCTCTGGAGACTTTTATGTTTTGAGCATGTAAAAACATATTTATTTTTGTATCTATTAATGTATTTATGAGTCTATAGTGCAAGTAATGCCAGGAATATTTTTTTAATCTTTGTAAACGTATTTCAGTGTTATTAAAATGTATAGGACTCTATATTTATTAATTCAACACACAAAGAAATCACATCTCTAAAATCTCTGTTATTTCTTCTTTCTGAATGAGATTTACAAGACTGTAAAAAAACTGTAAGTTGACAACCATATAAAAAATAAAAATAAAAACCAATGACTCGAATGGAATTTGAGGATACTATCTAAAAAATGGTTTTCAAATTTTTTTCTTAATTTTATTATATATATATATATATATATATATATATATATATATATATATATATATATATATGGCATTTCATACTTTTCCTTAATAATAAATCTAAACGCTGCGTTTGTTCATATTTGACCCAGTGTTGGGCTACCAACACTTTATGTTGTTATTTCAACCCAGCGTTTTTTAGTATAGCATATTTTTTTTTTACAAAATTTACACATCACTGATTCCAAAGTATACAGTCCGAGAAATGTTTTGCACAAATGCTAAACTTTCTGCACATACTTGCGTTTTAAATCTGAAGCAGTAACTTTGGCATGTATGGAAGTTGGTTAACAAAATGTGTTGTGTGACCACGCCATTTTGCTTTCAGTTGGCATGTCACTCAAAGATACCTAAAAAGTCTTTACATATAAATGTTTGACTCTTAAAAATTACAACATACTAAAGCTTCAATGTCCAAGCTTCAATGTTGCACTTCAAAAAGCACATATTTGTGCTTAAACAGAAATAAGAGATGTGTTTTCCTGCTTAAATAATCCCAAATGCCTGGCCCATGGGCAAGGCTTGTTTGTTTGAACAAAATGAAGATCAAGTCCAAATTATCGTCTGGACAGCAACTCGCACGTTGTTTTAGTAAGGTTTGACTTTACAATATTCATTCAAAATGCGAAATGCAAAACCATGTTCCTTTTCGGCATTTAAGGGCTTGTTTTAATCTCATAATGGCTGTAAAAGCTTCCAAATACTTCATATAAACACACATACCAGGCTTTGATGAACAATCTTGATCCAAGAAGTGGCTCTGCATCAAGGTGCTTTGTTACAAAAAGCTGTGTTTGATGTGTTTAATGTCTAATTGTATTTTTCATCTGAATGGGCTGGCCGGTGGGCCCGTTTGACAAGTTATTGGTTTTCTCTTCCTAGTAAGATGTCTTCTTATAGAGAGGCATGTGTAACGCCAAATAAAACCCACAAAAAAGGTTGCTCCCCTATAAACCTCATCCATCAGCCTGAATGGCCGAGCGGTTAAAACCAAATGGGTTTATGTGTTACTGCAAGTTGACTTGAGCAAATAACTAATGGTAATGGTACATTAAGCCATGGGATACGCAAATCTAGATTATAGTCACAATTTTTCTTTCTGTCATCTTGTAGAAGGATCTTTAGGGATTTTTTTCTTCAAACTCTGTGTTGTCATGGTTACAGTGTGTAGCACAGTCAGATGTGTGTTATCATGGAGCTGTATTTGTAGGTGGTTGGCCAACTATACATCGCATGGGTCAAAATTTTTGTTTTTTTTCTGTTATATCGAAAATTATGGCCTGGTTGCGAAAACACCTTAAGTAAAATTTTTCCCTTAAGTTCGCTCTTAAAGAAAATGACACTTATGGGTTTCTTTAGGGGGAACATCATAAATCCTTATTATTTTGCTAAAGTATCTTTTTAAGTGACATTGACCCGCAATCACTATATGCAAAACCCTTAATTTATACCCATAGGTAAGGGGAAATTACCCCCATATTGTCTGTCTCAAGGGATAAACTTAAGGTGCTTCAGGCAACTTGGCCTATGTTCCATATTGATATTCTAAAGCTGTCATTGTCTCATGGTATTATCTGTAAGGGAATCCCTCTAATAGAAAGCATAGCAGAACCGTTTTGATTTATTTGTCATTGCCGTTTTAGATTTTATGAGCTTTGATATCACATTCAGTAACAATCACAGCTGTTGGCAGACCAGTCTTGTGTTTGCAAACAGTTGGCACCTTTACATGATGTGTACTAATTCTAGCTGATGACACACTGAATCACGTCTTAGGAAGTCTGGTTTCACGCATACCTCCAGTCTTGATTATTAGCATTATCATATATTTCCACCTTCTCCATTCCGCAAAGAGTAAATCAACTGGGATTTGTGGATACTTTCAGCTCTTGTTGCTGTACAAAAAGTATTTAATTTGGAGTGCTGGAATCAAAGAAATGAACGATGTTAAGAATAACAGAGATGTAGACTCATACATTGCACCTTGATCGATAAGGGCAGAAATGAGAAATTGGATGTATGTTTCTTTCAAACTTACAGGTTCAGTGGTTTTTACATTTTTTAAATGATTTTTGGTTGAATTAATTTGTGTTTGTCGTCAGAATGTAGCAGAAACCATCCATTCACCTTTTGTTCGGTCCGTGTCGTAAGTATATTTGGTTTCGCATTGTTATTACACAGAATATATGAGTATATGTGAACTTTAAGCTCGAAATACATCACAGATCTTTTATTTTCCTGCTTTGTTTAAATATAAGACAGTGTTTCTCATTAAATTGGTTTCTATTCTCCTAAGTTAATCAATGTAACCTCACATTGCAGAGAGAATGGAAATGCTCCTTTGAGAGGACTAGTGATGTTTACTGAAGATTAAAAAAAAGTTTTATTTTTTATCATTCAGGAGTAGCTCTGTACACACTTCTGAAACAGTTGTGTTCAAGATTTAAACGGTTATTTTCTAGATTAGGAGAAATTTAATATTGTTAAAATGTCAGATCTCTTCCATAAAATTACACACTTTTCGTACCTCTACAGGTATACAACACATAAAATAATGGTGTACATTTTTGGGATAAGTTATTGCACCCTATGCCCCTATTGTGTACTCATATTTACAAGTTTTGTACCCCTAATATTGAATTGATACACAATGTACCCAAATAAGGGTACAGTATATTATAAATATATATAATTTATGAGTAATAAATATAATGTATTTTATATTGATTAAAGTACACAAAGGAAACATTTAAAGGAAGCACACCAGTTACAGAAAAGGTATATCTTCCTTATTGACATCTGCAGCCTAATCCACATCTCTATCCACATCACAGTTACTCCCATATCACATCTGTAAAATTGAGCCAACCATTTAGCATTTCACAAACATGCACTTTTGAATTCATGCATTTAGACACTTGCTATTAATTTATTAATTGTATAGCCATTTTATTGAAAATCAAATATTAAGGGAGTAAAATACTGTATTTTTTTCTTAAGATCTATTTTCAGATTCGTTTTTAAATCCACTCATTTTGCCATGCTTTAAAGTTTCCTTTTTCCACCTTGCAAGATCAATTAATTCAATTGTTTCCTCACGTCAAGACGTTTCTACTTTGAAACCTTGTAAAGATCGTATTCCTGTTTCCTGGCTAAAATTACAGAAGTAAAAAGCTATCATCTGCTCTCTGGAATTGCCTTCTCCATCTCTGATCCAGGGCGGCACACTCTCACTATTCCCCTTGGATTTTTAGACCATATCCTGGAACGAGATTACCATTTTCCCCTCCGCAACCCCCAGAAGAACCCGACAAACCTTATTTTCTCTTAGCCAACATTTGGTCTTTCCTCCATCACACCAGAGACTTGTGACCATCCATTCATCTCCCATCTTCCTCTATGTTGTGTGAGATGTGACTTTCATGGTAAATCTCTCAGGAATTCACTGTGCCTCGCCCCAGATGCGGCTTGAATTATTAATCCCATCCTGCCATTGGAATCCTTCCTGGATTGCAAGGCCAATGCAAAAGCACATCTGTCTGGTAGTTGAATAGGGTGTTACTACTGCGAATTCTGTTGCCAGTATACCGATTCCTTAATTCTTTGCTTAACTGTCCCATTTTAAATTATTTTACATATTAATACATCGAGGAATCGCTAAAACAATATCAGTTGCTTTTAAAAAGATACGCACAATCTAAAATGAAGGCTCACTCTTATTGCTATTGAGGTCTCAGTCCTTATGACACCACCATCAAACTCTTAGAATAGGTGATAAATCAGCTGTCAGATGAAGGAAGCATTAAAAGACTTTTAGAGGAAGCTCACGATTTCCATTAGACTGAAACTGTTCTTTGTCTTGCTTTATCTCTCACTTGTCTCCTTGAGTACAGATTAATTCTGCAGTATTGCTCAGTCAGGTACATCACTCCGGTCTAGTTTAACGCCTACCGGCTCACGGCCAGACTTCCTTCTCAACTTCCACTCTCTATGCCAGCCTGTGATTCTCTGAGGGTATTTGACGTTGACTAGACAGAGGTATTCTGAGCCAATTTATGTAGACTATTGTGCATATACTGTATGTTTTAGTACAGTTTGAGTAAGACACATGCATTCAAATTTGAGCTGGTTATGTGGTAAACATTAATATTATTATCACTCATTATACAAAAGATCGGACACTTTCGTATTTATATAGCACCGGACTGGAGATTGCTGTGTTCACACCAAAGACAAATCAAGTAATTTAATGTAAATTAATTAGTAACTTAATCAATGCAGAGGAGAGAATAGACACAAACTCGCTGCAGGCAATACAAATGGCACAAATCGGACGGTTGGCGCAAACATGCGTTAATCGCATCATCTGCTTGTTGAGATATTTTTTATCTTGTGCGAGACATTTACGTGAAGAGCTCGTTGACATCTACTGTTTAAACGGTATGGTCGTGCAAAGACACTTCCGTATTGTAAATGTTTTTCATTTCACTCCTGCAAAAATAACTTTACAGCGAGTTATGAAGAGCATTGAATAGCGTAGAGTGAATTTCGTCAATTTTGCAATTTTGTAAGTGTTACTGTTTTATTTTGCAAAATTTTATCAGCGCAGTCGTGGCCTGGTGGTTCGAGTGTTGGACTCGTGATCCCAAGGTCGCTGGTGTCATGATTCTGCCTCTCATAATCATGGTTTTCATGATTTTGCAGAATCATGGCAGACCCATATGTTTTGTGTGAGACACATGGCATTGTTTGTTTTGACATGCCATGTGCTCTCTTGTCTTGTCTCTTGACCCAGCCCCCTCGTTGCCTTGTCTATCTTCCCATCATTGTTTCATTCCCCACACCTACCCCCCTGTCATTATCCCTCGTTATGTTTCTCCATTTAAACCCCTTGTGTTGGCCGTTCTTTGCTGGTTTGTTTTGTATGCTGTTTGTATTGAAAGTTTGAGTTGCTGTGTCTGGTTCTCTTTGTGCCTGTTTCTCCCGTACGTGTAAATCTACCCAAGTTAAGTTTTGTGATTTGTTCCTTGTTTTGCCCCCTCGTGGGAAGTTTTTGTTTTATAAATTCAGTTATCCTTTTCCCCATTGTGGGTGTTTTGTTTATTATTAAAGTTTCTTTAGATATCAACTCTGCTGCCTGCATCTCGGTTCTCTCTCCACACAACCGTGACAGCTGGTTCAATACTCGCTACCAGCGGGAATACCCCGAGGTGAGTCCCTTAAACAAGGCACTGTCTCGCCAACTGCTCCCCGGGTGCAGCAGCATGTCTGCCCCCTGCTCTGGGTGTGTGTTCAAAGTGTATTCACTTACTGTGTGTGTATACAGGGATGGGATAAATGCAGGGCACAAATTCCAAGTATGGGACACCATACTTGGCCACACGTCCCGTCACACCCATTTTTTATTATAAAATAAAAAAAAATATTGAAATTATTAAAATGTTTAATATCTTGACTTGTACTGTGGAGAAGTACAGTATCTTTGAACGTGGACATGGAATCAAAATGAAACATTGTTTTTCGGCTTCTACTTTACTTGTGTGACCATACAAGCAGTGTTTGGTTTGCATACAAGCAGTGTTTGGTTGGCAATTGCAGAAAATGTTCTTAATTTTTAATCCATGGTTGGGCAACAACAACTCAGCATACTGTAAGAAAAAATGTTGCAAATGTTAGTGTTTTATTGTACAAAATGCATTAAAGATTTTTGCACCCTAATTCAAACTAATGAGAATATGACACTGTTAGTGTTTATACTCTATATATAAAGATGGGTAATGTTTGAGTTAATAATAAAATACATAATATTTAGACTAAGGAATGTAAAGAAGAGGGTGCAAAAGAGCAGTGTCTGAGAAAGTTCACATGAAATTAATATGCAACATTGATTTTCACATTCTACTGAACATATTATTGTACAACTCGTGGTTGAGCAACAACCCAGTGTACTGTACTGAAAGCTGACATTTTGTGATATTTTACTTTTTTATTTTACTTAAGATTCACAGAAATACGGTCAAAATGGAAATGACAGAAATAGGCCGTCTGGTGCATTTACTGAGGGTAAAATAACATAAAAAATCATTTATAGATTTTATTTTAAAATTGGTTTGCCTTTTGCTTATTTTTGTTAATGACCAAACGTCTATTCTACCAGTTTAAATTCTTATTTTAATATTTAATAAAATTTCTTGAAATTTGCTGGATTTTTTACCAAGTATACTGTACAAAACTGTTTTTTATACAATTTTACTGTTGTATTGAACTACTAATGTAGAAATCTGTAATATTTTGCATTGTGTACCTGGCCATTCTGAGCTTGGTTTGACTTTTTTTTATAGATTTTGAGATTGTGTAATTTTTGTGTAGTTCTGGTAAGCCTTGTGGGAACATAGTTTTGATTACAATAAGATTTTTTTTTTGATGTTTAGGTTTCAGACATAAAGCAGTGTATAAACAAACCATTAAAGCTATGGAAAGTAAAACATGGAAACCCATCGGTTTGTGTGTATGTGGGACCAGTCCACCATCTGGACTGCATGAGAGGGCATATAAGCCATGTGGTCTTGAATGACTCAATTGGAAGACTTAGATTTATCGGTGAAACCATGCAGCCTTAGTAGATTTACTCAGCAGTTAATCTCTGCATCACCACATTCCTCTAAGCAAGTTTGTTCGTTTTTGTAAAGAATTGTTTTGGATCAGATTGTTAAGTCAAATGAGTTTCAGCGTGTGATTACCTAATCCATTTCCATGGTGCCAATAATGAATCTCTGGCCAACAGTGAACTAACAGCTCTAGTGTTTAAAGTGCTGTGAATGTCCGTGGTGAATTGATCTAGATCCCACAGCTTTCAGGATATGAGTTTCTCAACTATACAATGTTTCTGTGATTGCTTTTGTTGTTTGAGATTGAGTGTGGAAGATTAGTCTATCCCACAAAATATCCATGAACAAGGTGTCTCAGTTCTGTCTGTCTCTGTGACTTCAGCCATATCATGCCTCGGGCTTTCTGAAGGGAAATAGTTACTAAATAATTTGTAAAGCAAAGATAGATTTTAAGGATATCCCTTGACAGGTTATTAGGTGCCACAAAGGTTCAGTGATGTTTCAAAAATGATTTTTACAACATTTTCAAATGAATTGATATTTAATGTGCTGCATTTTCTCGAGCTTGTCCTACACAATCTCAAAACTGGGCCGCAAGCGGACAAGATATGGGGAAATAGTGACGCTAATTGCATCATGCGGGCAGTATATGCGGATTGTACTTTAATGGTTACTTTTTGTGCTTTCATCCGTATGCGATACATTCATTATGTTTTCATCCAAAAATCTGAATTTAATTTCCAACATAGTTTGTGCACATTTATTTTTAATCTAATAAAAAGTTTTTCCCACTAGGTCGTGTGGATAATCTTTTAGTGCACATGTTCGTCCTGGGTTTTTATGCGATAGTCCTGCATGCGAAAAAATAGGTGGATGAAAATGCAGTTAATGTTTTACATTGATTAGGTTCATTAATGTAATTCAATGATGTACGCTTCAAGAAAAAGTTAAGCGTGGCTTAGTAAATATCTTATATTTACTTTCAAACTAATCTCTTTGAAAATATTACACTGATTTCTGTGAAAAATATTAAAATAATTGAATAAATTCTACAGTTAATATCTCCAAAATTTACAGATTTTAAAGTTTATGAAATAAAAAGTTTATAACAAATATAAATTTGTGACATACACCAATATTTTTGCTGAATTCTAATTCTAAATATTTGAGTTGATCATATTTACTTTACACAAAATTTAAACAGTATATTTGCTTAATTTCAAAGTGTTTTATTTCAAGTTTTTTATTGGAAATTGTTTCACATACAAACACGGTAACATTTTTTGAAGTGTATACCATTAAAAATCAACTGTAAGAAACCGGGTATGTCCGTAGGGTACAGTAATGTACCCAGAAAGGTACAACATTCAGATACTATCCCAGTATTAGAAATTTCCTCTTAACCTTCGCTCTGACAATGTGGATTGAAATGGATATGCAGAAAAGAAACATCATGTAAAATCCATGAAAAAAGTAATGTTTTATTACATTACAAAGTAATTTTTCCTACTATGTTATTTTCCGGCTACACCTAACTCACTAGGAGTTCTTTTCTAACCTACTCACTCTATCTAAAAAAAAAACAAAAAAATCTTCTGTAACTTCTCTCTGTGTAACTCGGTAGCATTGTTGTAGGACTTGTTCACCTATTGTTGTATCGGCTATTTACCGCTTCATTGTCTCCTCGACTATTGTAAGTCGCTTTGGATAAAAGCGTCTGCTAAATGTAAATGTACTAGTGTGGATCCATGTATATATGTGGTGTGAATGCAGCATAAGGTTGTTTACACCTTGTGCAATGACTTACTTTTGGTCATTATTTGGGTAGCACACATATTCTAAATGATTAATCTAGATTAAAAGAATTAATCTAGGCCCACCACTAATATATATATATATATATATATATATATATATATATATATATATATATATATATATATATATTATTAGTGGTGGGCCTAGATTAATTCTTTTAATAATAATATATATATATATATATATATATATATATATATATATATATATATATTATTATTATTAAAAGAATTAAGTCAAAAGTAAGTCATTGCACAAGGTGTAAACAACCTTATGCTGCATTCACACCACACGCGTGTAGTTGGACGCTTGAACGTTTAAATTCATTCGCGTGTACAACTTTCCTCATTCGCATCCAACGCGTCATTCGCGCAGGGGGGAGAGGCTTCTGTTAGGTGAACTCAGGTGAACATTTTATCAGAGGAAAAGTCATTTTATTGTAAAATAAGCGATTAAACTTCATGTGACGGCTTTACTTATAATCTTAATATGTGTATAGAGCTCAAATGCATTTATGAGAATTATTTCTTCCAGTAAATGTCACTTTTATTTCTGTCTTTGTTAAAGTATAATAAAATATAATGTGGATGTATAAAGCTCTGAGTTTCCACATAAAGCCCTGATGACTTTCTCCTCCATGTTTGTTTTAGATAAAGCAAGCTCCTGATTGGTTAACGCCAAAGTAAAATCTTTTCATCTCATGCGTTTCGCAACGTCACGTGTGATGAGGTCATTTCACAGTAGGCATACACACAGGGTTAGAAAACGCCCCCACCCTTGCAATTCGGCTACGTATACATCCGCTCTTAAAGATCAAAGTCATCATAGCGTAGTATAGACACAGCTCCCAACCCAACTTTGAGATTAGATTAACGCCAATATTTTTTTTATCGCCCAATAGGAGTCTCATGTTAACGCAGCACGTTAACGCCGATAACGGCCCACCACTAATATATATATGACTGGTAATCATGTCTTCTCCTTTCAGACTCTGTTTTGAAATCTCTGGTGTAATTGGTGCTGAAATATGTCAAACTTCTCAAAAATATGCAGTTCTTAAGCCCCTGTCGAGTTGATACACAACTATTTACGGATGCTGTTGTGCGTCCCAGCATAAATATTAGCACTCAGACTCCTGCATACAACTGAAACGAGAACTATATAGGGACCTGTTTGAATTGACATTTATGTGCATTGTGTAAGTTTAAAAATCAAGCCCATGGCGCATTATACACTCCCTAAATCTACCACTCAGGGCTCATGGCCATCAGCAGCTGCCTGTCAGCTAGCTTAAGCCACCGCTGGATGGTTGCTTGGCAACTGAGACCCCACACGGGAGTTTATTCCGCATAAAGGAGGCCAAGGATAACCCCTTTATTCCAGTCACTTGGCCTTCTCTCATATTGATTTTAAGGGCGAGTCTTGTGTCTCCAAAAAAAAAAAAACACGGGCCAGACAAGCTTTTCTAGTCTTGCTTTAAATAGACAGAAAAATCTTGGATTCCTATGGATTTGTACTGTTTTATTTGCATGAAGCTGGAAATGTTTCTTTGACTAGATTTGACATAAACTGTGGAAACATCAAATCTTTTTGCATAGTTTATTGTGTCTCCTCCATTTGACCACAGTTCTAATGTGGCCCCACGGCCTTTTTAAAGAGATACTCCACCCAAAAATAAAAATTCGGTCACAATTCTTACCAAGCACTAGATTTTATTTTGTAAAAACATTTGAATGTTTTTTAATCAAGACACCTTTACTTGACAAGGAAACTAACCTAGGGTATTTTGTCTTTTTTTTAGGAAAGAAAATATAAGAATAAAATATAGAGAATAATAAAATTAAGTTTGAAACATGCAAACTAATCTGCCAGTGGGGTGAGAAAAATAAATTAAATGAGGTACTTAAGTATGTTTTCAATCCTCATTGACAGATTATTTTTGCATATTTTTAAACTTTAATTTGCTTCATTTATACCCTTTCTTCCACAAAGAAAGCACAATATCTTTTTCCAAGTAAATTTGTCTTTTAGATATTTGTAAGAAAGAAGACAACATTTTTCAGCATTTTTCTTGAGTGCTTAAGTTGTCTGAAACTGAGAGTGACAAACATAATAGACAAATTGTTTGTTTTCCTAAATAACAATAAAAATAATAAAAAAAGGTTTTTTTCTTTATCAGAACATAAAATAATAAAGTATTTTTTGTTCTATAGTAGTCAATTATACCCCAAAAACCTAAGTTACTAACATATTTCTTTATGTTTAGCCAAACTTATCTTTTATAAATGTTTGAAACAATGATCATTAAATAATGAGTTAAAATTATTTACTTCTTGTAACATTAAATCTTACTTAAGTAAAGATCCTTAGGCCTGGGTTTGGGGAACTTTAGATGCGTCTTTACTGCTTCCATGCATGTTTAGATTAAAATACTGTGTTTATTTCAAGATTGATATCACGTAGAAGCATTTTTTCTGATCCACATCATTCAGAATAATACTTGCTATTTGCTTCCCTTAAACGCAAAGCCCCAGAGGTTACGCAGTAAAAACACTTTGCACTTTTGAAGATATACATCATATCTAGGCACCCAAGACGAACGTTTTATTCATAAACAAGTAATGTCAAACTAAAAAGATACAAGCAGGTTTGTTTGGAGACAAGCGACTATCTGTTCTGAATCAAGGTGTTTGAAAACTGATGGATTCTGGTGTAACATCGCACAGGGCTTTAGAGAGGAATTTGACTTTTGATGAGGCTTTTAAAGTCTGTTCACAAGATTGTGAGTGAGTGGGAAGATACAAATATTGTGGATTTTCTATATTGTCAGCAGCCAAAATATTGCCCCAAGTTAAATGCTGGAGATATTTATATTGCGCACAACGAACGGAAGGATAAAAATGATGTACACTTAAATGAGGTAAAGACTGTAAGTAATGAGTCATATTGTAAATGCTGTCTTCAGTAGTCACAGAGCAAGCAGACCGCAGGGGAAAGATGGGTTTATCCTGTTTTTTTATGTGACAGAAAGCCTTGTCACACAGTCCATTTGGCTTCCAGCTGAAAGAAAAGCCAATCTGTTCAAATTCCCTGTACGATATGTGTTTCCTCCCAATTTCACTGGATCTGTAGTGTAGTTAAGGAATCCCATTAGTGGCTTGGCACTAAAAATGGCAAAAAACACAGGAGGAGATAAATGAAGTTTTCTTCTGTGTTTGATATGTAAATGTTCATGTTGATATGAGTTGTCCTAGATAGAAGGGTTCCCTGAACATCTGAGGTTGAAATGTGTAGAATTTTTTAGAATTTATGATGATACTGTCATAAGCAGTCATAAAGTAGAAACTTCATTAAGATCAGTAAATCATGCATTCAATCAACGTATGGTCTTGAATTACCAAGCTTACCTGATAGCTTTTGATACTCCTGTGATGAAGGTCTTTCAAGTCTTTTCCAAGTTTTTCACCGTTAGTCAAGTAATTCAGGGATATCATTTTACACCCCTCCAGCTCAAAAGCAAGAAGAAAGAGAACCTCCCATATGTTATGCAGCCCAGCCAAGTCTTAAGAAACCACCCAGTTATCATAAGATTAGCTTCAATACCACTCCTGGGCAACCTCAAGTTGAATAATGTTTAAAAATGAATCCCTTAACTCATCTTGGAGCAGGCCACCATGGACTTCATCCCGGGTTTTCTGTGGTTAATAAAACAACAACCTGGTGAACCGGGGAAATTCTATGATGCGTGATAACTGCTTTACCTCCTGTTTTCCCACCCGAGGCTGTTTAACAACAATAAAAACCATCATAATACCTGAGTGTTATTGTCCAATCCTGGCAACCCAATTCCCAGACAGAAGTAAACTGTGAAAAAAGGATTTAGAGGAGTACATTTATGAAGCACATAAGCAAGGACATATTCATCCATCCAAAAATGTAGTCCTGTCTATAGATGACCTTCTGGTTAATTTACGAAATATTCAAGAAAATTATTGTTAAACTGCGAGAAGAGGTTTAGTTCACACAGCCGCTGTGTACCCCAAAGGCTGAAAAGTGCTGTCTCCATTTATCAACCATCTTATTTTATAGATTATAACATCTTCCAAACTGGTATTGCCATGGATGAGAACCCCACATAAACCATTATAAAAAAAAAATGCCAACGTTTCTTGGGATCTGAAATTTTCCATAGAAGATTTATACAGTACTTCCATACCATTGTTCTTCCACTCATAAATCTTTTCAAAGGACAGTCCAAGTCCTTGTCCTGGTCTCCCTTTGCCACAGAATTACCTTAGCCAACCCTTCACGAAGCTGACTCCCTGCATACTCGGTTAACATCTACCCTTGTGGGAACTGTCTGAGGCTTTGTCTATCAATCACTACCTTTAGAAGAGCAATTGGGTCTGGAATGAGGCATATCACCACCTCCAGAGAGCCATACATTGTTAAAAGTTCTTCTGTGATGGCCAGTGGAGGGAGATTCTGCAGTAAAGTTCGAGCATAGAGTAAAGGTCTCTACCAAGTCAAGTCCCATGGTCAAATGAACTGTTACTTGCCTCATCATTCATCCCCCTCTTAAGAGAGAATGGCACAACAGGTGAACCCCTCCTCCATTTTTGGTATACGGACCTTCTACTCTGTTTGGGAGATCTTGGGTTCTAGTCGTCGTTGAGGTTTTCCAAAATACCTGGTCTACTCTGAGGGGTTTATGGCCCAGAAGAACAATCCTGGGTTTTGCTTCCCTGGAAGTCTCATCACTCTCACCTGCCTCTTCTGAGTCTCCTTCGCTGTCAAGTCTGCCAGGAATATTGTCTTTAGACATTTACCTCTTACAGATCTCTAGTAGTACATATTTAAGTTAATGTGATTTCAAATAATTTCAGAAGTATTGAATTAAGTATAATATGAAATAGACTCTACCTATAGAAAGATCTGTTACCTTCAGTAGATTGCCATAAATACTGTGGGATCAATCCTTTCTAACAGGTTATAGTACTAAGGTTTGTGGTTCTCTGTGATGCAAGTCCTGTGTGGATGAGGATGTGCGGAGGGCATTTTCTGCATGGATAGTCTTTAATTAATGTACATGAGACTGTGATCATAAGTGCCTTGTGTTTCTCAAAATGGCAAACATCCTCGCGGCAATCCTATCTAATGGACAAATAGAAATTGGATGGTCATAACAGGGAATATAGTCTGATCTTTTGGCTGTGGTTGGTTGATGGGGCGTTTGCTATGTGATTGCTAACTTGATTGCCGTAAAGGTGCTGGGTTGTTGCAACTGTGATCGAGGCTCCAGCTTCTGATAAGTAAGCTGATTGTGAATTTACCTGGCAGATCATTGGCAGATCATTTTTTAAATTAAAATTGTTTCAAAAATTATGTACAACAACGTAGCAGTATAGTGGTTTTCTGGTTGCTTACGGTTTCATTTCAGAATATTAAAAACCCTAAAAGCACCTAAGGTTACAAATTTAAACCCTGTAAAGGATGTCACGATGATTCCTATGTAATTATTATGCAGAGTGGGCGTTATGATCTACATTAATATTGTATAATCCAGAAAATTGGATTATGGTAACCAGATTGAAAGTATTCATATCCACGGCAGGTTTAAAGCATAAGATTATAGATCACCTGAATTTATCTACCAGCCAATTTGAACAGCCGACAGCATCTATCCAATTCTAACAGCAGAGCAAATAACGAAAGACAAGTCGTTTTATTTCAGTAATTGTAATTGTTGTATTTGCGATTGTGTATTTTTATTGCTACTGTTTCTTACGATATCCATCAATGTGATGAGGTCCAATGAACAGCTTTACTATGTGGGTTTACGAGGGTTTAACACGGTTCTACACGACATAAGAAAGCACAATAACGTGATCTCAGCTAAAATGATACAGATAAAATGGTTTATCTGGATGTAGAGTCGTATAATCCCCTTCAGACCGTCTGAAACGTGAGTCTGTTGCATCAAGCGCAAAGAAGATCACAAAACCTTATGTATTCTCTCTGTCTCTCTCTCTCTCTCTCTCTCTTTCTCTCTCTCTTTCTCTCACAGTCTTCACATGTGATTTATTTTTCTGTAACCTCGCTAGTGTGAAATGAGTGAAGAGTTTGTCAAGCTGAGCGGGAATCATTCGATGCTGCATGATGCTGTATAGAATGTGAAACCTTAAAGAGCCTTGTAAAGCCTGGGTAAATGTCAGGCTTGATAAAACACATTCTCTTTGATCTTTAAAGAAGCCGGGCCGCAGGATCCAGGCCTCTCAAGAAGGCAAAAATAGACCTTATATGTGAGAGTGTGTGTGGTAGGATTTAACATGTTTATTAATATTCACGTCAAGTTTTTTTTATAGCTTTAGTATTTCTTGAGACTGGAAAGGAGGATTTACAGCAATAGTTCACATTTGATTCTTTCCTACACGGTTTTTAATCTGCCCTTTGCAGTAGAGCTCTCACATGTCAATGGTACTCTATAAATATATGGTAGAGCTAAGGTTAGTCAAGATCTCAGGCTTATATGAAGCTTATGAAGTCTTAACACATTAGTTTCTATTAACAATAACGATTCCGATGTTTAGAGGTCAGGGTTAGCCAATGGTCGACATGGGCTGCCAATAATTTGGTTGATTTTTAACGAAGTAAAAAATATATATTAAAATATAAACACAGCCCTGTATGGAAGTATCCATTCTTGATAGTTACCTTACATAGGCTTAATGAGGATAATAGCTGTGCAACATGCATGTAGTCATTGGGGGAACATGTTTCTTTATTAATTTACTTTATTTAGCTGATCTCAACTTTTTATTCGCACTACACTGCTGATGGACACAAATACAAATGTGCATATTCTTAAGCAGAATTTTCCTTCATGCAAATAAGTTGTATGGAAACCTGGATGCAGTAGTACCTTCCATCTCACCGATAACACGGGACTGTCGCGTAGGTGCCTGATACAATTATCGATGTCGTATAACGGTACTGAGAAATTAGAAAATGGCAAATATCGGTCACCAGCCGACCGATAAATTGGTCTATCTCTACTTGACACATGTTGAGTGGACCACTCTGGCTTAAAGCTCAAAGGAGACTAAATCCAGATTCTGCAACATGATTCTGAAAAAGAATTTGATTTATTGCTTAAAATCTACAAATATAAATTTGTAATAGAAAACCCATGAAGCTGTTTGCATGAAGACTTGAAAAAATTGTTTGAAATATTATTGTCCCTTATTTGAAAGTATTACACCATGATATGTGCAATTTTTCTTTATGATGACCCAAAAAACAACATACAACTGAGATCTTGATTCTTGTAAATAGTTCAGTCCTCTCTCTCTGGTCTCTCTCTCTGGTCTCTCTCTCTGGTCTCTCTCTCTGGTCTCTCTCTCTGGTCTCTCTCTCTGGTCTCTCTCTCTGGTCTCTCTCTCTGGTCTCTCTCTCTGGTCTCTCTCTCTGGTCTCTCTCTCTGGTCTCTCTCTCTGGTCTCTCTCTCTGGTCTCTCTCTCTGGTCTCTCTCTCTGGTCTCTCTCTCTGGTCTCTCTCTCTGGTCTCTCTCTCTGGTCTCTCTCTCTGGTCTCTCTCTCTCTCTCTCTGGTCTCTCTCTCTCTCTCTCTGGTCTCTCTCTCTCTCTCTCTGGTCTCTCTCTCTCTCTCTGGTCTCTCTCTCGTCTCTCTCTCTCTCTGGTCTCTCTCTCTCTGGTCTCTCTCTCTCTGGTCTCTCTCTCTCTGGTCTCTCTCTCTCTCTCTCTCTCTCTGGTCTCTCTCTCTGGTCTCTCTCTCTGGTCTCTCTCTCTGGTCTCTCTCTCTCTGGTCTCTCTCTCTCTCTCTCTCTCTGGTCTCTCTCTCTCTCTCTCTCTCTGGTCTCTCTCTCTCTCTCTCTGGTCTCTCTCTCTCTGGTCTCTCTCTCTCTCTCTCTCTCTGGTCTCTCTCTCTCTCTGGTCTCTCTCTCTCTCTCTCTCTCTCTCTCTCTCTCTCTCTCTCTCTCTCTCTCTCTCTCTCTCTCTCTGGTCTCTCTCTCTCTGGTCTCTCTCTCTCTGGTCTCTCTCTCTCTGGTCTCTCTCTCTCTGGTCTCTCTCTCTCTGGTCTCTCTCTCTCTGGTCTCTCTCTCTCTCTCTCTCTCTCTCTCTCTCTCTCTCTCTCCCTCTCCCTCTCCCTCTCCCTCTCCCTCTCCCTCTCCCTCTCCCTCTCCCTCTCCCTCTCCCTCTCCCTCTCCCTCTCCCTCTCCCTCTCCCTCTCCCTCTCCCTCTCTCTCCATCCCTCACAGCAAGAGTTCAGCTCATCACAGCTTTGATCACTGGTTTCCCACCGGGAGCACTTAAAGAAGAAGTGTGTTATTCCTGCGCCACTGGCGTCACCAAACGGAACTGTTTGATGTCTGATCGATTGAGGTTTTTCTGAATTGGTTGCCCGCTCACTCTTATAAGCCTATACGATTACACTTTCAGAAAGCCAACCTAGAAATTACTTGTGTCTTGTTGTCTCTCCACATTAAACCGAGGCCAAACAACTTCAGCATTGAAATTCTCTGATTTATTTGACTGCAGGCTGGCATTGAGACAACAGTACATGCTCTCATTTTCCAAAGCTCAGTATTATGACCATGGACAGCAGCATTTGGCTCTTTACTGTGAAAGCACCATGGACAGCGACAGTCCCTGTCAGCCTAAAGATTCCCCTGTGGGAGTGACACTCTACACAAACCTACATATCCATAGTAAGCTTATAATGTCTAAATATCCGCTCATATAAACATGTGTTCATCTGGTGAAAAGAGGGATATTTCAGTATAATTAGTATCTACAATTATTTAAATCCTACGTTTAGGTTGTTAATAACATTGCTTTATGATCTGTAGTCCCTGGAGCTGAAGAATTCCAGCAAGAAGGATTGGCAAAATATTTTTAACAAAATATTTTTAACATAAGTAATATTTCCTCTATGCCATTCAGACTACAAAAATGGGTTGTTGTAATTACTTAATTTTATTCTGTATATTTGTTCCAATTTCAAAAATATATTATTTAATCACATGGAACCGATGTACACGATGAAATCAAGAAATTCCAACAAATTTTTTTTCAATGGATGTCCAAATATCAAGATATTTGATAGATGTCAAGTCACAAGAAGGTAATAAAGTTTGTTATCTTTTTACAGTGTTTGTTACCATATTACTAATTTTGTTTTACTTTCTGGTATAGTATTGATTTTTACCTTCCTGCGGTCACTCCAAGGATACAGTGTTATGTTGGATGCACATATCTTTAAAGAAACTGAATATTTCATAAAAATGTCTTTTTATTTAAGCACGGGTATTTTTATTCTTACAGTTTCTTTAAAATAGTAGATATATAGTTGATATTTTCACGTATGCATTTGAAATATGCTTGATTTCAATCAACATTTTTGTCAAAATCTTGCTATGCTGGGATTAAAACGCAATGCTCCTCCTTTTTAAAGATGTACCTATAAGTGCCATTCTATAAACCCTCTGCAAAATATACACATTCAGTGTTTAAACCAAGACTGCACTGTGGCACTGTGTTGGCACCTTCTAAACTGTTCCACCAAATACTACACAAAAGTCTTACTTGAAAAAAATCCTTAGTGAACACTTAGTTAAGAACAGCCAGCGGAGATAAACAGCTTTGATGTTGTTTTAATCTGCCCATGACTTTAAAGGGAAAGTATGAAAAGTTGATCAACTTGTAAGAGTGACGGTCAACCTTTTTTCACTGTTGAATCACATCCAGAATATAAATTTGTCTGCACAACATATGTCTTTGCAAAGAACTGTTCACACAAACACATCCATGTTTATAGATTTAAATTAAAAAAATCATAAAATAAAATGCACAATACACAGACATACATTCTTAACACACACTTTTATTCTGGATGTGATTAATCATTTTTACTGCCATAGTTGTAGATGTTAAAGTGATAGTTCATCACAAAATAAAATTTCTGTCATCATATACTCACCCTCTTGACCTCTATAGCTTCTATACTTATGCGGCGGGACACGAATATATTGTTAACCTGGATGTGATTAAATGTTTATTCGTTTGTTAATAGATATGTGCTTTAAATCCTCTGTATTGTGTTGAAGTCATTTGCTATTTTATTTCAATTTCTAAATCTAAGGTCTGATGCTGAAATAAATTACAGCTTTGTTTTATTAGAAATGGTACAGTATGATGTTTTAACCGTTATGCATGTGACATTTTAAGTTAAGGATGTCTCCGAAAAATGCTCTTAATATGTAATTGTTACCTTTAAACTGAACCAATTGTTTATATTATGCAAAACCCTTGTTGATAGTGTTTAAACTTCAGAAAACATCAGTCTATGATCAAGTTTTCTATTTTGAAAAAGATAAGTAAACTTGCGTATTGGACGTGATAAACACTGGACAGCAACTTTGGGAGACAAAAAAACTTCTCAAGATTTATCTTAATTACAATCCACAAACCAGAATCGAAAATATCCAACAAATGCCGAAGAGATAGCTCTTTATAAAACATAAAATGATTACTATATTTTAATATTCATGTTTTATATAAATTTATATTCATGACCAAATTTAGTTTTATGGATATTACAATCCTGAAAATAGACTAGAGTTTACTATGAAAAATCATGCAAAATTAATATCTTACAATTGTAAGAGAGACAGATGGGTATTTTTAAAAACCAAATGTTGACATCTGTGCTATAAGTATTACCAAAAAGTGTTTGCTGCGTGGCACACATGCACTTGCATTGGCATCAAATAAAAGCAAATGGGTGCAACTGCTCAGTAACCAACTTTCTCAAAAACATCTTCTTTTGTAATCTCTGGAAGAAACAAATACATACCCGTCTGAAATGTCATCAGTATGACTAAATGAAAAAAAAAGTTATTTAAAATTCTATTAGGCTACTTTAATTCACTACTTGTATTTATTTATAGATTTACACGTGGCATACAACTATATCATAAGTCATTAGAGTAAGTGTGTGGGGCACTGAGACCATTTATACCCAGAGGGTGTGCTCGAAAACCTCTGATGATGTAAGATTTATTTTTAACATGTTTGCAAAGACCATTCATACAAGAGTTGAATATTTATACGGTTTTGTTAAAAGTTTTTTGAATAGTGTTGGAGGGATATTGTGATGTTAGGTATTGTAACGTGCAGAAAAAAAAATATTATTGATGAAACATTTATTGTATTTTCTATAAATTGGCCTGCTTTTCATAAGGGCAATTCCAGTGTTATGGACGTGACATAAAAACATTCTTTTAATATAATTATAACCAGTAAACTAAATCAACTATTTACATATTCTAAACCCTTGATTGTATAGAAACATTAGAAAAATGTCAGTTTTTAAGTTTTCTAATTTAAAAAAGATGAATGTATCTGCGTTATGGACGTGACATACAATGATACAGGTTTTTGGAGACAGCAAACTTCTTAAGATTTATGTGAATTAAAATGTACAAACCAGAATCAAAAATATCCAATAAGTGGCCAAAGTATAGCTTTTTATAGTACATAAAATAATTACTATATTTTAATATTCGTGTGTCCGTTTTTGAGCAAAATGTAGCATTATGGATGTGACATAAAAACCCAACTAGACCAACTTTTTTACATTCAGAACCCTTGTTGATAGAATTTAAACATTAGAAAAATATCAGTCTATGCAAAAGTTTTCTATTTTTAAAAAGGCGAAATTAATCTGCGTTATGGATGTGACAATAAAGGATACAGTGTTTGGGAGACAACAGACTTCTTAAGATTTGAAATGTGATGAAATGTACAAACCAGAATCAAAAATATCCAACAAATGGCCAAAGTATAGCTCTTTGTAGTACATAAAATAATTACTATGTTTCTATTTTAATGTGTTTGCTTTTGAGTAAAATGTGACATAAAAACCCTCTTGCAATGTAATTATGACCAGTAATCTAAACCAACTTATTGTACATTCAAAACCCTTGTTTATACTATTTAAACATTAGAGAAATATCAGTCTATGCACAAGTTTTCTATTTTTAAAAAGATAAATCTGCGTTATGGAAGTGACAAAAAGGGTACATTTTTTTTGGAGGCAACAGATTTGTGTGAATTAAAATGTACCAGAATCTAAAATATCCAACAAATGGCTAAAGCACAGCTCTTTATAGAACATAGATTTTTTTTACATTTTTTATATTTTTAGCAAAATGTGGAGTTATGGATGTGACAATCCAAAAAATATCCCTTACTTGACAGCTAAAAATACACAAAAATGTACACATGTGCAACAAATACAGTAAAACCCATTGCTTAAAACTTACACACACACACACACACACACACACACACACACACACACACACACACACACACACACACACACAGAGAGTGACAGACAGACAGACACACACAGAGAGACAGACAGACACAAAAAATAATTTATACATTACAAATTGTATTCATGACTGCTGTCATAAATAGCGCAGCTGCATCTTTAAGACAGAACAGAAGTCCCCTCTTCTCCTTCTGCAATGGTTTCTACCAAGCGCTGCTGCTGCTGCTGCTGCTCTCTCTGCTCCATCCTCAACGTGCCATTTTATCCCTAATGGACAAATCTGGGAATGGAAGTGTCATTGATGTACAGGACAGTGTTGTGTTTCTGAGGATGCCAGTGGTGGATATTTGTGTGGTTTTGGATTGTGTCCCTGTAGCTTCCTCCTGGTGAATCGGATGGAGCAGCTGTGAGCTCCTCTTCTACTGCAGCTGTCATTGAGAACACACAGTGAGTATAGGACCATCTAACCCAACCACTGATGCTTTGTGTCTGATATATCACATTGCTTTAGCATCATCAAGGTGATTTAGGAATGCCATCCCTTTAGGAAACTTCCTGCAGATGTGAGAAGCATTGCTGTTGTAACACAGATCCATTGAATGAATGAAGAATTCAGTCTTTGAATGAATGAATGAAGGAATGAATGAGTTTTTTTCTGTTCTGATGGTCTTGTTATGTATTTGTATGTTTCATGTAAGGAGAACATGCATGGATCGATGAGAGAGAGAGGGGAGACAGAGAGATGATGTAATGCACTCCAGACAATGGTCCAGGATTCTCTCCAATTAGAGTCCCGGCTTTGGAAAAGACCCCTTTAAAAGAGATGAGGTCACTGTAGCTGTCTGACAAATGCAGAGGGGTTGTCACATACAACCCCCGATCTCACTTGTCCGACCTTATTCACATGTGCTGTCGGATTGACCGGACGTGATGCTCTGTCATGTCAATGGACGCTTGTTCATACAAAGGACAATTTGCTCATCCTTGCATGAACACTTTAACACGGTGTTGAATTATGAAGAATTGAGCTTCAACGAAATATGATCATATTTTTTATATTTCATAGATATGATTGCTTTGCAATGTATAGCTTTGTAACGTATGGATCGGATACTGTGCTTGACTTGTTACTCCATTATATCCAGGTTTATGCATAGGTATTGTCGGTCGTTCATTTTTTACATTTGTTCAACTGAAAGCGTGCATGGTCAGCATTGTGGTTTTTTCAACTTCGCTGGGATTCCCGACCAGTCTGACATGGTGACATTACTTCAACCAATGGCGTGCGTTTGGGGTGGAACTGTCGGTTTGTTGGTGGGATCGGTGTCAGCTCGCAGTGATGTAGAAAAAACACACGTCACCTTGAGGTTCAAGGCCGGGCACACTGTCTGTAAGGGGTCAACACATACGTCTCTATTACATTTAGTTCCATTCGGGGTGAAAGTCATGATTGTACCATATCCATGGAGACTCTTGGGGCAACCGGCTTCTAATGACCCATAATACCATAGACCGAAAGATGGGAATATGATCCACCATGTCCCACTGACCCTGTTTGTCGTGACAGTGGGTGATCTACAATTTCACTGTATTTATTATACAAACGGATCAATAAGCTGTGTGTGATATTTGCATGAAATGATCTTCTCTGTGTTCTGGGATTTTGCAGATAGCGATAACTAAACGATATTTAAGATGTCATCCTAAGAAGATGTGTTTGTAAGTCTTATGTTGTACTACTAGCTTTACTTAACAACATGCCTTCAGAATACTAATGATAAATGATTACTACTACTACTACTACTGATACTGATACTGATACTGATATTAATACTGAAAACAATACAGCACATAGCGAATACATCAACAATGATTGCAGGATTTTGATTGGTCATTAAAAGCATAGGGACATACTCGATAATTAGATTTTACTCATTGTTTAACCTTATTTACGATATTATCGCACAACCCAAGGAACAAAATGGTTAATATGACCTTGCTATAGGGGTGCATGTCCTTACTGTCAATACATTCTGATAATTACACAATTTGTTATTTGGACACAATGGAGTCTAAAAGACAAAGGATTTTATATCTAAATAAAATATAAAATATAAATTTTAATAATAAATATAAAAGGATTACTTTTTCTTGCTTATATTGACAAACACAGGATTTACAACGTTTAGCTTTAATTTTTGAACATGTTTGTAAAGACCAATATCAAATAGGCGATCACACCAAATCCTTAGACCTTGAAGAATATGTTTTTTCGCATATTACTATGCTAATAAAACATATTTTGTCGTTATTTTTAAAACCTCATAAATCAATATTTGAGGAAATGGAAAAACAACATATTTTTGAGAAACTTGAGGATTTGGGAAGTACTTTTAATACTTAGAATCAGTGCTCGAATTGACTTGGGATTGGCACAAGATAGTATTTAATAATGAATAAATGATATAATAGTGAAATGTCATTATATTTTGCGGGTAAGTTGTGGTCTGGTGTAGACCCCCATAAGACCTTACTCAATTGGAGCACTGCTTATTGAATGCTTAGGTTTCCACAAAACTCAATGATGAACTTTAAAAATGCAATTCACAAAATAAAGAAAACAATGTTTTGCAATGACAGCAACGATTTATGAAAAAAAATGGATTTCAGATGCTTTGACACGACTGTATGACCAAAGCAAACATTATTATAATATCAAGTATTCATTTCTTGTGTGTGTGTGTGTGCGTGTGTGTGTGTAATCAACCCCATTATTTCTGTCCATCTTGTATCAGTAAAAATTCAGCAGATTACATTGAACCCTCTCACCTCAACCCTCCTATTTCCTCTCTCCCTCCCTCTCAGTGCACCCCCCCCACACACATCTACCCGTCCATTCATTCAGACAGTGTGTGTGGAATGTGATAGCTCGTAGTCATCACCGCGGCTTTTACTCTGGGCATTGCCTTGTGCATCACTCAATATTCAGATATACAGTCTACTCGCTCCAAATGTGTTATCATGCAGGGTTCGGTTGGCACACATCTGCCTTGAATATCACTGCAGAGCCGCTAAATATTCATATATCATCGTACCCTTGATCCTGCTCTTGTCATTTAAACAGCTGTGTTAGTAATGGATAACATTACAGCTTTGTTGATGAATTTATCTCAGCTAGTATAGGATTTGTCTGGATTTGGTTGAGTCCATCATGGAACCTATTGAGAGCCTTCGTTAAGTAAATACATCATGATTGTTTTGTTGGCCGAATTTGACACACGTCAAAATTTAAAATGTTTGTGCGAGCTGTATCTGAGAGTTTGACGTGTCTACTTGTATTGGCTTGGGTAAAACCGTGTTCAACCTGCTTAACTTCCAAAAAGTGTCTTGGATGTCCTTGGAGGGATGTTAAATTCAAAACTCACCATGAGACAAAACTTAAAGATTCTTTCCTTAAAGAATGCTGAATTGTATTGTTATTTAATTTTATTGAATACTAATGTGTCTCTTGTAGGGAGAACTTCATTCCACAGTTCAAAGTTTTGATGTCTTTCCAGCATTGTGTTGATATGGGATGTCAGTGCTGATGGGGATCTATTTCACTTTAAGGTTCTGTAATGGCTTTCACTTCCTTCTTCCCAAACTCTCGCTGGCATTCTTTCAGTTTTTTTCATAGATGTGTTGATACAATACAATTTCCTTCATAAATTGATTGTGGAATGTGAATCTACTGTGAGGACAGGTGTATAGCAACAAATTATATAATTTGACCGTGGGTAAGTTTAGATTTTTATTTCTATGATTTTCTATTTAGCATCAATTCTGTATTTTGCAGACATGGCATCCATATTTAAATATATATTCTGGATTTCCTGGATCAATATTGTTTCTTTAAATTAAGGGTAGATTAAAATCAAAGTAATGTTTTTTTTACCCAAACCTAATTTTACACATCAATGAAAAAAATTACAGTATTAAAAATACAATAGAAAAATGCAATAGAAATATTTGTGTATCTTAGTGTTATGGCAACTTCTTTATGATAATATATCATGTAATATTATACATTCTTATTGGATGAGCTGCAAACACATGACCCTCCACATATGTTTTCAAAATAAAATCAAAAAAAAAAAAGTTAATTTAACATTAGATTTTTTGCAGGTCTTCAATTTTTTTCAGCGGTACAATACAACGATACAAAACATTTGTTAACCATATAATTTGTTTTATCAAATCTTTTTAAGTTAAACTCCAATCTTTAATGATAGGTACTATAACTGTAAATGTATGCCATAGGCTCTTTATTAACATGGTCAGTGAACAATCACACATTTATGTCTTTTAATAAACAATGTGATTTCAAAATAAGCACTTGTATTTATATATAACCCTATATTCTTTTATTCTATAGTTACATATGACTATTATAGGTTAATGTTCAATGTCTTCCCCTGTTTCTTTAATGTGCCCTTCCTTTGTTGTGTTCACTGTCAGTAATAGTGATGTAAGAGGTGATGTGTAAGCAGTGTTCCACATTCAGACCGCTGCAAAAACCACCGTGCAGGTGGCTGCCATCGACGTCACCCCTTGAGTGTGACTGAATGTGCAAATTTGGCAGCTAACAATCGTAGTACTTTACTCCAGTGCACAACCGTGTGTTTGCGCACGGATATGGAACGTGTGTGAATGTGATTGAGGGGGGAGCACCAGACACCATCCCATATGAATAATTTATTGATTGGCATATGGCATCGAGACAATACTACCATTCCTTTGTTTCTCTCCTCGCTCGCTCTTCCCCTTTTTACATGGACAGGTCTTCATTTTCACCTTTTAATGCTTTGGTTTTGATTTATTTCTCCCCTGTAGCAATGTAAGTGTAGAGATGTCTTGCCTTTCATTGTAGTAAGGCTGTTTTACAGTCTTTTATTGGTTATTGAAAATTGTTTTCCTGACTAGAAAGCTTTTTATAGGGAAAACGGTGCCGTGGATCGTTCTGTATCGAACACCTGTAAATATCCCATTAACTTCTTCAAGAAAGGAGTACGTGAAGGACTTCGAATAACGCCTTAAAGGCGCACTATTAAGATTTGGGCAAAAAAAAAACAGTTTTATGTGCGGTCCATTTATGTACTTTTGGGTCCGTTGTGTAGTGTATATTTGGTCTGTTCGTGTACTTTATCCCAAATATTTGAAGAATGATAATCCAGCTGTCATCAATAAATCCCAATCCCTTTATTTATCCAGGAAAGGTAAAACAACTTCTTGACTGTGTATTTAAAGGGTTGCACAGATTTGTAACAATTTGTTTCATTATTCAAGGCTTATTTTGCAGATTTTGTATTTGATGAAGATTATATTGGTATTTTTGGTTATTTTAATGTGTATAGGATGCCTGTTCATTATTTTTGTGTAGTTTCTGCACCTAACACAGTTGTAATAGAGTGTTCACACCAGACACGAATAGCCCGATTTATTGGATAGTTGCTTAGTGTTGTTGGACGCTTGAACATTTTAAGTTTACTCGCTTCATTGGCGCGACAGATTCACTTCAAAACAAACTCTAATGGCACGGGCTTCTGCCAGGTGGCTTCAAGTATTGCGAAATGGCTGACATGGGGTGCTTTTTTATGACTATAGTGTAAACATGTATGATTTTTGATTTGTCTCAATCATATATTAATTATATATATGTTGTATTCCTCCCCCGATTTTTGGGAAATGACGCACTGTAATCGTTAAATACGCAAGCCATGTCATTCGTGCTGCAGGATGTCTATTTGTGTCTTTGCACTGACTTAACATAAACATCACACACACTTACTGCAATGCTTTGTTCGAATGTGTCGTGTACGCATCATAAGAGAATTAAAATTGGTTTTCAAAAATGTTAGCCCCACCCTAACCTCATACTATTGGTTGAGCTGCTCGAACATACTTAAAAAGCACTAAGATTTAAATTTAAAGTGCCATCCAAAAATCAGCTTATTAATGTATTGCATTGCAAAATACGAGACAGAAGAAAGACTTAAAAATGGTAGGAAGCTCAAAGATCCTTGTTGCTACCAACTTGGTTCAGGTCATGAGTTTTCTCTGACATTTGTTATTCATGTGTGACGGCAGTCGTATAGCACAACTCATGACTGACCTCGGCACATTAGCTTCTTCCTTTTTTGAATTGTGTCTTTATCTTGTAGTCTTCTTGTCTCCATACAGTGCTTGGTAGATGGCAGAAGAGCTGGCTGATGCCCAGGGTGGTTGTGGGTTTTAAGTTAGCGGTTTGTGACTGGCTGTGAGATGGTAGGGTCTGGCCAAAAGCCTGTTCATATGGTGTCTGAAGGGCTCAGTGCCAGTTGAAAACAAACATGTGCTTTTGCAAACATGCGGAGGATCAAAAATAAAAATATAAAAAACACAGAACAGCAAAACAGCGTGTACATTAATTCCATTAGATCTTCATTGAGCAGTTGTATTCACGAAAGACAGAATCTCATTAATTACTCGTTTTTAATCTATCTTTAATTTAAAAAAATTATTAAGTATTGATTCTGGAAATCTTCACTTTGATGCTTGTGCCTCTGAAAATATTTTTAGTAATAAAATCTTTATTTTTCCTCTTGTCCAGGAGGTTATTTGAGTAATTATTTGACAATCTTTACAATTGTATCAGTGTATTTATGATTTTAAAGTTGTTTATGATTGAAATATTTCCCATTCACTATGTTTTTATGTTTTACTTAAAGAAAAAATAAAATAAATGTCAACATCTTATATTAATGTTAATGTGTATTTCACTAATGGAGCTGAGTAGGACGGTTTCATTTGCTTACATAAATTCATACTTAAATATGGATTCCAGTTTAGCAAAACTCTCATGATATTAAAGAGAAAAAAATAGATATTGAATGGATATTAATATTGATCTAATATTTGAATCTAAATCTAAATTGAATCGAATTGCCAAATTGGACTCCAGCATCTGAAACTATAACATTGCTGTAAGGTGTATACAGTATAACCCCAGATCATGTCCAGTGGTAATTCCATCATATTGCTTATTTATCGATTTTTGAGCAATAAGCTGGCCAAGACTGTATAAAACAGAATATGCAAATGTTACATTTTAAAGTTCTCTCTTTTTCCATAGACCTTTTAGTGTTACAATATTTTTTCATTTCATCCACGCTGTGGATTTTCTTTCTGTTCTTCATTGCTGATATTTATTCCCCAAAAATTAAATATGCAGCATTTAAACCGTATGTAAATGACATTTTATTTCAATATTTTGAGTTTAAAAAACAGACTTGATCAAGTTGTTTATACAAGGTCACTAAACTCACACGTGGACATGTATTAACGGGTTAAATCACAATAATATTAGTTTTGTAAAAAAAAATTTTATACAAAACCTATTCTGTTTTAATATCCAGATTTGAGTTACACCGGGAAACGTTTTTATTCAGAGACTACTTTAATGGACCTTTTTAAAAATAACACTCCTTGCAAGATTTGTTTTTTTATCATGTTTTAAAATTATGGATTTTTTATACATGTTGTTTTATTTCATTGTTATTATTTAAAAAGCGTGATTTTGTTTTAAATGTATTAATTTATCATGTTCTAGACTGTCATAAAGTCTACTTAAGATTGTCATAAATAGCCTTTGGGTCTGACGTGGCGTTATAAAAATAAATAAATAAACTGTCCTGGACATGCCACCCTCAGTCATTGTGTAACAGAAATCCATCTAAGATAGACGACCCAGGTTGTGGTTCTGGTAATTGTGCCACAGGAGACAAATCTACACACCGCTGTAGAGTGGCTCACTTATGTAAGAGAGGAAGTGATGCATCGTGGTCCAGTTTTTGATCTCTAGAATGAAGAATGCACATGGCATCTCCCGTTAACAAATACGGAACAGTCATTGTTTTGTCCCAAGTAGGAAAATTGAATAGATTTCAAGACTTTACGGAAGTACATTTACTATCGGGCTGCCATGATATTAGATTTTTACATGTTTTAATGGGCTTGAATATTTCATAATAACAATATTATCTATTGAATTGTTTTATAGAAACGTATCAGTCAGAACACAAAAGTAACCAAACAGCAGTGACACCCATACACTTCTGTTGTATGGACAAAATTCAATGCAAGTGAACAGGTGCCATGTTCCAACATTCTTCCAAATATCTTATTTTGTGTTTTGCTGACGAAAGACGATACGAACTCGTCCTTGCCTGGAGATTCCTCCGGCTTGTATCATCCCAACCAGTGCGTGTAGGCCTGCAGCCGTGTGTGGCGCTGATGCTTGTCATCCCTCAGCTTGCAGCCTCCACTGTCCTGACAGCTTTGAGTCTAACAGCACCAGACAGCCATCAAAATTATGTACATATAGTCTACATGCTGTTGACTCGCAGATGTTCTGAGCTGTTAAACGCTTGTACGGATAGGGGTTGGCACAAAAAGCAGTTTGCTGCTTCTTTGCAGCACACCACAATGTGTTTATCTACTCTTGTAATTGTGAAGATTACGTTGATGCATACCGGCTAGCGTATGTTTTCTAAGCATTCGTCCTCTTTCAGCAGGAAAAGATGATGTGCGAGGTGATGCCCACGATCAGCGAAGACACGGCGCTGAGTCAGCGCGGGTCCCAGAGCAGCGCCTCTGACCCGGACTCCCACTTTGAGCAGTTGATGGTGAACATGCTGGACGAGAGGGACCGTCTACTGGACACCCTACGAGAGACGCAGGAGAGCTTAGCCCTCGCCCAACAACACCTCCAGGATGTCATTTATGATCGGGACTCACTGCAGCGACAGCTCAGCTCCGCACTGCCACAGGTACAACACAAACTGGGTTCTGTTAAAAAGGAAGCAAACGGTATTGCGTAGAACATATGCATTGCTGTAAAGTATGGTACGCAAATCAAGTCCTTTCCCACATCTGTCCCTTTAGACAGGAAGAAACTGATCAGCCATTGTTATTCATATGGGATTATATTTTGTGCAAACCTAAGGTCAAAGATTGAAGCTATAGTGAAATTAATGGCTGAAATCAAACTTTGATGCTAAGTATCTCAGAATTTGATTTTCCAACTTTAGCCTGGTTTTCCCATGCAGGGTTCCCACACAGCACTCTTCATTTTGCTAAATATGTGCATACCCTACAGACATGCATGCACCCACATTAAAGTTATACTTTGCCCCAAAAAAATATTCTTTTCCGCCTACTTTTAACAGTGACAGAATTTTTGTTTTGGGCTGAACTATTAGATAAAAACTTGAATGAATCGAAATCCAGATTTTTGGTTTTGGCTTCCAAAAATTATATAATCAAGTTAAAACAATGATTGTCCTGCATTTATTTTTGCATTTTTATGTATCTGTAATTAATTCAAACCTATTTTCATACCATCAATATATCTTACATTTATTTGTTATAGAGTTGTCTATTTACTAACAAATTCTTCAATGTCAATTGTGTCTCAGCACAAAACGCAAAATTAGTGGGATTATAATTATTGTCGTAGTCGAGCAATCATAAGACTTTGGAAGTAAGCATTGGCTTATTCTTATCAGCGAAATATTAAACATGCTTTAAGTGTCAATTTACACTGATAAACTGTAGTGATGAAGTATAATAATAACTTTTGATGTCTGTCCACACGCGATAAGACACAAAAAGAAGTTTGTGCCTTTGCATGTCAATTCTTAGAAAAAAAAATTCACACACAAAAGATTCCCTTATGGAACATTTCAGCACCTTTTTAACAGCTGTTAGACTTAAAAATACGGCCATGTCACAGCTGGCCATGTTCGATTTCTGCAGCTGAAACGACCAATACTACAATCTCCATCCCAGTCTCTCCTGAACAAAAGGCCTAAAAATCTCCAACTGTGTTTTTAAGCTGCACAACCACTGGCCAGAGACTCAGGAAAGGCGACGTCTTACGTAATCACACCAAAACCCAGATTAGCTCTTCTCTCAAAGCAAAAGTGTGTCAGTAATTCTAGTCACAAGCTTTTGCCGCTCTCCTTTCCAGAAGTCTCTGTGGTCTCGGCGGAGAAGAAAAGAGGGGTTTGTCTTGCTGTGGTTCTTCCTGATAATGATTGCTTTGTTCATGATGGAGATACAGTCTTATCATTGCTTACTGTACCGATGGTGGAAGCAAATGTTGAGACAAACAACAAATGTTGTGGATTTATGTAGCGCATACAAATTCTTTAGATGTCTATCCAAATGCAAGCAGAAGCAAATTTGTAAAGAAGTAATTTACATAGTCTGCGAGGACATGAGCATTGGAAGATAAAATTCAGACATCACCTGTTCCCTCCGTACGTTATCATCTAACCCCCTTACTACCTTCTTACTATCTTACCATCCAGTGCTACATAATCGTTTATTTAAGCAGGAACGATTAAGGCCGTCAATATCGTATGGACTGCGGTTGTGACTAAGATACGTTGACATACAGCGCAGTGATAATATAGCAAGGTTGTCAATAAGATGTTACATCCTTCAATCCGCATCCCGCTCACCAATGTTATACACGTACAATGATTCCATTTATTACTGTGGCAATGCTTTATTAGGCCGTGCCACATCAACATCAAGCTCATGCTTTATGAGCCTCGTTGGTGGGTAACACTGGAGGTACGTTCCTGCAGGAACGCTGTGTGATCGTTGGCTTGTAATGGAGAAATCGTAAAGTGTTTTTGTGAACGAAATTGAGGTTTTTGTTTTAACCAGTGTTTGTAATTGCGACCTCAAATGGTTTCCGCTTATTGTATGATGGCAGAGAATTACCAGTACATTTTCCTTTATTTAACTTGTGATAATGCTAAAATGTAATTAGATGAAGTGCAAATTGGAATACAGTTAAAATAACCACAAAAAAATGAATACTGAAATCTCTCCGTTATTAATACAGCATATTGTGTGACAATTTTGAATTATTTTTAGTGTTTTGATATGTTGACTGTGCGCTTATTTACAATAGAAGTTTAGATGTTTTGAATTTTTTGACCCCCCAGTGAAAAACAAATTATATATTTATGTGCTAATGACTGAGAAATTAGATTAAAATCATAGTAAAATGAACCGGTAAAAACAAACTCTAATGCTGGTTTTCTAAGAATCTGGTTTTCGGACTTCAGCCTTTTTCAGTAAATCAGTAAATACCCCTTAAATATTATTTTCAAAAATAGTGTAGTGCAGTTCTATAAAGATGTTGAAATAAAGTTTTAATGGTTCATTATGTCTCGGCTGTGCGATTCCACATGTTCTGCTGTTTGCAAATAGAAATAACAATAAAAGTTTTTTATTTTCGATTGCACAGGGACATTTGTCTATTCTATTGAATGGAATTTAGCGTGATTAAATTAAGTTGTGGGGTAATAATCAATTATAGGTTGAGTGCGGAGATTTTGCCTGCAGTTAGTGGTGGGGTTACCTTAAGAACCACTGCAGTGGCTTACACAGAACAAAAGTGTCGTCATGTTTTCGCTTCTTTGTAGTTTAAAATGTCATATTTAGGAAATACGAACAGTAGGGCAGTTTGTCCATTAGGGCTACTGCGGAAACAACGTCGGAAAACCCGCAAAGTATGTAGAAAGAAATAGCTTGTTCTAAGATAATAAGTACATAACGGTTTATTATGAAAGTTTTTAAGCACATCTGAAAATATAAGGTCAAAATATTCTTCAAATTATAACACATTAAACGTTTATTGAGTCAGGCTGTCAGCAAACTTCCCAAATGGAAATGTAGACTTGGCAAATCTGAAGTCGGCCACGCTCCACTGCTTCGTAGATGCTGGTTATCTGAATTTGCAGGTACGCAGGTTTGTGAAATCTCTTCGTGCCGATGGACGCGTGCGGAACGTTTTTCGCACGTTGACCTCTTTTAGCATCGACAATGGATGAGGTTTGGACATGTGGTTTAGTCTACACGATAAATCTGGGACCTCATGAGCAGGGAGATGAAATAGGCTGAATGATCCCTCTAGGGTGAATTTGTCAGTAGGAGAAGAGGAGGAGAAACAGGAGTTGGGGGAGGAAGAAGATGAATGCTGGAGTGAGTCGGAGAGGAAACGTCCTGGATTAAGCCACAGGATTGCAGCGATTGGTTGCTGACACCTTTCCTTCCATCTATCAAAAATATCATTAAATATAACATTAAATGTACCCATATCTGAATAGTGACCACAATTACTCAATTAAAAGGAATAATTCGGCTCTGAAGAATAGAATTGATACATTGACTTTATTAGTAGGAAACATACTGTACAGAAGATACTTGTGGAGGGTTGCTATGGTAATGCCAGGCTGTGTAGTGTAAGTGGGTAATTTCTAGGGCAAACAAAATAAGTGTTTTAAGGGAAATTACTTTTTACTGCATAATCTACCCCAAGAGAAGTTTTAATCTTTGAACGTTTTGTTGCAGCCCTACCCTTGAGTCATTTGTAGTGAGTATTAAGTAAAGCGCTTAAACCACAATCTTTACCATTGATTTGGCCTTAAGTAAGTGACAGATATACTGGTTTTGCTTCAGTACATTACAGATGAAGGGCATTCACACAAACGAACACTACATCGTAAAGGGGATCACTTGTTCTTTTTAAAGGATATTAATATGTGTAACATACTGTCATTTTCAGAACTCAAAAGTGATATCAGAGAGACTTACTTGAATAGTTTTGGATAGTATCACATTTTATTAAGCTAAAGATATGATCCCGTTAAAACTCTGGAGACTGGGGTTTCTGAAACCTGATCATACAGAATCCCATGGAATGACCAAAGCTGATGCCTATAACTTACTTACATTTGTATCGCTTTTGTAAGAAAATCACAGAATATTTGGTAGTTCCAGGATGCCGCCACAGATTCTGATTCAAGGGATATGGTCATTACACAGGGTTTTTAGTTTTGATGATTGTCTTAAGATTTTTTTTAATAAAAGTTGTGGTAAAAATGGCATTTACTGAAATATTTTTATTCATGTACTTCCAGTTGATGCAAAGTGTTGCTCTACATTGCTCGTATTATACTTCTGTTGTTCCTAAGGTTCAAACTTTTTTTAAAAACAATATATTTACTTGCCACTATAAAGTGGTTTCTGTTTACATATTGTTACAGACAAGTTTCATGTAATTTGACATTGGTTAGTTTCGAAAGGTCCAAATGTTCATAGACTTTTAATAACAAAATGAACGGACACGATGCTTCGAATCATGAGGCGGATGAAGCTTCACAGCTCTACATGTACATATATTATTTTGGTGATATTAGATTTGTTAGTCTACTTATGTGTTGTAGTTGTTCTCCTGGGTTTTAAGTTAATAATCTTTTTAACCAAAGGCTGTATGTTACAAGTATATGTGCATATACCAACGTATATATGTTGATTATCCACATCTAAGCAATGATAATTGCCATGAGATGTTCTTACTTGATAGACAAAAAAGTCTTTTTTATTTTCAAGGGTCAGACGAGGTTTATTGTCTAGTATAAGGTGTTATAATGTCGTGATTTGCTCTTCAGTTTGTCCTTTTGAATCGCAGTGTCTGGTTGTGTGTTTTTCAGTTTCGCCTACTCACTAGGTCAAACGGGTGTGCAGACGTGAAGTCTGGGTCAGCAAATTTAAGAGAAAGAGAGTGTAACGGAGACACATAAAGAGAAAAAGGGGTCGTGGGGGTTGAACAAAGAGCAACGAGACATACTGGTCAACACTTTGGCGAGCTCGTAAGTCTATCCATGGGAGACTGTTGACTTTAGATGTAAATAAAAAATTTGATTTGACACGATCACCTCCGCACTAGTCGTCACACGACTCAGCAATGGTTTTACTGTCATTGGGGCTTGATTAACTTTAAGGATTTCGCTCTTTGAAAATGATCGTGCCGGCCTGAAAGCATTATGCTAATCCTGTTTATTGATGTTTGCCCTGTCAATTGATGTGCTGAATGCTAATTTGTTTGAATGGGAGGATATAAATGGGTAAATACATAATTGTTTAGCTAAAAGGCCAGTGCAGAATAGCATTTGAAGCACAATATGATTTTAACTGCATCTTTTTAACTTCAGATTAGGTTACAGTGCACCCAAAAGTGAATACTGTGTTTTCATTTACTCTTGTCCTTTCAAACCTGTATATGTTTCATGTGCAGAACACAAAAGAATGTGTTTAAAAGTGTGGTGGGTGAATAGTGGGTAATTAGTAACAATTCTAATGCTTTTAACAGCATTCTACAAAATATCTTACTTTTTGTGATGATGATTTGGTAAACTACGGTATCACTTTCATGTTAGGGATAACATTAATTAGTTTTATCAAACTATTAACCACAAATTATTTTAAGTTTTTGTATATGTAATAAATATACATATGTGTACTGTGGTTATTAATTTTGGGTAAGGAAACACATGTAAATACATGCATATATTTGTAAAAGATGTGAAATATTAAATAAATATACATTTATACATAAATTAAATACTTTAAAAATGATCAAATTATTTGCGTATTATAAATACGTGTATGTGTATATTTGTAATATATATGTATATTTGTGTATACAACTTTTTGGTTAGCCCTAGTAATATTCTATATTATGACTTGAACACTATTGACAGACACTTATTATACTTTTGAAAATATTACTACTATTGGAATAATATTATTACTATTAGAAATCTTTTATGTTTGGACTGATAAGATATGTTCTTTTAAAATGTAAATTATAAATAATTATTTTCAATTTCATAATTTTCAATACATCATACCCTGTTGCGGTTGTTTAATGGGTTTGTTCCCTTCATTTCTAACTGTGTTATTGCAAATATGCAGCATGTCAATCTAGCAAACCTCCAACTATAAATCATATATGTCATCCTCATTTATCATCATTCATCCTCCGTTCTCACCGTCCAATCAGAGAACGTGCTCATAGAACGTACCATTAGAAGACAGGGAGGTGTGATGTGATCGCTGCGCTGTGAGGAACGTCAGATGACCAAGTTGGAAAAAACAGAAATTCGGGGATAAGTTTTTCTCCTTTCACTCGTCTCTTCATTCATCCTCCTGATTTTCCTTCCTTTGGGCTCATGCAGTCAGCTGGTTTTCATCATCACAGCACATGATTTGTCTTGATCGTCAATTATTGTTTGTGGCCTACTTCACTCGACCCTTAGGTCACATGGACGCCTGACACGCTGCAAGGAATAAGGGGGGAAGATGGAAAATCAATACATGCTTTGTTTTTGTATTAATGGTTATTGGAAGTTTTATGCAAAGTGTTTGGCTTGAGGGGATGATAAAAAAATGTTACATGCTATATTTTATGATTTAATGTTACAACAATAGACAGACCCTTTTTAATGTGTTTAAGGCATTTCAAACATTCATTATTTTAACTTCTGTTGAAATTCATACTCTTGCATCTTCTAACCAGACCAGTTATAGATAGAAGGGCTTACGGAGATCCTGGGTGGGCATAATATTAATGTTATATATTCACACTTTATCTACATTGGTCTGAAATATGTGTATATAGCTTTTTTGCAATTATTCCTATATGGAATTGCCTTCTCAGGATATTTGTGTAAATTAATCTAATTTTAACCTTCCTTTTCCAAAAATGTATAGTTGTAATAAGAGCTGTAAAATGAATCCTTAAAAGATCAAGGTTTCAATTCAACCCCCCAAACAATCTTAATTGTGCATTCCTATGATTCGGCAAATCATATTTTAAAAAAAAGAGAAAGAGGAAAGATGATGCTGTTACGACCCTTTCATATTCAAACCAGACTAAAGCTATACTAAAATGTTTTTGCATTGTTTCTGCACCAACGGGTATCACCACTAATCTGGAAAATCTTCAGAAATGTTCAGCATTTTCAATAACAGTTCATATAATGATGATTGGGTAAAGTGTTATGCACATCCTCGGCCTAAAACGCAAGACAATGCATCTATTACATTACCTGCCAACTTGTGAGTTTTTTATTATTACATAAAAGTAAAGTGGATAAGGACAATGGACACAGGCGTTAGTAAAACTGACAACGATGATTGACAGGTCAAAGCGGAGGATGGTTTTTTGTGTACTTGGTTTAATAAAGCTTTTATTTCTTAGGTTAATAAAGGTTGTATTGTCCTTGTTGTATCCTATTTTTTATTTAAAATAATAATAAACAAAAAACAATTTGAAGTAAGTGGAAAATCTTTACGTTTATTTCGTTTTGTTAACAAACGCTCTGTTTCATATATCAAGTTTAGGCTTCTGTTTTTGTTGTTTAGATAAAAGTAAGTATTGAAAGAATGTTTTTCTCCTAAAAATCCTCTACGAATTGATATAAATGATGCTATCCATGTAAGGCAAGTCTCAACACATTATATACATAAGTGAGAATTGACATCTCCAGTCATTACATATTTAAGCATGACAAGATGGTACAGAAAAACAAATAAACTGCAAGAACGAATAACAAACGTCAATTAATGCAACACTGTTTATTTTATTTACATATTACATCATTTTTGGTAAGTACATTTATTTTTTATATTTGACTAAATCCATGAATATTCTGATGTTTTATGTTATTGCTGTCTAGCTTGATAACATATTCTTCAGTGCGTTTATATATCTTTAGTTCTTGAGAATCATGATCCATCTTTTAAGCAAAAAAAAAATCTGATTCTCATTATATAAAGAATCATGCAACTCTAGTTTTAACATAGTAAAAGTATAATAACCACCCCTTTGGTTTACCATAGGTGTAACCATAGCTTTACTACAAATACTTTGGTTAAACTAAAGCCTGGAATACACTTCACACAAGATTTTTAAAACTGTAGGCATCATACACTTTGTAGAAAACTGACCATCACATATTTCACCCATAGTATCATAGAGTTTTCAGATCATAAGTTTATTATCACATCTGAGTTTCCGTAGCACCTCGGCATACTCTAAAAAATTGGAAAAAATTGGAAACAATGATGATTTACAAAGAGTACCATACCATGCTCAACACCCATCATTCAGGACATAAACCTAATATTACTTTCACAAAATACTTTATGTATCAAACATACACACGCAGACGCATTGTTTGTTTCATGCTTTTTGTGGGAAGCTTGATTGGGTATATAGAGATAGAAAAGTGGGGAAATTGCATTAATATATACAATGCTTTTTTTATACCGGTTATGTTTTTCAACAACTGTCGACTTGCCCGGACTGGAAATCAAGGAAAAATCTGAATGGAACTTATGTAATGTATCAAATTACACAAAATTTACAGTACAGTACTATTGCAGCGTTTATCAGTGCTTTCAGCTTTAAGTAATACATTATTAAAATCAAAAGTTCTCCATGTAACATTACTTAATGCACAATGAACTAACATGAATAACTGCATTTGCGGGATCAAGAGTTAATAAGGGTTAATAAATTCTGAAAAAAATGTTAATGTTAGTCAATGCATTTTTTATTTTTACAACTCCTTATTGTAAAGTGTTAGTGATAAAAAATATTTCAATATCCACTTGTGTGATTTATTCCACACGTTTATGTATCACGCAATTAACAAGCCAATGGGAATGCAGTCAAAATAATAAGTCTCCTTGCATAATAATTGAACACTATTGAAAAAAGACCATATGAACATTGCATATATACTGACGGCATTTTTAAAAATAGAAACCTGGGCAGTGACTAAAATAGACAACGACATTTCTATTCCCTTTTTCATTATGTTTTCATCAGTTGGCCAATCATATGAATGACTCCAAGGTATGATGGGAAAGGGTTAGCCACGTCCTGCAGGCAGTCATTGAGCTGTGCTTGACAGGCTGAAGAGAACTTAAGCATCGCAGGTACTGCGTGCTGCCGTCTCATCTCAGGGTTTTCACGCTTTACCGTTGGGATGAGAAACGGTGTGCATTGTGCGATGTCACAGATAAACTTGCATCATCAGGAGCACCACAAATCAGCATCTCGGTTGTAAACTGATCTGATGTTGGAAATATTGGGTGGCATCACATCAGGTCAGGTCAAGTCATTAAAAAGACATCCATTGTAAACACCAGAGATTAAAAAATGGTAAATAGATTTCTCAGCATTATAATGACATATTTTACACTTGTAAGCAGCAAAATAGTTTTTAGTGAGGTCAGCAGACTGTGTTACAAAGTTCCACTGACTTCCAGCTTAGATCGATTTGGGTTCAGATGTGGTGTTTTAATAAAGCATGTCAGGTGTTTTGCGAGACACTTTAACCAACTCAACTTAAATGGCGCTAAATATTGAATCAAGATTACATTTAGCGTCCATTTAGCCACTTGCAGAACCTGTAGAAGCAGCAGGAAAACTGATCTTCTAGGTAGATCTCAACGTCATCACTACAGACTTCCTATCCATTTATAGTCTCTCTCCAACACCTACAAGCATTCTCCATCTAAACGTATACATATTCCAGCCTATGTTCAGGCTGAATAAAATTCAGTTGTACATTAAGTGTGTATAACATAGTAATAACACATTTATTGTTAATTCATGGCATTTGCAATGTAATGAGTATGGCTAATGCTTTAAGATATATATAATATAATATATTAACAAGTTGAAGTTAGTCACAGGTCACACTTCATTTTACAATAGGGTAAATTCTGGTCATTTTGGCTTATGCCATATATTTCATATGCCATATATTTCAATATCCATTTGACATGTTAGATCAACACACTAGACTTTTTATTTTATGAAAATGACATGGACAGAATTCTTAATTAGAAAATTTATATTTAAATTTCAATTAACGTCTCTACATTCATTTAAAACTCCAGAAAAATTGAATTAACTTTTTAAAAATCAAGCAGAATTGTAAGCAAGCAACAATTGTTTAACGAATTATTAAATTCAAAAAAACATTAATTTTTTTAGACTGCCCTGCCAATCAATCATGATGTAATGTGGGTCAATAACTTTTTTTTAAATTTATATATATTTATTATTGCACGATCATCCCAAACATAATTTCACAACAACTAGGTGCGTTGTCTTATTTTTGAAATTAGCATTAACAAATATTAACCCGGCTTTAGTATTGTTTATTGTTAATTAATTTTAGCTTATGAAGTTCAGTAAAACAACCTTGTTGTTAACAATAGGGTTTAGGTTTGACTTTGGTTCATAGTATCCACACTCACACAGAACATTTGTACAGCAGTATGTACATATGGAATGGGCCTGTAAAACAGAAGTGCTGGCCAGTTTTTGAAATGAATGGACGTAACATCAAACAGCTGATCAGTGACAAAGAGCTGCTAAACAAATTAAGCATGTCCGGTCTATGAATAGCACAGAATTACTGCTTCACAGACGTAGAACGGGAGCTGATGTTTTGTGCATGCAGCTGGCCGTTAATGGATACCTCTTAACTTCTGACTGCCTCACTGTGGTGCCATAAATAGATGGTGATGTCACAAAATACTCCGCTCGGAACGTGAAAGTAAAAAGGGGACATGCAAACAGTTCTCCGTCAGACGACCAGTTGTGTTGCCAGGTTTCATTGCTGACCGGTTGGCAGAGCAGGGTTCACATCAGGTTTGGTATGTGCACTACAAAGCTCTACAACAGTGGAAGAGATGGGGAGTGTAGGCAAATAATGTAAATGTGTTGATTAGGAGGTTGGGTTTCTTTGTAGTACGGTTATAACAGACCAAAGAATTTGTTGGATGTCCCTATAGTGGTCTTGAAGGCCACATGGAGTATTAAAGGCATACATAGGTCTGACATCTTTATCAGATTTGTTGCATCTCACTGTCTTTTTATTCTGTGTCCTTAAAGGTCAAGGGCTTTTTGGTAGAGTTTTTCAATATTAAGGTCAGTTTTAGCATTTAGCTGTAGATGTTCTTCAACTAGAGCGAGATGTCACTCAGGCATGCTAAGACTCGGGCTGTATTCATTTGATCTCCAGGACGAAAACCGAGGTGGAGCTGTGTGTCATCCGCATAACTGTGATAGGAGAAGCCATGTTTTCGAATGTTAATGCATATCGAAAAGTACAGCGGTTCGAGAACTGAGCCATGAGGTACACCGGTGCCAAGATGTTGCAATTCTGAAACTTCACCTCCCCATCATACCCTGAAGGATCCATATGAGAGGAATGATGGAACCACTGGAAGGCCTTGTTTGAGACATCAGTTGCATTGGAAGTTGAATGCATTGGTTTATGGTGTCTAAAGCAGCAGAGTGGTCAAGCAGGATGAGAACGAATGATTTGAAGGCCGCGCTTACCATCCTTAGGTCTTCAATAACTGTTGTTTTACAGCAGTGCAGGATTCAGAGAGGGTTTCTTTAACAGCAGGATGATACGTGCCTCCTTAAAGGCAGTAGGAATGTGCCAAAATATTATACACATGACCACTAAAGTAGAAAAAAATCTGATAATCAAAGTTTACACATTACTGGTTGTTTACCAAAATATTTCAAGATATCTTCAGAAATTTTAGTTTGTGAACATTCTTCCAAATACTCTAGTTGTTCCATACCTGTTGAAATGTATTTTATTTCTGTTGAACACAAAGGAAGATACCTGAAAGAATGTTAGGAACTGAGACTTCTGGGGGACCATTGTGTATACTGTAGTAGAAAAAGAAAGTTTAGTCAAAGCTCAAAAAGAACTGTTTATTTTCCAAAACATTTCAAAGCATATTCATATTTTTAGTTTTTAACATTCCTCTACTTATCTTTTTTTGTGTTCCACCAAACAAAGACATTTTAAGGGTAAGAAATTCAAGGTAGAATATTGGGATGAACTGTCCATTTCAAATGAGCAAAAATTATATTTAATCTTCATCTTGATTGCTCTGTTACCGGTGATTTCAAAGAAAGTGTGTTTTGGAAGCTGTGATAACAAAGAGATACATTCCAGTCTTCTGATTGGTGGATCCTGAATAATTCACACACAGTCTGTCCCTGATCACAGCAAACGGTCTGAGTGTAGATACTCATGAGGAATACTCAGGGCTTATAGTTAACATTCATCTATCTGGCTATTGTGAACGCCTCTTTTTTCTTCTTTATCCCCGCGCCCCTGAGTTGTGATAATTACAGCTTGGCTTTCTTCAACACCAGGACCTCTGCCCACCCACGGCGGGCTCAGCTGTTACACTCGCTCATCCAGCGACAATCGCCGACAGCCCACCACAGCTGCTGTCAGGGTAATCAGCATACAGGTTCTTCACCAGACCACACATCGACAGCCACCCTCCAGATACAACCCCAACCCCCCCACCCCCCCCCCCCCACCCCCAGTTGATCATCACACCTGTAACCTTTAAAATCTACCTATGCCAAGGGCTGCATGCAGTAACCCTGGTAGTGTAGAGGTGGCGTTCAGGTTCAAAGGTCTGCTTTTAATAATGATTTTTATTTTAGATGCAAATTAACAGAAGATATTGTTCGAAATTGTTGGATCTTGAGCTTCACTGGGACACGTTTTGGAAAATATTTATATTTTTATATTGGCAGGTTTACGCTTCTTGCACTGTCACACGGCAAAAAAGTCATGTTTCCAAATCATTTCAAATGAGTTATTTAAGAAGAAAATTACTTGAGATATCTGCTCTAGTAAGTACCTCCACCAAAAAGTGATTTATGAAAAGTTTTAAGTGTTCATTTTTCCATCGCCATAATTTTTACCCTTGCAGGCCTAAATCGCTAAATATACTTCTTGTCTAAAATTAATATTAAAATAACAAGGTTAAATATTTAATATAATCATGGTTCAAATATTTTAAGTTGTTCACCCTAAAATAAAAATTGTGTTTTCATTTACCCACCAATTTGTAGTTTTGGACCTTTATGACTTTCTTTCTATTGTAGAACACGAAAAAAGATATTTTTAAGAATGTTGTTATCTGGCACTCTTTTACTCGCATTGGTTTGGTGTTCATACAATAGATGTGCCACTGTTGTTGATTACAAACTTACTTTAAAATATCTTCTTTTGTGTTCTTCTGAATAAGTCATACAGATTTCAAATGATAAGTAAATGATCAAGGAATTTTTATATTACAGTGAACCATGAGTTTCAAAAGTGCTTAAATTGCAATCCTTTTTTGTGTGGTCTTACAGCATTTCTTATAAACAACTTATCATTGCAGATCATGTTTTTTTATTCAACTGCTAATATTTTTTAAACAAAATCTGAAAATGCTAATCTTAGATGATGTTAGTTGGAAATCTGCTACTCCAACTCCCCTCCAGGTCTCAGTCTGTTACTAGTGTCATCTTAAAATGCAAAGCCTGTTTTTACTTATATCATGGTGGAAAACACAATCCCAGTCCACTAGTTTTTTGCTTTCAATGTGCTTACTATGGTTTCTATTTACTATCAGTTGATTCAACATATATTTAACCTAATCTTCCACCTGAAGCTATTGAAGATCATATGCATCTGTGCTATTTTGTCTTCGCCATCTCGACTGAGACTTTGTCAACCAGCAAACCAATGAAACTTACTGTACAAGCAATCTATATTTTCCTGTATTTAAATTCTCACACAGCATTCATGTCAATATCTCCAGATAATGTTTGAAGGTTTGTTTGGCCCAAAAGTAAAAGGGTCTTAGCAAATAAGAGGGAAATAACAAAACCAAGACCCAGGAAAGCAAAGTATCTTCTTAAACTCGAGTGAAGTATAAAATAAACATGTCCAAAGTTCCTTGCTTCTTGCATAGGCTAGAGGCTATAAACAGATCCTATATCTCTTTTTATACTTTTTTCCCTTAGATTGCTAAATTGGCAGGCCATCGGGGCGAGTCATAAGTCGCACTTGGATCTTTCTAGTCAAGATAAACTGATGCATCAAAGTTCATTAAGAGAATGTAAAGATAATGCTCTGGGAAGACCGTTTTTTTAAAGTTTGCTTTCTATGTGAAGCCAAGAATTCATACGTAGGGGTTCATATACACAACCGGTCAATACTTTTTAGGACATTTACTTACTTATGCATATAGACATTTTTCAAATTTTAGCTTAATAAGAAACTCATCAAACATGCCTTCAAATCAAATCTTTGAAATAACGAGAAACATTTTACTCAAGTGTAGAGCATCCTTTGATGTCCTTACACATGTAATATGCGTTACTAAGTACTTTATTTGGACAACTTTGATGCCGATTTTCTTAATATTTAGATATTTTTACCGCCTCGATTCCAGATTTTTTAAGTTTGGCTTGTCTCAAACAAATTCTGTTCTTGAATCAAAAGAAAAATTTACCTTGAGCAATTCAGTAAAAATGTCAAAATAACAATTGAAAAAATTAAATGTAAGATTTTTCATTGTAAAGTAAGTATTTTTACGGATTGTTACATCCATAATACTACATATCCTTTATAAATAGACAAATAAAAAAATAGAACTGTTTAATTTTACGTTCCTTTTCCAAATAGTTGGGTTTTATTGCTTCTGGTTTGTGCATTTTGGATAGAGTGTTATGTTTATACAGGTTGTTCAGTGTTTTGTGAACTTAAACATATTCTGCATGTTTTTCTGTCCGATTACAAAGAAGTAGATGAACAAAACCTGAATGGAATATTGCATTTTGCCAGTGGGCACTTTTAACTTATAAGACGTAATGTATTAAACTGTTCAAACCACCTGCATGTCTAAAAATAAAATAATGATCAGAATTTGGATGCAACCAGTCATTTTTTAAATACTTGTGACAGCAGCTGTTTTCACAGATGCATGTTTGGAGTTAGTGGCTGGCGGAAGGGAGTCTCTTGAATGAAATGGTTGTGTTGAATAGAAATGAAGAAAATGGGGCGGAGACGCATCGTGGGATTCCTATACAGCAGCCTTCAACTAAACATGCAAACGAGGTTCCAGAACTTTCCCACACAATTCTGGGAGTTGTTCTTGGCTGCTTTTTGACCTGGACGCACTCTTTCGTGGATTGTTGAAGTCCGTGTGCTTGGCCCTTATACGGAGAGCAAAGCTCAGAATACACGGCTGTTGTAAATCTGGCACACTCAATGTCACAGCTAAGGGCAAGATGCAATCTGGGAAAGAGGCTGTTTCTCTGAGTGATCGGAAGTTCCTGCTGTAGGCTTCTTGAGATAAGGGTTGTCGAAGCTGTTTAAACATGGTTGGAGGGGGACATGTTCTCGAATTAAAGGATGCTGCAAAAGAAGTACCATGGTACTTTCCAAAGTACAGAGGAACATTTGTACACTAAAAAACTTTAGTTGTGTACATTATTTAATTTCGTTTTTTTAAGATCACTTTTTAAATTTCACGAGAAATTGTTAAAAAGCATATTTATAAATGTACATGGGTTCAACGTAATTCAGTATAGTCTAGGATTTCTGATTTTTTGATGAAACATGGACCCTGATATCAGATGCTTCTTGTCAAATTTGGGTTCACTGTAAAATGTGGAATAATAAATATAAAAAAAAAAAAAACAGTATCATGAACGTAATAAAATCTTTTAGAAGCATTTATTAGATTTTCAACAGAAAATATTAAAATAATTGTATAAAATCCAACAGTATTTTTTTGTTTATATAATGAAAAAAATATTTATTTAATAAATGTACTGCAGAACAATATTATTCATATTCCTTTCAAAAATCTAACCAAAATTGAAACTGTAAATTAACTTAATCTTCAAGCTTTTAAACGTGCTAATTTTTCGCATACATTTTTCGCATACATTTTTTTTGTGTGTCGTGTTAAAAGCTTCCAAGAATCTTACAAGTTAAAGCCACAAGTGTAATTAAACCCTACAATGTTTGAAAAAACTTATAACGTTCCTTCAGTTTCTCTAAAAGGTCCGTTTGTGGGCGTTATGAGAACGTATCATTAATGATGGTAATTTCACCTTAAAGCATCGAATGTAGAGACAAGATAAGTGAATGCGTGCGTGTTTGTCATCTAACAGGGGTGGGATGTGATGACGACAGTAGGGACATCTCACGGGTCACACCCACAGCGATGAGCTCAGGGGACTTTCTAATTCTGGAGGTTAATCATTGTTTGTCTCTATAGGTTCTTATTTGTATGTTTCGTATGTTGGGTTGAAATAAATACTGTGTGCATACATGAAGCCCACCATCTGCTAAACAAGCATGCAGATTTTAATTCAGAATATGCATCAGTGCTGTTTTCTTAATGTTAAAATTGATTCAGTATTTTTTTGATCCAATCACAATCTATTACATAAGCCCGTATAGAACCATAGAAATTCCAATAATTTTATTTTAAATGGTAAATTTAATTAAAGTAAAACATGGGGGAATATCATATTTTGAATATTTTCTTATATTCAAACAATATTTTCTTCAAAAACACCCTTTATAATGTTTCTAAATGAGCAAGTCAAGATATCTAGATAGAAGATATCTAGGACCTCTGAAGTAGGTCTACCACAAAAAAGATTTGGTGATATATTTAGCTTTTGACATGGGATTCTTTTTTTATCCCGGTGTGCACCGAACCCTTCTTGTGCTTTAGATTTTTGTCTTTTCATATAACAAAAGCACCCCGTCCTGGATGAAATGACTATGGTGGAGTTTAAATCTTTGTATTTTAAATCTTTGAGTTTTAAATCTTTGTATTTTGTGCATTTTTGAAAGAAAAGATCATGCAGAGAAACACTGCATATTTATTTTTATTTTAACAGCTTTCTTCGCTTATATTTGCCAGGGATACCAATAACTTTGTCAACGTCTGTATGCATTCAAACCCGTTGATGCACTTCTATATTTACATTTAAAATAACAAACTTGTGTGTGGCAAAGACACGAAATATGATGGTTCCTGCCTCTATTGAACATTTAGTTGCGTTGCAGGAAGTATGTGCCAAATAAATGTTACTCCAAAAATGGTGTCCAGGTGTTTCTAATGGACTTGTAGAGAACCTGCGTTTAAAATAAATATTATAAAGTCATGTGCAAAAATCCAAAATATAAAACTTGTCATCTGGAAACTAAAGCCGGTGTGTGTGTGAAGGGAGAAACAGAACCACAGAGCCTAAAGCAGGGATGACACAGCTGTATGACTGACATCTGTTAAATAGGTCAGGAGAGAGAGAGAGAGCCTCTGGAGGACAAAGGAAGATATTTTGAGAAATGTAACAGTCTTCATAAAAATGTCAATGGGGGTTAGTGATGTTACCAGCATTTTCCGAAATATCCTCTGGGTGTTCTGCGGAAGTCCTACTGGTTTGAAGTGAAGTTAGGGTAAAGGAATGCAGAAATATGTGCGTTTTCATGTGGACTAGAGTATTATTTAAATCTTGATTATAATATTCTCATAAAAAGAAAATATGTTTTGTTATAATTTTGTGTGGTCGGATAACATCACACTAAATGTTAAGCAGGCCCTCGTCAGCTTTAGCTCAACCGTGTGTAAATCTTAGCCTTGAGGCAAACAAACAAACCCACAAAACTTCAGATTTGATGTTAAACACCTGTCAAAGTCACTAGATGATACAGCATCAGATGCAAAGAGCAGCTGCTTGTTCAGAGATGGTTTAGGAGCCTGCAATGATTCTAAAGGGAGTTTTTTCAGCTTTTGAGGCTTTTGCAGTTATGAAATATCCAGCCCCCGTGTCTCTGGTTGATCAAACCACTGCGGTGTAGAAGAGCATATGCTTACAAGCCTTTAACCCTTCTCGTTATTATGGGGAAATTAAGGCCGTGCTGGTTGAACAGCAGTTCAGAGCAAGAACCCATGCAAGCTAAATACTTCTATGATGGATGTGCCGAAGTATAGCATAGGTCAAGGGTACAAGCATATTTAGAAGGAGTTGATGATGATGATGCGTGTCTGTTCATTATTTACATGACAACACTTACTTAATGGGCCCAAAAAATCTAGAAAATTACATTTCTTTATTTTGTAAGTTAAAAGGCTGCCATTTAATTTACACTTCAACGTAAGAATGAGAAATGTTAATGGTATGGTAAAATCTTTCTTTTCTTCTGCAGAATACAGAGAAAGATGTTTTGTGAATCTTTATTATATATTTATATTTATAGCATTTATAATTCATTATATTTATCATTGAATGCTGTTGACTTTAATTGTTAATACTATTTCTTAAACACAAAAGAAGATATTTTAAGAAATGTGTTCTCAAACAAAAATAGTCATACATGTTTTAAATCTTATGAGGGTGTATGAATTATGCATTTTTTGTGAAATGTCACTTTAATTGCAACACTCTGATTGAATTGTTAGACCATAAAATTAAATACATTTAATTTTATAAGTTCAAAATAAAGTGATAATTCTCCCAAAAACAACAATTCTGCCATCAATTACTCACCTTTTTTTCATTTCCAATTTCTTTCTTCTGCAGAACACAAAAGAATATATTTTTAAAAATGCTGGTAACAGAAAATCATTGATTTCCATTTCTCAAAATCTGTTATTTTTTTAGAGCAACGCAGTTTTAAAGTGACATGAGGATCGGGAATAACCCCTTTAATCACCGTGTTCTGTGTCAATGTTTCTGCTAGAACATGAAATGAATATGGATTGGTGATTCAATTATAAAAAATTTCTCCCAAAAACAACAATTCTGCCGTTATTTACTCACCCTCATGTCAAATGTAAGACATGGGCAACAGAAAATCATTAGGCCCCATTGACTTGCATTAGTTGTGTATTCAGCTCAAATCAATGTGGACCGAAGTATTATTGTTACCAACATTCTTCAAAATATATTCTTCTGTGTTTTTTGCAGATGAAAGAAAGTCATACAGTTTTAAAAGTCAAGAGGATGAGAGAATATCTATTATGGGGTGAACTTTACCATGCCACATTGTAAATGGGTAAACAGGGTTTGAATTTGCTTATCCCTCTCACCATCTCGGCAGCTTCTTTGTGAATCCATTCTTTAGATAAGAGCGGAAAGAACGAGGGAGAACGAGAGCGAAAAAACACATCCATCCGGAGGGTAGAGGAGTGTTGGGGAGAAGAAAGGAGAGATAACAGGAAGTACTCAGCATATCTAATGAAGGACAGGGAGTGTGTAATGGCTGAATGTAAGGGATATCAGTAGAGAGCGATTGTGCTGGCCAAGTGCGTGTGTGATATTCACATGACTCATGATTGGATGAGCTCTCAAGGGTCGTGACCCCGGGACAGCTCAACGTAAAGTGCAGCAAAGTCACCAGACACGCTGCAAATCTACAACATCAACAATTCATCTGTTCTTTCTGATCACTCTGTGATGTTGTAGGGGTGTAGTGGCCTAATATTCCACCATTTTTATTCCTGTTTAAAATATTGATCCCAGCACACACAGTGTCCTTTTCACCCCAACTGAAGCCGGTTCTGATACCGGTTGTTCACCACAGCGGCATTGAAGGTGAAATAGAGAAAGAGAGCCTGCACAGATGGCTTGTGGGTAATTGAGGGCAAACATCAGACAGTGTGAGAGCGTCCTTGACCTTCAGAGCTGCAACTGGTGCGCCCATGTATGGCGGTTGGGTAAACACACACGCCGACACACAGATTTCTGTGCCCTGTAAGTGCTTGTATTGGCAGAGTAGCAATAAGTGAAGATCTTACATGCTTAAATGATCGGCGGCGATGGGCACGGTGTGTTTTGCTTGTATGTCCTAAAGCGCTGTCTTACATCATCACTAATAATAAGCTGAATGACAGATCCAATTCTGAGATGCTGTATCGAGTTGTGAGCGTGGTAGATGATGTAGATGCAGCCTATGAGTCACAGTCCCGAGTCACACAGACGCACACCACACACAATGCATATAGGGTATATATAGCAGTTATATGTACTCCATATGGACACATACTGAAAAGACAAAGTATCTGGTCCAGTATGTATGTTTTCCATAGTTTTCCATTTATTATCAAAGGGATTTCTGTGGTTTACAACTGTTGAGTTGTTCTAAATCTGTAATGTTTCTTTGTTCTGTTAAACATAGAGAAAGATATTTGGAAGAATGTGTGTAAGCCCATTGACTAACATCGTGAAAATAACTTACAATATATGTTTAGGTTTTGTGAAACACGCAGTGAGATATTTTGAAGATGGGTGGAGAGCAAAGAGTTGTGTGGTAATATTGACCACCATTGTACTTACTTTGGTAGTCAATGGGGTCCAAGAACGGTTTGTTTACGATTATTCTTCATAATATCTTTTTGGGGGAACTTTACTAAGGTTTTATTGTTTTATTGGTCTTTTTAAAATTAAATATTTGTCTGGGAGCCATTTTAGCCATTATTTAGCCACTAACAAATAAACACAACAGCGATTTATCATATGGTGACAGCAATATAAGCTCAGATCTTTCTTTTTTCTCTCCCTCTGTTTTTCGTCTATTTTTGTTCTGTATTTTCATTATTTCGAGTGCATACATATATTTATTAGTTTATTTCTTTCTTCATTATTTTGGAACTGAATTCTTTCATTCTCTTATTCTTTCATGTATATACAGAGCATTCCGAATCTTTATTTAATCGGCATTCCTGTGTATTGTGGCCACTTCAGTCTAGTGTCTGTTCAGTTTGATCAAAATCAAAAAGCATGATAGTGATATAACAAGTTTATGACATTAAAAACCTTTTTTGAAAACATGTACAAACATGTAATTATTTCTACAACTTTATATACAAGAAAGCTTACTTTTTTTCTATGTCTCTCTTTTTTATTTTTTCGCTTATAATTTAGGTTTATATTTTGATGTTCATTTGGTCAAGTGTTGTGTAAGCCACACCAGACACTAAACAGGTTTAGGTTTGATTCCCTTAAAAACATACTGATTAAAAAAATCATATAAAGTATAAAAATATATATAAAATCATCATATTTACATAAATATATTTTATTTTGTTAAATAGATATTCATGGGTCATAAACTTCTTAAAACAATTTTTTTTAATAGTCATAGTAGATTTATAGATTAAACATTTTTTGATTTGAAAGATCATGGACTTACATTTCATAAGCTATTTCAGTCCCTACATCATTTTCGTACTTCCATGTGTGCATATTCATGGTTTTGACAATCATAAATGTGTAAGATGTGTCCAGATATGAACCAATACAAATAAGAATACCACAACAGGTTGGAAACGGTGTGCTTGTACCTGTATATTGAGATTCTCCCCAAACTAGACCACCTGACAGTTGTGTCTGGCTCTCTCTCGTGGACGAAATTAAAATATCTGCTCTTGTGCTTTTCAATTTTGGTATCCAACGATTACCAATATAGAATAATCAAGTATTTAATTTATTTCAATATTTCAATATTGTTTATTTGAATCCATATTTATTTAATCTATTTTAAAGATGGAGCTCTTATATGAAGACTAATAAAAAGATTTAAATGTTTTATGACAAGTCGGAAAACAACTTATTTGTATGTTGCATAAAGGGAAGGCCAATTTTGTTAAAAATTAATAAAGAAAAAAAAAAAGAAAAAGAGGGCATGTACGGGTGGCTTAAATGTCAAACAAAATTATTGCATTTTCATTTTGATGAAGGGTTTCCTTAATGTTTGTACGGTTCTTGGTGGTGTGGATGGGTGGTAGGTCAATGGAAAACTTAAGTCATGAGACCGTCTGATTCCAGAGGCATTTAAGGAAGTCACAGATATGCATTTTTTGGAGATTGGTCGATTAGGATGCTTTTTATTTTTGAAAAGACGCCAACAGTCTGTCTGCTAGACGTATGATGCGTATTTCACAAAACATCAGAAACGATGTGATCAAATTATATAAACTGTGATTTTATAGAATTCTAAATGTACCATAACACAAATTTCACAAATATCATCTCAATATCGTTGTTAATATTCTGTTTTTATCATCAGTGAGATTAAATAGGAAGTATATGGAACTTTTGCTTGTATGTATATATGTATATATGTATATCTTTGTCAATAGCTTTGGATCAAAGTGTCTCCGAAATGCCTAAATGTAAATGTAAATGTAGTATTTGATCAACAGTATATAAACAGTACAGTTGTGTAATGGTGTTAAGTTACATGCACTGTATGACTTATAATTTATATTTTGCTAGATTTCTAAATGTTCTCTTTTTCTTTTGTGTATTCCTGTGAATGTCTCAACCTTCCATGGACTGTCTTGAAAAAGGTAAGACGAAGTTTCATCTTCATTTCATCTTCATATTTACCCCATAAGATATTATATAGTATGAATGTAAGATTTTTAAAAGAAATATTGGATTTTGGTCTATGGAGGTTGTTTGATCTTTGTTATAACTGGTATAGTCTGTGTGTGTGGGTGTGGGTGTGGGTGTAGGGGTGTGGGTGGGTGTGTGGGTGTGTGGGTGTGTGTGGGTGTGTGGGTGTCTGTGTGTGTGTGTCTGTCTGTCTGTCTCTCTGTCTCTCTGTCTCTCTGTCTCTCTGTGTGTGTCTGTCTGTCTCTCTGTGTGTGTCTGTCTGTCTCTCTGTGTGTGTGTGTGTGTGTGTGTGTGTGTGTGTGTGTGTGTGTGTGTGTGTGTGTGTGTGTGTGTGTGTGTGTGTGTGTGTGTGTGTGTGTGTGTGTGTGTGTGTGTGTGTGTGTGTGTGTGTGTGTGTGTGTGTGTGTGTGTGTGTGTGTGAGCATGCTCGGTGTGCGGTGGTCATGTCAGCATGACACCCACAAACTGTATGGATGTACAGTAAGTGCTTTGGAACTGCTGGATAATCAACATTGGCACATTTACAGTCTCAACACAGGTCTTGTTTATTGGCTCCTGAACATTGATCTGTTATTACAGAGCTCTTAGGGAATGTCAGCCAAAGAGCAATTTTACTGCTAAAGGAGGTTCATTCAGGGTCATTTTAATGTGGAAAAGTGCTCACATCATCTTAAACATGTACTTAAAATGCACACTGTCAACATCAGATGGTTTATGGAAGAAATTATTCCCATGTTCTATATAAAATAGTGTGAATGGGTTTCTAATGTGATGTAGTCATGCCCTCTTGTGTTCAGAAAATGCAAACAGATTTACATTATGAAGAGAATTTTTGTTGTATTTATGTTGTTTTATTTGATGCCTATCTTCATAGGGATAACATATTTACCAAAATAACTAAATTTGACATATATAAGCAAAAGTACAAATTTAAATTATGATTTGCTACTCTGGGTGCAGTATTTAATATGAATAGAATTTTAAAACAATAGAAATAAATAATTGATCTATATCTGAAAATATTTTCCATCAATGAAATGAGAACCACCAACACTAAGGCAGAATAATGAAGTGATTGTTAGAGTCAAAAAAATTATTCCAACACGTCAAACATTTGAAAACACACTTCTGTCTTTCGGGCTTTTCCATTATTTTGTAAAATTTTTATGCAATTAAGAGGTGCAGGTACACACAAAGTCAATATCAGATCTAAAGACAGATTGAAGAAGTGTTTCATAGGAAAGGTTTTTAGTTGATTCTAATGCTGTTAATCTAAAGTTGAGTCGTATATTTCGTATTTACTAGTTGTGCTCTCATTAAGGTTCAAATTATTAGATGTTCACCATTGGACAAATCAGAATTATACAATGATATATATATTAAGTTGCAGTGGTGTTTAGGGTGTGGCAATATCCAAAAGACAGACATTTCTGATTATCTGATCTCTGAAATCGCAAAGGTATTAAAAGTATTACATGAATTTATTAACTTTTAAATTATAACTTTATATAAATATGTCATTAGAATTAATATGGAGTTACTTTACCATTTCTTTATGAATTGGCCAAAAATATTACATTCATTTTAAAATATAATATTTTGTTCAATTATTTTCTATACTATAAATAATACAAAAATATGTAAAGAAAGCATTTAAATTTTAGATTGATTAATTGTTTTTAAAAAGTGTTGCATTAAAAGAAACTTGTTAATAATATATTATTAACCTAAATTGTATATAGGTTAATAATATAGCTTAATATTAAAGAGGTTAATCTTTTGTACAGGGATGCTTGGGGCCGTATACATTTAAAAGGATTTGGAGAAATAAGTTATTAACAAACGTACAGGATATTTTTAATAAATGTTTTTTGACTATCATGTTGATTTATGGGTCCACTGTAACTTGAATGCTCTTTTGGATTGCACACAGGTTCACATAAAGGCAGCTGAAAATAACTGTTAGGTAACACTAAAAATGACCAACAGATGGCATACTGGACTGCACATTTTTCAGGCATGTTATGTAGGCCATGGGCTTTTAAACTGGGGTCCAGAGACCTCCAAGGGGCCTCCAAAAGGTTTTAGGTGGTCCTCAGAAAATCTTAAAGAAATAAAAATACATTATTCTATAAGTTATATGTAAATTTTTAATGTTTAATGTCTTGTGAGTTTTTCATTCTACAGTAATGTTTATCACGAATGAAGATTGCTACAGAAATTTTTGGGCCTTTTTTCAAATTCTCACACTAACTATTATCTTACATAGTTTGTATGCTTTAATATGTAACGTTAGTTGGGCATGTATTTTAGAAAAGGGGTTCTCGTGGAAGGTCCATCATATTTAAAATCTGTGATTTATCCCAACATGTGAAAACATATTCATTTTATGCACTTACATTACTTTTTATATGTTACCTTACAAACAACATAGTGATGCTGTGTCAAACTCTTTAAGTTTTAAGAGATGTTAACACTGTCGAAATATATTAGTCTCGCCCACATTGAACAGATTTTCTTTGTAAACTAAATTATAAGACCAACCTGACTTATTTTTTTGTTTTTGATCATTTTAACATGTGAAATGGACAGTGAATCCACTGTCGGTTGTTGGTCGTTTTTGTATAGTACTTAAAGATGCAAACTGGGATGCAACTTAATATTTTGGGTAAATTTCTCATTTTATTGAGTCAAGAGTCTGACTCCAAAGAAGTTCAGACACCACACGCTTACACAGCTCCAAAACACACTAATACTTCTCTTCCTACAAGATATGAGTTTTTAATTCCATCTTGTAGGAAGCAGACATGAAAATCTCAGCACAAGCACTGCTGTACTCCCAAAAGCGGGTCGTAGGGGGGGCACGGGTGCATTTGTCATCATTTCGAGGGCATTAATGCGAAAGTTATGAGGCTGTTGCGTAACCCACTGAAGACTGATGACTTGCAAGAAAAGTAAAGATTGATCGCACCAATTTTAAGCTACTTTGCTTCTCCCAAAAGCAGTTTTTTCTTTATTTTATTTTAAACTGAGTTAATAGCGACTTTAAAAAATGAATAGATTAAACCAAACAACCAACCAGAAACTTTGGTGAATTCCCTACACTGTAAAAATAATCCATGTGGCATAGTAAACATTAAAACAGTTTTGTTCACTTATTTAAACAAATCGGTTTTTTTTTCAGTGAAAAATATTTAATTACCCGAGTAAATATTTAAGTTTATGTCAACTAAGTAATAATTTACCAATTTTTTAATATACATGAATGATTTAATCAGGTATACTTAATTGTTTTTCTTACATTAACACCATATTTAAAAAGTACATTTATGTCATCTTAAAGCTTTTAAATGTACTCTGTTTTTAGTTAACTGTTTCACATGAAAACACAGTAAAAACTGATTTGAGTCTAGCATCTTACTAACAAAAGCGACCCATCAACCTTTATAGACCATTTACAGCGGCCTACATGACATCACTGCGCGTGCAGTCCTCCCCCTCCCACGCCTCCATTAAAACACCATCAGTCTACCTGATGAAGATCACTAAATCAGAAGAAACATGGAGATCAGGCCCAGGCATTAGCAGAACCATCTCCTCGGGCCATTAGAGTCTCCAGAGACACATAAATAATCCAGCAGTTTTAAATGGCTCGATGGCAGGGCAGCAGAGTCAGACCAGTCCGTGGGATATGGCGACGGAAACGCCCCCAGAGCGGCATTTTGATGTGTCCATTAATGGATAGCGGTCAACAGTTAGAACCAGGTTGCGTTCGGTCATCACTGGGTGTGGAAAGACATCCGGGTCACTTGCCCGAAAAGGTTTTCTTGATTCTAGCTTTCAATATTAAACGTGTCCATTCATGTTTAATGCGAATGTGTTCATTCATTGTACTAATATTAATATTAGTGTAGTTATGCTTTTGGGATTAAATGAATACAAAGTGGGTTTAATTGAGCGTTGGCGTAGATTGAGCTTGTATAAATAGCACAGGCGGGAGTTTTCAGAGGCACTGACCATGTGCTAAAATGCTCACTCGAGCTCACTTTGGATGTTTGTGTGCTGATCCACCCACACAGCATTGTTATTATAAGAAAATATTTCAAACAGCACGAAGCCTGCACAGCGTGCTTTAAATCGTGACTTCAGTTGTGCAGTAACCAAAACTTGAAAAGATAACCAAACTTTTCAAAGCACTTTATTATAAAATAGCTGCATGACACAAATATATTCTGTAGATTGGCAGTTTCTGTGTTTCGGATGTGAAATATTTTGTCAAAACTTGAAATATAAATTTGACCCTGCCAGTGAATGCCCATGTAAAGTCAGTTTTGTGATTGAGTTTTTATACATGAAATCAAAAGAATATAACATTGATATTTTGACCAGGTCTGCGTAGGAATAGTGATAGGTAAATCACACTTTAGTGCTGTTCTCTCATGAATTTGATATGCTGACTTTAGTCTGGTTTTTTACTGGCAGGGTCACAAATTCTTGGAAAATGTTTGGAATGGAATTTTACAACATCAAAACTCAGGAATAACAAAGTCCTCCAACAGCATTTGAATGTTTTCATTATTTTCAATGTTGTATTTCATTGATTTCAAACCTTTAAAATACACTACATTTATTAAAAAAAATGTTTGGGTGTAAATTATTTCACTCAAAATAAAAAGCAGTAAACCTGTTTTAGAGTATATGTACAATTATTTATTTAACTCAATACACTAAAATAAAAAGCTTATATTTATATAGGAAAACAATGATGATCTACTTAAAGAGATTTATATAGCATTTTCCATCTCACAAAACCACAAATGACCAATTAAAGTACTTAAGAAAAGATGTTGATTTTAGGTGAATCCATCCCATTACAGTTCTTACACACTGAGCACATTTGACCAGTATTGTTAGATATTGTTGGACCTTAAGGAGTCAGGGACTAAAGCTCTGGTCCTGTCCAGGCTAGATTACTGCAATGCGCTGCTTGCTGGACTCCTGATGTGCACAACTAAACCTCTGCAGATGATTCAAAATGCAGCGGCAAGAGTGGTGTTCAAGGAACCAAAAAGGACCCATGTAACACCTCTCTTCATAAAACTACAATGGCTTCCGGTAGCAGCTCGCATTGAATTTAAATGTCTTCTCATTGCCTACAAGACCACCACCGGTTCAGCACCCACTTACCTTAACTCACTAATGCAAAGATATAGGCCCTCAAGATCTCTGCGCTCCGCAAATGAGCTGAGACTTGTGGTACCAGCTCAAAAGGGAAAGAAATCTCTCTCTCGAACGTTCTCTGCTTCAGTTCCTCGATGGTGGAACGATCTGCCTCTGGCTTCACCCTTGTCAGACTCGGTCTCTATCTTCAAAAAACACCTAAAAACTCATCTTTTCCGGCTACACCTAACTTACTAGGAGTACCTTCTTTTCTAACCTACTCACTCTATCAAAAAAAATAAACTTTTGTAACTTCTCTCTCTGTGTAACTTGGTAGCATTGTTGTAGCACTTGTTAACCTATCGTTGTATCGGCTATTCACCGCTTCATTGTCTCCTCGACTATTCCTTAAACACAAATAATGTGTTCCTTAAACACAAATAATGTGTTCCTTAAACACAAATAATGTGTTCCTTAAACACAAATAATGGGTTCCTTAAACACAAATAATGCATTCCTTAAACACAAATAATGGGTTCCTTAAACACAAATAATGGGTTCCTTAAACACAAATAATGGGTTCCTTAAACACAAATAATGGGTTCCTTAAACACAAATAATGGGTTCCTTAAACACAAATAATGCATTCCTTAAACACAAATAATGGGTTCCTTAAACACAAATAATGTGTTCCTTAAACACAAATAATGTGTTCCTTAAACACAAATAATGCGTTCCTTAAACACAAATAATGTGTTCCTTAAACACAAATAATGTGTTCCTTAAACACAAATAATGGGTTCCTTAAACACAAATAATGGGTTCCTTAAACACAAATAATGGGTTCCTTAAACACAAATAATGGGTTCCTTAAACACAAATAATGCATTCCTTAAACACAAATAATGGGTTCCTTAAACACAAATAATGGGTTCCTTAAACACAAATAATGGGTTCCTTAAACACAAATAATGGGTTCCTTAAACACAAATAATGCGTTCCTTAAACACAAATAATGTGTTCCTTAAACACAAATAATGTGTTCCTTAAACACAAATAATGTGTTCCTTAAACACAAATAATGGGTTCCTTAAACACAAATAATGGGTTCCTTAAACACAAATAATGCGTTCCTTAAACACAAATAATGCGTTCCTTAAATACAAATATAATGTTATTTGCATGAGGACACAAACTATAGAATTATTAATAATGTGAATTACTATGAAAGAGGCCTGTCTCAAAAAGATGGTAACATTCAGATGATTTATCTTGTTGAATGAACATTGACAAACAAATGAAGTGCAAAGGCACCTTGGAAACTTTCGGTGACAATCAAGAAAATGGTTCAGTTTGCAACCCCCAAGATTGCTTACTTTCTTTAAGTTCTTTGTCACTTTTGATATTGTTTTGTTAGCCAGCACAAAAAAATTCATTTTTAAGTGGGCCTCATTTGTCAAATTGTTGTGAGCCACTGCATATTTAGTCAAGGTTTAAAAATCAGTGTAAGCGTTGGTTGGGTTGATGATGTACCTGCGCACTGTATTGTTTTCTGCCAATCAGAGATAGTTTAATTTATCAAACGTGGAAGTCTTTTAAATATCTGTTGTTATTTTTTACTGTAGATGATAAAAAGAATAGCTATAAATGTTTTTCAATATGAGAGTAGTTTTAGCTGCTTTTGTCAAAAAGACAGACACAAATCTCTCTCTCTCTCATTCTCTCTCTCTCATTCTCTCTCTCTCATTCTCTCTCTCTCTCATTTTCTCTCTCTCTCTCTCTCTCTCTCTCTCTCTCTCTCTCTCTCTCTCTCTCTCTCTCTCTCTCTCTCTCTCTCTCTCTCTCTCTCTCTCTCTCTCTCTCTCTCTCTCTCTCTCTCTCTCTCTCTCTCTCTCCAGATTGTGGCAGACCGAGCCTTCTGTCTTGCATTTAAATGGGTTATATGTCGTGATTTGTTTTGGCAGGTTTGGAGAGTGACTCATACTTTTTGGATACTTGTCCAAGCTCTCATCATTTCTGAACTTATCATGAAAACTTGGAAATGTGTTTGTAAAACTGTTTTGCCACAACAAGCACACAAAATATTATTCAAGTGGATTACAGAATAACATTTGCTGTGTGTATGTGATGATGTTCAAAATCTGCATTGAGAAAAAAACCCAGACAAATTTATTCATGAAGTTAGCACAGATCAGCAGGGACACAGTTATACAGTACTTTGAGCTGATTGGCAATCTTTTTTTGGGCAAACACAGTGATTGGTTTAAAGGTTGAGGGTTGATTTGGCATGTATGCATGTGCAAGTGTGTGTTAGATCTCTGATGATAAAACCTGATAAGTTTGATTGTCCTGTGTTTTTGTTAATGTCAAATATTATTTTTTGAAAACTTGAGGTTTTGGTTAAATTTCCATCATATACTTTATAAAGTTCTTGACTTTTCGAAAAAATAGTAACATTTAAAAGTTATTGTAAAAAATTAAACAAAATTAGTAAAAACGTTATATATGTAATATATTTTGTTAAATAAAAACGTAATGAATCTCGTTTCATTAAATATACATAAAAAATTGAAAAAAATGTAATGTCACTGTTTCACATTATTTTTTAACCTTTATCCAGTAATCATAAAAGTCAGAAAAGTTTTTTTGGCAGATCATATTCTGGACATACATTGTCTCACTTGATGTAATGTGTACGTGTTACGACCGTATGTTACTGTAAATGACTTATGACAGTCAACCAGGCAGAATGAATTATGTTGGGGTTTTGGGTATATTTTTGTTCTCCCGGAGGGCACAGAAGCACATGTGCAAGAGTGTTATGTAACCTATAATTTCCATGGCAATTTATTATATTCAGCACCATATGCTCCAATGGAAACAGCATGCCATTCAATGGTTCTGTCTGCACTTCGTGCATAGAAATAAATCGTTATTAATCTAAATTATGTCTTACACGGATAAACAAGCTGTGGCACATGTAAGCAAGTCTTAAACATTATTGAGTACAGTATAGCTATAATTTGCATGGTGCACATCATATTAACAAAAACAGTTTTTGCAGACGTGGTCAAAATGGATTTGTGGATGTGTCTTAAGTTGCAGGGATGCACTATTTGCATAATCCATTAGAAATCTAATACCACATGGAATGTATTGTAAAATAAGCAATACAAATTGCTGTGTAATGATATGCTTTGTTTCACTGTACATTTGCATTTTACATTTGAAAACTTTGATTAAAAATGTACATGTACATTTATTCATTCGGCAGATGCTTTTATCCAAAGCAACATAGAAATATTATGCAGTTGCCAATTATCACTGCAGAGCAAACAGGGGAATGGTGTCTGGATCAAGGACACTTCAGTCAATGTCTGCTGGCACTGAGATTCAATCCAACAACCTTCTGCTTACAAGTCCAACTCTCTAACCACACTGACCCAGTTGAATTACTAATCGTCAAAAAAAATGTTTTAATTTCTTTTTACTTCTGAGCACACAAAGTGAGATATTTAGAAGAGTGCATCCAAATGAGATTTATGGGCCACCATTGATACCAAGTAGAAACAAATGTAATGCTAGAGGAAATTTTTCAGAATTCTTCAAAATATCTTCTGTGTTCAACAGAACAATTAACAGGCAAACTATAAAAGGTTCTACTTTGGTAGTCAATGACACCCCAGAATTGTCAATTGCAAACATTCTTTCAGATATATTTAAATTGATTAAACACTTTACACTTTCGGATCTAGCCAATCTAGTAATGTAGCACTGTGGTTGTAAGATGGACTTTTATTAGTCTATACAATCTACTTTAAAAGTATTTTATTAGTCTAGACAGCTTTTGACCTTCAGACATTATATCACACAGTTTGTCCCAATGCAATGTATGTTTATGTGCAAATTTATTTGAGAAGGAAATGCAAATATAACATACCTTGGGTACAGTATGAATCAATACTAGGGCTATATGCTGACATCAGTGTAAATTGCATAGACCAATTAAAGGATGTGCAGGCTCTACTGATCAACATGTAGAAGGAGATTCTTGAATGTGGCTTCATATTAATGTCTGACACTGGTGGATCTAATAATGTAGGTTTACATGGCTGTAACAAGATCTCTTAAAGAAAGGTTTTTTTCTTTTTAATCAGACATTCAGTTTTGCTCCATAGCACACCAACAAATATATACACACACAGAGATCCAAACAGGGCTTACAGATGTAATTATGAGGCAGTGTTTTCAGGCATGCATGCTTGTTAGTTCGTAAAAGTTTTCTGGCCACCTAGAAAAAGGACATAGATATTTTTTGATCTTTTGATTCTTGCGTGTAATCTGTGAATATTGGGGTCAAGAAGTGTACACGCACAAGCACACGCACACAAACGCACGCACACGCACACGCACACACACACACACACACACACACACACACACACACACACACACACACACACACACACACATATATATTAAATTGTTTTACCATTATCATCATCATGATCTGCTTCTAATTTCATTTCATAAGATTTTGTTACTGTAGTCATTGTAGATTATTTTAAAATAGAACTCTTAAGTAACTCATAACATAAACGCACATTGAGCACACAAACGTTCTTGTTTACATTTAGAAAGCCACAAAGCCATAGATCAGAATTTGGAAATACGTTTCCTTTTGGGCTAAACTAGAGGCAGCAGTGAGACTCATCTGTGCTTACTGACACTGCTGCTGTTTTTGTAGCAGGAAGAGTGACAGCGCTTGGCATATTTTCAGGACGGATCCAAGCCTTCTTGCCTGGCACAACACCCCAGGGGAGAAACTACACCATGTGTGTGTGTCCTCTCAGGTTGATCAGAAGCCCCACCTGGTGCATTTCTGTATGCCTCTGTGCCCTGGTGGGACATTAAGAAGAAGAGACTACTTTAGGATTAGTACCATCACCTATTATTAAACATGGAAGATGCTCGAAATCAAGCATACAGTTATGTGCATGTCTTGGGCATGTCAGTACTTTCTTGGTTCAATGGTTTGAGTCTGTATTCACATTATGCACAGTTATGTGTCATTAGAAAATATGAGTTTATATCTTTAACATTTATATTGCGATTATTGGTGTTAATGCAGTGAGAATTTTATTTTGCAGTAGTGTGAAGATGCTCTTTACATCACTGTAGCTTTGCAGATAGATGTCATTCTTTGTATCATGTAACAATAGATGAAATAGATGAAGACACCAGATCTCTATGTGTAGCTATCGTCACACATCTTATACATAAAAATCTCTGGGTTTTTACAAATAATTGTAAATACATGTTTCGGAAACTCATATTGTATAGTGATACTGAACTCTAAATCAAATATATAATTGGCTTAAAGGTGAGGAGACTTTTTCACAGTACTGTCATTGTTGTATATCGTTCGTCTGCCTTTGTCATTTTCCTACTAGGCGATATTGCTGCCTTCCATTAGTGAAGATGTGTTGAAGGTTTTGATAACAACCAATGAATTCACATTTACATAGACATTTCACAAAGCTTTTAAAACCGCTGGGCTGGAATCATGCCACAAATCAAAACAAATGCATCATCAGCTCATATTTAAGTCATTTATGAAGGAAGAGCTCATATAAAGAGCTTGTGTGCATTATAATGACTCGTCCTGTTCCTAACTTATACGATGTTACAAATGAATGGAAGTTGTGTTGTGTGTTTTCTTCAATCGGTGAACTGAGCTAAGCCTAAAAACACACATGTTTAGAGTATCAAATTGACTTCTGCTAAGCCAGGTTTATAGATTATTATATAATTATTATTTTCAGTAGGGCCAAATTAAATGATACCTTCATGTGCGCCCTAGACGGTGGAAAGAGCATTGAAGAGCTCTTCTATTAACTAAAAGGATGTTTATCTAGGTCAAAAGTCGCATGAAATGTAGTGTAATTCTTCTATATAGATGTGAAGGGATGTGGATGAAATAAAATCATATTGACCCCAGCCTCAGACTATATGCCCATGAATCACCCAGTCTGATTTAAATTACGCACAAATTGAAAATCTGTTTTCGATCTGATCTGATAGTAAGTTGTTAAAGGAGAGTTATCACAGGCAGTTTCTCCTACTTTTGTGTTCATCTTTGTTATATCTTTGCACCTATGGAGTCGAATTGCGTTGTTCATTTATCTATAATGTATTTAGGTAATTTCTATTTACAGAAGACAGAAAGCGTTGCATTGAGCACAAAAATACAACGCTATGCGTTTTACTCTGATTTAAATAAATGGTACATGAGAACTCAACATATTAAACAGTCTAGAAATCTAATAAACATGAAATAACATTAAAGTACAGTAAATCAGAAATGCTGATAATTATTTTATCTTAAAATGATACAATGTCTTGTTTTATGTTTGATGTCAATGAACGTTAAATTGTACATCGATATTGTCACAACACTACAGCCAATATAAAGTCAACACCGACCCTGTTGTTATTCCAAGACTGCGTTTCTTTCTTCCTAGCAATACAAAAGAAGATGCTTTGAAGAAATGGAACCGCAGTGCAATTGATGGATGCCAGCTACTGGCATTCTTCAAAATATCTTCTTTTGTCACACAGGTTTGAAATGACCAAAGTGGCCTATAGCGCCCTCGCTTGTCCTACAAATATTACAAAACAAATGCAGACATTTGCTTTAGGAATGTCAAGTCAAGACACCTTTATTCATATTGCGCTTTAAACAAAATACCTTACGACAAAGCTGAACAACATTGATTAGTAAAACAGTGTGTCCATAATGCAAAATGACAGGTAAAAGCAGTTCATCATTGAGTTTGGTGATGTCATCTCTGATCAGGTTAAATAGTGTCTGTGCAATCATTTCAATCAAGTCGACGATATCCCTGTGAATGAAGTGACCCCAAGCAAGCCAGAGGCGACAGAGGCGAGAAACCTAAACTCGATGGATGACAAAATAAAGAACAAACCTTGGGAGAAACCAGGCTCAGCTGGGCGGCCAGTTCTCCTCAAACCAGACGAATCCATCAGTTCAACTCCAGGCTGCAGAATGAAGAAGAATCATCTGTACTACCCAATGGTCATCAGAGGTCTTTTCATGGGATCTGCATCCTAGGCTCCAGTGGTCCTGACCCCGGCTGTGGGGTCTTCCCCATTTCCAGATCCACCACCTCTTTAGGACACAGCCTTGATATGAAAATGTCCCATACCTACAATCCAGATGTCTTCTAGGTGCACTTCTCATGAACATGCGCATCCCTCAAACAGGCGTTCCTCCCGTGGCCACGCCCACGTCTGATTCCGCCATCTGATTGGTCAGTGATGCGAGAGGATGAGAGAGGAGGCAGCAGCGGGCTGGTCCAGCACACGCTCGCTCAGCATCCGTGTGAGGACCAAGGATGCTGATGCGCTGTCTATGATTTCCCATCACTGATCGATCATGTCAGCATCATATTGAGCTCCAATCAAGGAGATCAGGGGTCCCGTCATCCCCTCTTTGTGGATGTGAGAGGTCCAGCATCAGGGTCCCTGATCCCTGATCAGTTCTGTACTGTGGGAAATATGATTTTCTCCGACATGAACACAGGGAATAATTCCCCGAAGGTGCACCCGCCCAACGGGACGAGATTCTACACTTATCAGGCGAGTGTGAAGGATTGTTTTTTGTTGTTTTGCATTGCATCATTTACTTTAAAGTTCTGAAAAATGTTCTTTATATAGTCGAGATGCTCGTCTCTGCCTCATACCAGTTGTGTTGTATTTTATGGGAATATTTATAAATATTAATTGGATGTGAGTGTATTGGTTTACATTATTATAACTGTAATATTTTATTTTATTTTATTTACTTATTTGTGTTTTTACCCAACATTTTTTTTCTTATTGTTTTATTGCTTGAACATGTCCATTCAAATGTTTAGTTTTGATCAAAGGATTTAAATACTTGTAGCACAGATGTCAACATTTGGTTGTTGAAATCCTCATCTGTGGTCTCTTTAAATATTATAGAATTATTATTTTTTTGTGCATTGTTTAACATAGTCAAGTAAGGGTTATAAGAATGGTCAAATCCATTAGTCTACATTTTGTGACAGATACATTAAAATACAAATATAATAATTATTTTATGTACTATAAAGAGCTACACTTTGGACATTTGTTTGATATTTTTGATTCTGGTTTGTACATTTTCATTCACATAAATCTTAAGAAGTTTGTTGTCTCCCAAATACTGTGTCTATTTTTTTTCAGAACCATTACGCAGATTTATCTTTTTAAAAATAGAAAACTTGTCCAGTTCTCTCATATTTAAATAGTATAAACAAGGGTTTTGAATGTACAATAAGTTGGTTTAGATTACTAGTCATAATTAAATTGCAAGAAGGTTTTTATGTCACATCCATAACACAAAAACAGACACAAATAAAAACATAGTCATAATTTTATGTACTATAAAGAGCTATATTTTGGCCATTTGTTGGATATTTTTGATTCTGGTTTGTACATTTTAATTCACACAAATCTTAAGAAGTTTGTTGTCTCCCAAATACTGTGTCCTTTTTTGGCACAACCATAACCCAGATTAATTTATCTATTTTAAAATAGAAAACTTGTGCAAAGACTGATATTTTTCTAATGTTTAAACATTATCAAGGGTTTTCTAAAATATAAACAATATTTTCAGTATAATGGTCACATCATTCTAAGAGCGTTTTTATGTCACGTCCATAACGCTGGAATTGCCCTCATGAGGATTTTTAACCCCCCAAAATATTGTAATCAGACGTATTGAAGCCCATAATTTCTGTGATAGAGCCCTTCCTTCTTCGTGACATTCAGTCTCTAATTATTCTGTACAGGCAGTATTTGTGGAAACCCTCATTTATACACTAGAAGGGTATTGAAGAGAATTACTCACTTGCTGTGGATTGTCATGATGTGCTGAATAGCATGCACTGCTCAGCTGTGACCCAAATCTCATGCATTGGAATGAGGGCAGTGTCTTTAGATATTGATTTCGGTAATGTAAGGCCATGGTAACCAAGCCGGCCATCATAATGGAGAGCAAATGTTGCTTTGGAGTGGGCAGTTCCATCGGTGCTGTTGTCAACAGGTGCTGCAGATGCTTGTTTAACCGTCTGATATTTCGTGGTTATAAATACAGGTTCATTAGATTCACTTCGCTTCTATTGTTCTCTAGGGTGCTGCAAGTTGTTGTTTGCAAATTTTGAGTGAGTGTGTACTACGGTGTGTAAAACACATGATGTATTTGTGTATGTGTGACTGCATACAGTGTTGAGTGTCTCTCTTTGGAAAACATGGAGAGGTTATCCAGGCTTAATTTTTTTACTGTGCTTTACCTGAAACTATTTACGTAAAAAAATGTAAATGCTTTGAAATGAATTTAATGTTATATTATTGATGATTGATATTAAATTGAATTAAAGTTTGTGTATCTGTATGTTAAAAAGTAAGCAAATCTGATTTACTTTAATATTTTGTTTGGAATTTGCCACAAATTTTAGGTTTATCACACATATGTATTTGTTAAATAAATACTCATCTTTAAACTTAAACTTAAAAGATGTTTGTATATAAAAAAATTACTGTTGAAATTTCAAAAATTATTGTAATATTTTCAACTTAAAAAATCTACTGAATTTTTTTAAATATTTGATTAAGTTACTATAATTGTTTTTGGTTATATTTATTAAACTGCATTAATTATTGTTACAATGATAATTTAAAGGGATAGTTCAACCAAAAACTAAAATTCTGTCATCATTTGCTCACCTTTGAGTTCCAAATCATTTGAACATATTTAAAAGAAAGTTCCCATTGACTACCTTATTGGGAAAAACATTTGATAGTTTTTCTTTGTTGAACACAAAATCAGACGTTTTGAAGAATGTTCAACACAATATGAGATACTTGGAAGAAAGTTGAACACAAAATGACCTATTTTCATAAATGTTGAGCACAAAATGAGATATTTTGAAGAATGTAGGAGGTCTGGGGCACTTTTGAATACCATAGCTATTTTTCTTACCCAAATATCTTTCTGATTTTTGTCCAAACAACGAAATATATACACATTTAAAACCACTACAGGGTCAGTTATCCATGACAGAATTTCCTTTTTAGGTGAACTATCCCGTTAAAGCAGCACATTTATTGCATTCTCTTCTGATAGTCTTTTTTCACAGGTTGTCTCCAGCACTTTGTAATGTTGTGCGTGTGATATTTCTCACATTTTTCTTTAGCATTTCTCATGGGACCCAGCAAAATTCGCACAGGGTCAATATTAGTGTTGGCGCTGCAAAGCACATCTAAAGCACTTTTGACAGCAGCATGTGCATTCTCTAAAGACTGTGAGTTTGTGTTCTGTAGGTATGAAGGGTTGGATAAGCACAAGGCTTGTTTTGTAATGAATACATGGTGGGGCTTGATGGTTGTGTCTCTGGCAAGATCATAAGTTGATTATTTCTGCCTCTTCTTTCATAGCCAACGCCGTTTTGGTCCAGCACTGTTAATAAACGCCTGTCAAGGATGTAGTCATAGGCCTCCTGAACCGTAGTGCGATTAGATAGTGAACGAAAGATTGTGGGGGTCTTTGGTGTGTTTAATGGGGTCGATCATTGCCTGGCTATTCTGTAAATGAAGAAAACTTGATAACAGCTTAAGGAATAAAAGCAGAAGAAAACATGATGAGCTGCAAGTGTGAGATTTGTCAGCTCCAAAGTTTTCAACAAAACAAACAAACTGAAATCTCGGTAGTCCATAATCCACTGATACAGTTGTATATTTAATATGATGCAGTGGGTTGAGATTCTACTGCATCATTTATAGTCAGGATTCACCCAAAAATAAAAATGTTGCCGTTATTTTACCCGCTTCCAAACCTGTTTGTTTTTTATGCAGAGCACAAATGAAGATATTTGAAGAATAGTGGTAAATGGCACACTTTCACTTGCATTTTGTGTCTATAAAATAGAAAGTAATGCCAATGTTTGGTTACCAACAATCTTCTAAATATCTTCTTTTGTGTTGTGAAGAACAAAGTCATACAGGTTTGAAATGACTAGGACTGAGTAAATGATGGCACAATTGTAATTTCCGGTTAAAATATCGCTTTATGAAGAATCTAGAAAACAAAAAGTTAATTATGTATGATATTGTAAATACGTTCTGTCAATTTATAATATTACATTTGGTTCAAGGAATCTTTGACATTCTTTAGTGCTACAAATAAGCCTGCGTGCAGTATGACTTACATAACAGAGATGGACGATTTAATGAATGCAGAGGTGACCCATAACTTGTTCAATTTTTAAGATCTTTCCTCATCTCCGTCACAGTCATGCCCTAGAGCACGTCCCGGGATGCTCCTTAAGGATTGTCCATTCAGGGAGTGTATTGTAATTGTCCTGCTCAGGCATAAGTAATGAGAGAGCGATGAGAAATGAAGGGGCTTATAGATGACAGAACATTATTGAAGATGAGATGAAGTGGGAAGGTGATTGATAGAAAGGTTGTGGGTTTAATCCGACTAATTGCTTGACCCCTCTCTGACATTCACATAGGGCTTGGTTCAGTCTAGAATACTCAACTAGGCAGACTAGAAACTATTAACTAGAATATAGCACACTAAGCTACTGTAAGCCTTGAGGTGCATCTTAAAGAACTGAATACTCTTTGTTGCTTGGTAACAACAAGATAGTGATCTTCCCACAGATATTAGTGTCATGAGTTGTTTCAGAGTGAGTTTCATTCTTCATGTTTTGGGCCATCACCATCGATGCAAAATCAACTCATCATTTCACAACGGACCGTCAATTATTACCCATGATTCAGTGCTGTGTCCTTTTGTTTATAGAACTCTCACTGTCAGCGTCGGAGGTTATGTAATCTTGTTCAGTCAGATCTGATTAGCACGGAAAATCCCTTTTAATCACATCTCTAGATGAAAACAACACCGAAAAGGACAGCCATACTGTGTGCATGAAAAACCTAATAAAAAATGTCACACAACATCACACTTTTTTATTTGAGTTCAGATAGTTGTTGCGGCTATATTATTATTATTTTTATTTACGTTGTTTCTATTCTCATTTATGATCTAAAACCACGACATTGTCAAACACACAATATGGGTAACCATGTGTATATTAAGGGGTTTACTGTGTTTTTGGGTGTGCGGTTGGGTACTCATATATTGACAAAAGTGATTCTGTTGAAAGTTAATGCCGAGAGAGATGTTCCCTGTGGGCAATTGAGACGTTGTGCCATTTTCACCCTTAATAAAGCCAAGGTTGATCCTAAAGACACGTTGTCTCCTGAACAGAACTCTCCAAAGGAGTTATAAAAGTTGCTTAATAAAGTTAAAGAGTGCCAACTTTGCAATGCTTATGGGAGAAATTACGGATGAGAATGGAAACACTGCGTTGAGGGGATGCTGAAGGTTAGTGCCATATATGAAGGAGGAGCACTGGTGTATGTTGAAGTATGACAAAACTTGAAACTCGGACTAGAGTATCTATATTCAGTAGTTCACTGGGTAAGAGTTTTGAATTTTGTCTCCTATAACTTTATATTTATGATATGAGATGTACATACACTTATAGAAATACATACGCTTCAAATGCCATTACTTCACTAAATGGTTCTATAAAGAGCATCCGCAAACTTTTTTGTTACAGATTCTTTTTTGCAAAAACATTGTCATGGTTGAGAAAGTGGAAATAGTGGCGATGGTGCTTTAAAGAACCTTTTGAATGTTTCTTTGTTGGTATTTCGTTTTAGGAACTTGGTTGTATTTGGTTTCTGATGTTCTGAAATTCTTAATCTTGGCCTTAAGAAATGTTTCTTGATTTCAGTAAGATTTCATATAAAGGTTTGTGTGGTTAAATAAAGATATACGGTTGCATTTTCCATAATAAAACCCCACCTGATATTTTAGCGCCATGAAAGGCTAAGATTGTTGGGGTTCGCTTTAGACCTTTACATTTTCGTTCTGGAACACAGGTGTCACTTTAGAAAAACAAATTACCTGCAGCCACAAAGCGACAGTCTAATTTCGTTCACCCACCGCTGCCCTGTTTCACGCGGTAACAATTATGTATTTAATTTAATGCTCTATTCAATCAAAGGTCAAAGCAAAGACAAATCCCATTGGTTGCGACATAAAGAGATTTGATTTTACCGGATGCCGCAGAATGAAAATGTGGAGATCCGCAGCTTTCTATCTTTGTTAATGCATTGAAGAGTAATGCAAATAAGTGAAACTTAATGGGTTGGTTGACCCAAAATAACAGAAGTGTTTGGAATTTCTGGGTAGTCTTCACAGTATCATGACTTCTCCAACATTAGACTATTTGAGTGCGACTTGGCTTTTGAGTATTAAGAGCTACAGTACAGCAGTACAGCCAGCAGTGACAATCCCAGCCAATTACCCCGTCTTGCTTTCTCTCTTCTTTCCCCTTGTGAGCACTTCGTCAAAGCCATTAAACACTTTCTCAGCTCCATCTCACTCGCTCTATCACAGAGCCGACACGCTTTGGTGCTGTCCCAACCAAATGTCAGGAAAACGTCCGGCGTGCTTCTTCTGTAAAAGTGCGACTTCTGGTTTTGTTTCAGCAAGCAGTTTCACGCACAAGGGAATCATGAGGCGATGTTGGAGTGTAACTGTACATCAGCACTGTGTTGTGTTGCCGCTGCGATTTCAAATCACACACAATCATCGAATATGAAATGGCCGATAAGCAATACATTACTGTTGAGGATTAAAATGTGACCACGCATCAGCTCATTTTTCCCTAGTTAAATTTACATGTGTGGTAACACTAGGAGAAAATCCAAAAGAGTCATGTTACGTAATGATGAAGTTGTCGTCTTACATGTCACATGTGGATACTAGGCAGTCTGGCAGCTATGTTTTTCGGACAAACACCAAGAGCACAGCCAATACAACCATTGAGAAGATACGCCTCTCTTTCTCACTCTTGTACACCCACATAGGATTATTGTAGCGATTCCCTACAGCGGATGTGCACATGGATTAGGCCAGCATGGCTTGACTTGTGACTTTGACGCAGTGTTGATGTTCTTTGAGCTAGGAAGAGTCATTATTACTAATACTGCAACAGTCTGGTTAACCGGTTTGTATTTGTTTGAGAGTTTACAGGGGACTCTACGGTCTATTACAATCAGCTTTGTTGTGTTTCCCACCTCCTGAAACATTTCAATGGCTGGATGGAAAGTACTGTATGCAAAATCTTATAATGAATGATTCACCAGTTTCACTCTCTAAGTACTCGACAGGTAACTTCATTTGCAGAAAGTTGAGCCATTCTCAACTTTGTCGTGTCGCTGGACTTACGCATCACTTACTGTCGCCAATGTTCAAAGTCTGTTGTTATGCCCGCATTGTGCGATTCTGTGTTGTTCACGTTATGGATATCATAGGGATATAATCATGACAAAACGATAGAATGACTATGATAGAGAAAAAAATGATTATGATACCCTCCTACATTCAGATCATGTTGATTTGTGTAATCTAAGCTTCTGTAGTACACAAAAATGCACTACTTCTATGACAAAGCCTATTGCCTTTTTTAACCTAAGCGTTGCGATTTTACCCATTAATCATTCCACAGTTCAACTCTTTCTCCTTATTCTCAGCATGGTTACATCTAGGGTAGTTAAACACGCACTGACATAGAATGTACTGGGGTTAGTATCATAGCAGTACTGGTCAAGAACTAAGGAATGGCATTGTGTTTACAAGGATCAGCTAGACCCCCTGTCCTGAAACGTAATGCTTGACCTTTTGTTCATCACCTTCACGTCAGCACCGTTGCTAACAGACGCCGTTGTAGAAAATGTGGGGATATACATGCGTTTCCTGAATCCAGCACAACTCTAAACGCGTGGCCTATTTTCCTCTGTCTGTATGTATGTTTTAATCAGTCCTTGTGCATTAAATCTCAGTGGGGCAGATGTGAGGGAGTTTGACCCACTTTGATGGATTCCACGACGATTAAAAGGATGAGTGAGCTTTCCACTGGATCCCTGTATGTGTGTGAAAGGGGGGGGGGGTCTCTCTGCTGGGCAAACATTGGTCATATTGAGTAGAACACGTTACCCTCGGGTCAGCCTGTCAGTGTGTTTTGTTTTAATGAATATATTTTATAGAGAGGAAGAAAGAAATGTGTGATTCCAAATCGCTCACATCCTGTCTCCTTATCCTAGTTTTCCTGATTTATGCGCTATTTTATGTAAACCCTGCTCTTTAGTGAACAGTCTAAGCATTTTCAAGGATTGCAATGTCCTCCCAAAGAGATCTGTAATAGCCAGAGAAGCTATATGCAATACAATTATATTTATTCACATATCATTATTTGGAGCAAACTTGCCTTTTGATCAAATTGTAGGGCTTTGTGGATGCAGTACTTTGATCAAATTGTAGGGCTTTGTGGATGCAGTACTTTAATTTCACATTGCATTGAGATTGGCCTAATGAAAAATGAGAAAAAAAGTAAGAAAGAACTTTTAAAGGATTTTATTCAGTGCTTAAAAGTATCTCAAGAAAAGTTAATCTACCTTAAAAATGACTCATTTTAAAATGACAGAATTTGACACTATATGCATTATACGGATACTTTGTTGCCCTACATTTTTAGTGCAACCTCAAAAGGGATGGTTTGCCCTAAAATGGTGCCGTCAGTCACTGACACCCCTGCCATCTGATTTTAATTTGCAGATAATAAAAAAAATATTTTGAAAAAATGTCTAGAGAGTGAGATGTCATCAAAGACCTTTTTTTAGCTTTTAAATTTTATAACAACTTACCACTTGGCCAAAATTTGAAATAGTAAGTTGATATAACTTGAATAACACAACAGATGAAGTTTCCCACATGAACAGATATGTTTTAAAATTTCACACACGACATGTAACTCTTTCCGTCATCTCAGACTAGGTGCATATGTATATCATCCAAGGAACAGCACAACTCATAAGGGAACCATTAGTTGTTTCAGACACATACAGATTTGTCCTTTACAAAATCAATATACAAGCTGTCAAATGGCTTTCATTGTTTAAAATGCTGCAATACAATGATATGTGGCCTTATTTCTTTTTAAGCGATCAAATGTGCAAATTTCTGTATGAGAGAGATTTTAAAAATCCTCATTTTCAACCCTTAGCCTCTTTAGTCCCTTCATATATTCCTTACCCATGATGCAGCTGGAATGGCGAGACTGTGGTCAGCAAATTTGTCAATGTGGCAATTGCAGTCATTCACTTCCCACGCAAGTCTTCCTTTTGTGCTTCCACCTTTTGCTGTCAAAACGAGAGGATTTTGGCTAGGACGAGTGTGTAGATGCACACAAGTATTTTAAGGGGAGTAAGTGGACGTGTGTCACGTCCGAACACTTTTTTGGGTATATTATTTTCGTCATTGTGACTCATGATTGGAGACACTGAAATGGAAGCCATTATCGCTTCAACAAAAAACAAGTTTTCCTGAAATAAATGGGCCAGCTGGCTTCTATTTTTGTTAGCAGTTGTCTTGCCTGGAAATATTCTGTAATGTGTGCTCTGTGGTATCAGTGGTTCAGTTTGAGCGGGTTCAACACTAAAACTGCTTAAATTGGGGTTTTACTTAGTACAGAGCACATTGTTCATGTCGTTTTACTCAATACCTCTGCCTGAGATATTACATCCATGACTGGTTTATCTGTTTGATTGATGTTGAATGTTAATGTTTTGAACGTTGGTTGTATGGTGGTTCTTTATCTTTAATTTGAGTGATCTGTAGTTTATTGTTAATCTGTAAATACATTAAAGCTGTAACAGGGTTTGGGTGTAGCTATGATATGGCCCTGAAACATTTATTCATAGGGGTGAGTTGGCCTCTCATTTATTAGCCCTTAAATTTGTATATAATACAAGTTCATTAAAATTGTGCCAATCTTAAATTAAACGAACACTGGTCGTTTTATCTTTTATGAGATGTCCATAGGTTGGGAAAGCAGACTCATAAAGCTGTCCTTGTGTGAATATTTGTTCATTATAGCAATGCAAAGCAGAAAAGAGGCCGATAAAATATAAAGAAACATTTGGGGTTTGTAGGGGTCAAGAAATAACTGGGTAATTGTAGTGATTTACCATTGACCTGTAGTGTCTTTTTTGGCTTATGAGTAAGCATCTGCATATCTGTGTTGACCTTTGACCTCACCTGATTCAGCCGAAATCGTGAAGTGGGTTTGTCCAAATGGGTGAAGACCAAAGAAGGTCATTCAATAGCTTACTTGGTTTAAGGCAGAAAATATGAATTTTTCAAGTGATGCAAGTGTTTTTTTCACTGCAAGTTATTTAATTCATTTAATTAATTTTCCTTATTTTATCGCAATTTTTTTTTACTTAATTTGAAGTGAAATTGCTGTTTTTGGAGTGCCTCGTTCGGGGGGGGGCATGGGATTCCATCCCCGTCCAAAAAAGTTTGAGAACCCCTGGGTTAACAAGAACAAATGTAAATGATAGGTTAACAATGAAATACCTGTTCCCTAAATAATCTCTCCAGTTCAAATAAAATGCCCCACCCCCCGAATCCCGGTAGAGATATAATCCCAGGACTCTGGGTGTGGGAGATTTGGATGCAAATTGAAGACTGGTCATTCCCTGTCGCAGCTCACAGTTAATGGCATTGCCTTAGGATGGGGCGACATTCAGCCAAACGATTTCAGAGAAATCAATAAACTTCTGTGCTGCAGACATTTTAAATGCCCATGGCGCACACAGCATTTCATCATTCGCAAACCAACTTCCTGCTAATATTGCGCCGGAACAGAAGTTTATCCTGACCCCTCTATCAGAATAATCTGTGCCGAGCTAGATGGCATTTCATATGCATAATCTATATGCGTTTGATTGATCCCTGCTGGGAAGAACTGTCTCTTAGCATTCAGCATGCCATGTACAGTGTCTTCGTTCTTACAACCGTTGCGTATATAGTGTGCTTTACAAACATCAGTATACAGTTCTTTGTGTATCTTTTCTCCAAAGTTTCGGTCAGTACTTCACTACAGTGCCAGGAGTATTAAGGTCTGTACATCTGGGATGCCCATCAACAAGATTCTGGACCTGTCAGATATCCAGACACATTGTGCCAAGGGATGACCGGGAAGTAGTCAATTACCCAAGCTGTGGTTTTCCTCACGTTGCTGAGCAGTTGTTATTGAATGCCCCAAGGCATGGAGATAAAGAATGTAGGGAACCCTTAGGGCAACCTAAAAAAAGCCAGCCCTATCATTCAGCACCAGTGCGAACTGCCCTATTGTAAACCCAGCCTGATGTGAAAAGTCATGGCCACCTGCTGCTTACTTTAATCGATTGGATGTGTTAGTACAGCTCGCACCAGCTGGTCCAATGGAGAGCAGGTCCACTGGATCCAAAATGGATCGTTGTTAAGAACTAAACAATCTCGCTGGACGCTGGGTACCAAACATTATCTTCCTCCGGCAGTTTTTATGGGTGATGACCTCAGTGACCCAGTGAGATAAGGATAGCACGAAGCTCAAGTGTTCGAGTTGAATGCACCCATTATGCTAAGAGAGCGTGTCCTACCATCACTGTATAGAGGCTTTTGTCGCTTTCAGGTGAGTCATAAATGAGTCGATGATGACTCAGGTGGGTTCTTACACGCTTTTGTACTGTGAGCGAGATTGGTGGCATGAATAACAGCATATGAATAAACAGAAGCCATTTGGAGCTTGAGTTTAATGGGGACGACACAGCTGTGAGACCTCCATGGCTCATGCAATTTAAGTTAATGGTTTCTAAAAAAGACTCAATGTTGTATATTTTAGGTTTGTGTTGTTTATTAGAAATGAGACAGAGGAAATACAGCTTCAAGTGTCGTGTGTTGTTGTAAAAGTGTGAAATATCACAATTTGTACTTTTAATGTGCCCAAAGCATTAATAATTGTATTGTTTGATTTCTCATCTATACCTTAATGCAATCAAAGCCTAAAAGAATGCATTTTATCGTTGCTTTGCGTCTTTTCTCGTGTCCGTGGAAACACTCCGTTTTAGTTCTTGACGCTTTAAGACCCGCCTTCCAGGTTACCCTGATTGTTCAAACAGTCTAGTCTACTGTCATTGGTCAACTCAGCTTTTAGTTACTGCATCAGCACCAGTCACGAGACGGACAACATGTGAATCAAATTACAACTGTAACGTGTCGTCACGGAAGTAATTGAATGCCTTCAATCCTAGTGTTGGCTGTAATCCAAGTCATCTGATTTCTTTTAAGGACGCTAAATTGCTTCATCGTGAACTTCGGGATTTGTAACTTTACAGATCGTTCACAGGCACTAAAACACACAAGGTAAATGAGGTATTGCAATCAGGTATTGGAATCTTTTCATGACCCGCTCGTACTTAAAGCACGACTCTGGTCAGTTGGGAATGCTGCTTGATTTAAAAGAAGTTTAGATTTGAGTCGCTTATAAAGTGCATTTGAAATAATAACACCAGTCGAACATAATCATCATTTTTCATATACTTTATTATCATGAACATTTGAGGAAGAATGATAAACATATGTCCAAATGCACATCCTAGGACTGTGTGTGTGATTGTGGTCTTCATCAGCCCTTATTTAGAGTTTCTGCACAAGAGCGGCCTATGGCTTTCGGGGGGATACAGAAGTTTGCCGTATTTCGCTGACAATCGGTGCATTGGTCACGTGCAAAAACGTTGATAGATCTTAATAGTTCTGATTTTAGGACAGTATTCAGGACATGATAGGGGAACCCATCAGTAGAGGACCACGAACAGGCATTCAAACACGTGCGTTGTTACCAGATTTGGAGCTTTGACTAAGCTTTTACGAATCTTAATCATAATTTGTTTATCTCATGATTTAACCGTCTAATCAAATAGCAGCCACAAAAAATCACATGTAACAATCATTTCATGGGTGTTTACGTGATACCAATTTCCATATAGAAGAAGAAATTACACCGAGAAACAACATCTACAGGTAAAGAAAACAATCCTTCAAATTCAGAGTCCTGATAAAACTCAATAAATAAGATATCTGTGTGGTTTGTGTCAAGACATGCAAGCTTTTATGGTTTTGGGATCAAGGGGACTTGCTGATTTTTGTGAAAAGACTCTGGGATCCTTGAAGTAGCATTAAAACACAGAATATTTATGGGATAGCAAGCTACCCCATGCATCTCGGTTCATAAAGAATGACAAGAAAATCAAAGCACCCCTCATGCACCATAGCATTTAGTTTTTCATTCTCAATAATTCAGCAAGCTATATATTTTTACTGTTTTATAAAACGCTGACCCATTTATGGATCTCTGAAGGTGGATGCATTTTGATGTATGATGTAGCATGTTGTGAAGTGAACTTGATGGCCCTTTGTCATTTTGATACACATTAGATGAAGAATATAACTGATTTAACACTTGGAAGATGAATGGTTTTATAATACAAGTGTGTGTTCTGCTTTCCGCCCATATTTTGACAGCGACACTTAAATGAAAAAATCAATATTTGAACACGAGCAAGTTTATTTGATCGGAAACACGTTATATATAGTGTGTTGGGTGTTTTGCACTGGCTTTGATATTTGACCGTCCAACTGGGATTGGACTTTTAATATTTGGTATCTGTTGGTGAAGCAAACCTTGCCCCGTTGTGTGTTATAGTCCAGTGTTATCTATATTGAAATGTATGTAAATGTATTGTTTATATATGTATGTAACCATGAATGCAAAGTGTTTGTTATGGGTGGTAAAATAAATGCACACTGCATACACTTTTGCACTCCGATATGAAACAAGCCCTAAGCGTAAATACATTGTGATGAGTGTTTATGTGTCTGTAAGCAGTTGCAATCTTCTGCCTAAAACCTGACCCTCTGTTGCAGACATTTCTATAGCTGTGTTGAATTATTTATGAACATGTTTACTGTATGCGGCAATCAGAGGACAACACACAGGGAATAAATCCATTATGTGTGAGTGTACTGCATAACATCAGGAGGATGGTCTGCATTTTTACACATTCAGCTTCCCAGCGACCTTTAGTTCATTGCGGATGTGGGTAGACAAACAGTCTTCTGTTTAAAGTGAATACTGTAAAACAGTTTATTCCTATTCTGAAATGTTTGGATTAGTAAAACAAAAGGATTTCTGACCATAAAGGTAGATTTGAGTGTGTGTGTGTGTGTGTGTGTGTGTGTGTGTGTGTGTGTGTGTGTGTGTGTGTGTGTGTGTGTGTGTGTGTGTGTGTGTGTGTGTGTGTGTGTGTGTGTGTGTGTCTGTGTGTGTGTGTCTGTGTGTGTGTATCCGTGGCACCTTCTGACTGATTCGTGTTATTGAATACGCATTAAAAGATATTAAATTTTGTGACAATATAACAACCTACCCTGAGACTGGGTTAGTGTGAGATGTTGAATAATTGGTTTACAAAGAGACAGAAGTGCGAAATGCTTGTTAACAATGTTAACATCTTATCAAGTAAATCTCTTTAAGAAACAAGGAGGGATCATTGTTAATGTTTAAAAAACGGTAATATTATAGCAACTTTGGAAGCAGAAAAAAATGACCGCTTGTCAAAAATTCTATAAAATAAACTCCAACTTTATTTCTGTTTTTTTTACAGTCGCTTGATGGCATAGAGTTAGGTATGCAGATAAAGCAGTTATGTAGAAATCCTTATGTATATTAAGAATGATGATAAACCACCATTCAATGCTGTACTTCCAAAAAGGTGGATGTCCAGATTAACCCCCGAAAACATTTTTTAATAATGAAGTACTTGTTGACATGCATTCATTAATATGCTTTATTCGTTTGACAAATCCATTGACAAAAAAATCTGAATATGCTTTGTGACAAAAAGTTGCCTCCGAAGGACAGCAGTGACATGCCAACACATTTGACATCTTTTCAATTGATAGAATAAGAGTTTGAAGTCTAGTGGATTATTACATCAGAGTTTCAGAAGTGACAGATGTTACCTATTAAAATTCAGGGCGTCTGAAATTCTTGCCTTTCTTCTAACGGCACTGCATAATAACCAACTGGAAGGGGGTGGACAGTTAGACGTGTCTGGACATCAGTTTGTGCCTCTTGGGAAGACTCACAACATCACACAACATTTCTCTCTCCGTCTATTGCATTGGTGTAATTATTGTAGAGTGATCGCTGAAGCACATGATTGCATTGATGCTATTACAACACATATTCAGAGCATTTAAAATCATGCAACTGATGCAATTGATGCAACAATAAAATCAGCTAAACCATAGAGTATCTGTACCCCTATTTCAGGGACTTGAATACAGGATGTTTTCCTGATAAATAACAGGACACATGTTTATCATTAACTTTTCAAGCACGTGTTCTCTGCGGGCCGCTCAGCCCGGTGTTGAAGTGGTGGTGCGTGACGGCGGGGCTGTCCCACTCGCTAAACCTGTAAAGCGTAACCTGATTAAAGACGCAAGCGGTAATGTCATTTTCTGTGAGTTGTATTCATAGGACACACATTCATGGTGTCATTTCCTTTTATTTTATAGGTTCTGCTCTTAACGTCTTGGGACTAGTAGATAGGACCCTGGGTGGGAAAAACACGGCATTAAATTACATTGTAAAGAATGATTATATGTATAAAAAAAGTAAATACAAAAACAAACCTTTAGCTGGGTCTTCGCAGACAGGGTCACAATTTGTGAAAAACTAATAATCCTACTTATTCTACTATACATGTTAGGATATTATCCATGTAATTGATGTCACAAGTGAAAAATGCATGGACACATGGTGCTTTAGTCTGACGGTTAAGATTCAATGTATTGATTATGGACTTTGAAAGCTGAGTGGACGTCATTTCTAAAACAAATAAGAATAATTGATCTAAAATTGATTAAGTCCAAAGAAACATTGGATTCCCCCTCCAGTTAAATTCGTGTCATTGTTGCGTGACACAAACTAATCGTAAAAATAAATCTAAATACAAATCTCAACAACGTGACCGAATAAAGGAAATCATGATTCAATCTATGATTTAATGGAGAATTAGAAATATGACCCAAATATGATTATTGATTTTCTCTTGTTTTTTTCAACCTTCTTGACTTTCTTCTAAAAAACTTCATTTCCGATTAACACAAAACCAATGCAAATCAATAGGGAACATTCATATAAACACCCAATATATAAATTCTGCTGAAATAGCATACCATACAGTTTAACAAATTAGTTAATAAAAATAATTTTTATTTGTACATATGTCCCTTTAAGACGTTGTCATGACTTCAGTTTCACGGCTCCTGAATGGAATATAAATAGATCTCATGATAAAGCCATCTTCTAATGCAAACCACTGCACCTAAGGAGAAAGAAACCAATAGTTGTGCATGTTGCACACTTTGAAACTAATAGAGAATCTTCAAGTCATCTCAACTCCTTTAATCTTCTTTCTGTGAAAGTATGCCGGGTTTGATCACGGACAAGATACAATACAGTACAAATTTGTATGTTTGTATTGTTTGTGCATGTGTGTTACGTTTGCTTTTTGTCTTATTTTTTGTTATTTTGTTTTTTCTTGCATGCGTATCCTCCTCAGAAGGGATAGATTTCTAAGTTCTGCTTCGGTGGCTCGAGATGACGGCTTCAAGAAAGGTTTTGCGTTGTTATTTTTAATTTGAAACCTTGGTGGGCTCAGGCTAAGATGGAAAAACGCACATGTATTCTTGTGGATAACTGGCTGGTGTTTTTAAAAAAATATTTTTATGTTTCCTAAAGTTATTTTTTTAATCTTGCTCTGCTCAGTACCTTTTTCTTATGGCATTACACGAATAATCTGATGATATATTCCTGTTCAGAGCCTCTGGGGTTTAAACAGCTTCATGCAAAAAAGTATTTAAAATCATCTGACTGTAATCTAATTTTACAATTTAGAGCTAATTGTTTGATGGTATAATTGTTCCGAGAAGCGATTAGCGTTTGTGTGCCAGCGTTTGACTAAACACTAGAATAATTGTTTACACGAGGCCAAGTTGGCGCATGACCTTGTTGCTTTGAAATGCAGTGCACAAATTATTTTAATAAAATAATGCAATGCACAGTATTTTCTTCAGGGTAATAATAGGTCCGTTGTGCTCTAGTCGTTAACCTGAGCCCGTTATGGATTTATAACATGCTGTTTTTTTATACAAGTAGCATAGTTGGTTTTGTGTATGTGGATGTCTATTTGTACAGTACATGTTTGTCTGTTTGTTTGTGCTTATAGATTTTTAAGCAATCGTTGGTCATTTTCTTCTTACTTGTATTCACTTAATTCAAATGACACGTCTTATAATGTTTGTCCTCTGAGATGCTGCAGTAGATCAGTTTGTAGCTTTTCGTGAAAAGCTTGCAAGGATCTTTACACTGTTGTGACAGTTTATGTCCTGCATCGTATTCATTGTGCTGTTAATGTATGTAAACGTTTTCTTGCAATGTTGGCACAGAGGTTCGGTTTTGTCTGTTTGCCCCTCACCTTTGTGCTTCCTTAGTATTATCAATCACTCGTTGTTGCCATACTTCACAATCACAATTCGTTTAACATTTTGGCCGGATTGAATCGACACTTAACAATCGATTTATAACCATCTCACATTCCTACTCATGATAGGATCTGACATTTTATCCATCATTTCAGATCTCAAGTGTTTTATATTTCGCACGAAAATAGCTAAATTTTCCTATGCGTAATGAAGATCGTTGAATGTGATATTCCAAGTCTGGCGTGAACACCTCTTATAAGGTGTGAACACCCATTATAAGCTGTCTTCGGTCACCTTTTTATGTCTGGCACGTTTAAGAGGATAACATTTGATGTCCAAAACATACAAAATAATCACACCTTGACATTGACCACAAAACCTGCTTTTATCCATGATCCATTTGCTATTTTGAAGACATGCTAGGTATATCCTCCAGCCATAGACTTACAGTTTACATCTGCTGTTGAGTAGTGCTGGCGTCACACCGCTATGTTTTAAAGCTTTTGTTGTCCTCCAGCAAGAGTGAGATGATCACTAAAAGAGATGTCAGAATGTATACCATCTCAAAGTGAGTATGGAGACGTGACGGACAGGCTCGATAAATAAAGCATGAAAGGCCACTGCGAAAACGCCCTCTGTCCAATCTCGGTGTCCATCACCATCTTTCAAAGAACACAGTCATAATTCACACAACGTCTTCAATCTAAACATGTGCAAGTGACAGGTTCAGTCAGCAGCGTTTCAATATTGAACGTTAGTCAAAAGATTGGCTGTTTATTCAATGTTTATGATGAGTTATTCTTCTTGTTCGGTATTGTAGGTGTTGATGAAGATAAATGACCTATACAAGATGTATAGACATTGTCATGTACAGTTGGACAGTCATTTGTCATTGTAGCTTTCAGTGTTATGTTGAAAAGCCAATTGACTCCACTTGCAATCTTGAAAGGAGTCAATAAGAATATGTCAGTAGATTGATTTTTAACATATTTCTTTTTATATGTAGTCATGTCTGAAGTTCTTTTCATAAATAATACATTAGATATTCAACAGGTCTCAAACCCACATATTGCAAATATTACAAAATGAAGTCACTCCCATCAGTTATGAGGGAAGTCCCGTTTTGAAGTCACTGATTGTCTTAAAGATCTTAAAGCGGCGTTTACCCGAGGGGGCCAACCCAATCAGTGCACGAGTCTTCCCTCCATTTCACTCTATCGCTTTTAACATATTGAGTAAGGAGGAGAGGTAATTGAAGAAATGAAACTCAATTAAACTGGAATAAATGAATAATATTTCCATAATTCTCCATGTGTTAAAGGTTTACAGACTGAGTTCTTGATTGAGCACTTGAGTCGGCCCGCTGTTCTGCGCTTCCTCATAAACCTGTGAAATTATTACTCTTTTATTGCAAATTACTTTAAAACTGATTCTTTTGTCAATTTGGTTCAGATGAAAAATACAAGTTATCCCATTACTCACAGAATGTTTAGGGTTGTACGGATAAGTGATGGCACAGAAGAGTTTAGTAGCACTTTTATAAAGATGCTGATGTCAAGCCAAAAACATTCACATAAACTTCTATGGTATAGACACAAAACCAATGTGCATACAGACCCACCGTTTTTTTCAAACATTTTTCAGAATACCTTTTTTTGTGTTCTGCTGAAGAAAGAAAGTATTACAGGTTAGAAAGGAAATTCGAGGTGAATAAATGATGACAGAATTTTCATTCTGGGATGAACTTTTCCTTTAATAACAACAATAGGTTTTTGTTCTGGACCACTCTGCTATTAACAATTTGGTTTATTTCGTTCACTTGAAATTTGTAGTTATGCACACATCTACTAGTTTCATGTATAGTTCTGTACACTCAAAATATCTTATGTGGCTTACTAAATATCGCAAAAATAAACGAAAATATTTACTTAATAAACATTACATTGATTTTTATGAGCAGAACATTTTACAGTTTATTTCTTATAAAATCTACAAATGTAATTTTGGTTTATGTAATGTAAAAAGTATATATTTAACAAATCTATATATATTTTAATATACGCATTTTTGGTGAATTCGTATAGAAATATTTTAGTTAATCAGATTTACTTTAAAATCTATTTTTGAGAGTGTAACTTGTTTCGAGACAAATCACAGCTACATACATTTATAGTTGTTATTAAAAATAGGTTTTAGTGATTTAACAGATTCCCATCGGGCCACACTGACTAAAAATAGAGGTTTAGCGAATGCTTGTTGTCCTTATGAAAAGCTGGTATACAAGACATTTTGGCTCACAAAGCTTTTCACCACATTCTCTTGTGGAATTCTCCATCTCCATTCTCGTGCACACATCTGCCAAACTGCCTTGACATGTATTCTCAGTTCAACCCTTGCAACCGCATCCATTTATTCCCGCTGGCTGTCTGCTGTCAGCTCTTCTAAATGGAAGTCCCCCGAATCTCGGGAGGAGCAGTGCTTGTCTGAGACCTCAGAGTGAATTTATCCATGACCTGTTGGCCGAAAAAGGTCATCATGAAATGTGTACATATACTTAAAATATATATCTGTGTTATAATACACAGTTTGGTGAAAGGCTAAAATGCCACTACACCCAAAGCAAGTATTAATATACCATGCGCTGAGTTTGAATTCAGAGAAAAACACAGAAAAAAATCTGTATATGCTTTTTCTCTGTCTAAAAGTATAGTAGAGATGGGCGACATAATATGTTTGATAGTTCTTTATGTAATAAAGATTCTTTGTGGAACTGTCTGTTCGGATTATCATTAAAATACTAGGCAGCAGTTTAGTGTATAACCTGGCATATTGACCTACAATCAAATAAATTTTACTGTGATTTTATGTGAAACAATTTAAACAAAAATATAGATGATAAAGCTTTGAAATGATTAAAGATAATTAAGTAAAAAAGGAAATCTAATTCACTTAAATGTTTCTAATAGAATTCATCAGACATATTAGTTGTATATAACGTGTATTTGTTAGATAAATACTTTTTTTTCATTATATAAGCATAACAGAATATTTCTAGAATTTAGAGAAATAAACTGTTGGATTTTTAATCAGTTATTTAAGAATTTTTTCCCCTAGGAAAAAAAACTATTTACTGCTTTAAAAATATTTTATAATGACATTTCCAATATTTACCAAATTAATTACTTGTACTGTTTACTCAGTATTAACGACCACAGCTATTATGTAAATAACTGTAAAATGTTTTGACAGTTTATGTTAATAAATATGTAAATATTCTGTATAATAAAACAAAAAAAATACTGTGAATTATAGATTTAAAAAAATAATGTTTTAGAATAAATATATATTTATTTATTATTTAGGAATTTTACTTTTTTATATTTAACAAGATGCCTCTTCCAATGTCTATGTCCTTTCTTCCTATATATAAAGAGCAAAAGAATAGTTGCTATTGCATATATGGGTATCGACTGAATCCTGCCACAGTCAATATGTCCGATTGACTGTTTCTTATAAATATAATCTGACAAAACAGACATGTTCAAGGTTAACTCCAATAACCTCTTCAGTATAGCTTCGCCTCGTCATTGAATTTTGCTATCCCCAGTTGATGAGATTTGGCCATAATTAATAGCATGTCATCCGTGCCTCTCACTGTGGCCTAATGATCCTCTATAATTAGCATCTGTTTTTAGTGTGTCGCAGTTGTCATGAAAGGGGTTCTGCCAATGGTAGGTCCCCATGCGTTGCCAACGATTTAACCTTTCATGTTCATTTTCCTTCTCATACTGTGGAGTGGTTTGAAGTTAATTGTCTTGGGATGTAAAGATGGTTGAATGGGGATGTGTGAAGTCTTTTTTTAGATGGGTTTTAGCATGCTGGAAGTATGTTGTTTTTCAGCATGTTGTTATGAAACTCTCCTCCTGTTAAATTGGTCATCTTAAATGCAATTTGTTAACAGTATTTACAACTTTGCCTTCAACAATTATCAGCAATATAATTACTGTCTTAGTTTAAATGGCCTGCTGTGAATTAGGTTTCAATTAGGAAGTATTATTTTAAAACATGATATAGATTTAGATGTTAAGTTCATGACTTAGTGATGGGTTTTGAGACTGATTTAGAGATAAAATTTTTACTCATATGGTTTTAATTTAATTTCTTTTTAGTTAAATTTAACAATAATCAGGTATTATTTTTTTAATTAAAACTTATGCTAGAAAAAGTTAGGAAAGTATGGAAATATACAGTTCAGAAATTTATGAACAAATTAACAATTTTTATGGAATAAAACAGGAAGATTTAAGATGAAGATTGATTTAATTAATTGTAAAAGGTGTCCAGTAAGTGCATTGTACAAATATGTTCTTCTAGAAAATACAAAACAATTTTCTAGAAGTATGTATAAAGTTAAGCTTTATACTTTTTAGGTGTGCCTCAGGTGTCACTCTTTGGTAACGTTCACGTTTTAGTAATATGATTAATATCTTAATATCATAGGTGAAGGTCAAGGCACACACTGTAGTGAAGTGAAGTGACGTGACGTATTACCAAGTATGGTGTTCCATACTTGGAATTTGTGCTCTGCATTTAACCCATCCAGTAAGTGAACACACACACACTGTGAACACACACCCGGAGCAGTGGGCAGCCATGCCGCGGCTGCCCGGGGAGCAGTGGGGGGGACGGTGCCTTGCTCAAGGGACTCACCTCAGTCGTGGTATTCCCTCTGGTTCGGAGTCTCGAACCAGCAACCTTCGGATCACAAGTCCAAGACTCGAACCACCAGGCCACGACTGCCCTGCGACTGCATAGAGCACGACTGCATAGAGCACCTTATTAGTGTCTCCTTTGACTTAATAAGTGTTTATGTGTACTACATGTTCTCTATTTCAAGCATGAAAGTCAACAGTCTTTATCATTCAGCTTCATTACACTCGCTGTCATTTGCGCTTTCATCTTTAGGAATTAATGCACCTTCCATTCTCAAGACCTCAGTACACTGATCTACCTACTTTGAAGATCGCTTTATAGTTTAAAAAAGAGACATCATATGGGTGTTTTTAAAAATAGAACTTTCAAGTGAACTACCAAATTTGATGCTGAATTTAAATGATTAGGTTAACGGCATATAATGAGTCTATGTGCCTTTAGGGTAGAGGTTATTGCATTCTGTTGTGTTATACAGTTAGCTGTTTTGCAACTTGTTTACCTCTATTGCAGAATGAACATATTTTGTATTTAGTGAATGTGAAGAGGTTTGTCATTTCGGCAATAAAGATGCACACAATTTTGTGTGCAAAAATATTTTTATTTAATCATGAACTCTCATATGAGATGTTCATAAGCCCCTGACAGGACACAAATGTTTTTTTATTAGAAACTGTAACCATTGTTGTGCATCGTTTTAAATCAGGTATAGACACAGGGTTAAGAATTTTTTATTTAATGTTATACACGTAGTGGGTGTCATCCACGGGGCAGATGCGTTAAGATCACATGACTTGATGACTACACCTACCAGAATTGAATTTTTTTATGTTTTTATGCTTTTTCATTTGTGATAGCAATAGAAATTGTATAAACATGCAACAAGGAAATATATATGTTATTTAATGTCCATCTCAACATTATAATATCACATTTATCTGCTTAGGGTAGTTCCAGCGTTATGGACGGGAGATAAAAAAACACACTGTTTTTGGAAGATGAGAAACATCTTAAGATTTAAGTGAATTAAAATATACAAACCAGAATCACAAATATCCAACAAATGGCAAAGGGATAGTACTTTATAGAACATTAAATATTTGCTATACTTTTACTTTCATGTATCTATTTATTAGCGAACGTAGCCTAATGGATATGACAAACAATCCTGAAATTAGTCCTTACTTAAATATGAGAAATCATGCACTTAAAATAAAAATGGTTCTATAAAAACTTAATGAGGGAACTGACACGGTTATCTGAAACACCAAATCTTGACATGCTGAAGTATAGTAAAAACAATTAGTAAAAACTTGCCGTTGCTCACTATGTCAAAACAATGTGATATCCAGGAATATCAGTTTCCATGGTGATCCAGCTTCCAAGTTGTTAATGACATACTATGGATGACTTGAAGAAATCTCTTTGGGATATACAGTTCCATGGGTGAGAAAAACACTTGAGCTATATCTACGTAGATACAAACAGTAATCAAAGAAAATATAAATCTTGCATAACGTGCTTTTGTGTCTTTTGTGGCTTATGTGAGAAGCTAGATTTTCAAAGACAATAAAGGAAGTTCAGGATTGTTCTCCTAAAAATAATAATTTGAACAGAATGTTCAACAGCAAAGGGTTTTTGGGCTCTTTCGACAACCCAAGTAATTTTTCCTACTTTTGTAGTCCATGGGGTCCAAGAACTGTTAAGTTTCAAGTATTCTTCTAAATATCTTCAACTTTGTTCAACCAAACTATTACATGTCTACTGGTTTGGAACAACTAGACAGTAATTCATGATTTTAGCATCAAAACAATCGGTTATCATTTTATATTCATATAGTAATGTCCAGACAGGGTTGTGCACAATGGCCCTTAACAATTGTAACGCACTGCTGGGATGTGAATGTGATGGTAATCATTCAGCATACTTTGTATACACCATAAAACCCTATATGTGAACAATGTTCAAATTTGTAGTAAAATGTGATGGGCTAAGAATAGTTTAGTCTGGCATTTATATATTGTCTTTGGTAACATATATATCACACTTTTGCCTATTGGTGTCTATTATTCAATTCTGTGATAAATCAATAAAACACTTCGCTATAACATCAATTAACACTTCTAGTGTGAGTCAATAGTGTTAAATCTGCGATAGCCTTTTACAATGTGTTGCTTGACTTTATGACATGGGCATGTACTATATGCACCTCTATAGAGTTATTATTATTATAACAGTATTTTAAATGATTGTCAACTATTGTTTTGGTTACACAGAATCTTAAGGACTTTAATGAGGACTGTAATGGTTATATTCTTTCAGTAACTCTTATTAAGAATCGTTAGTAGTGTTGCCTGAGCAATCTTCAATTCTTCTAATGAGAGTCTTTATATACAGAGCAATTGTCAGCTGAAATTCTACACCGATTCATTTGGAACTGAACAGATACACCCTTGCGTCTTTGATCACGCATAATATAAAAGTGAACTCATGGTTTGTGAATTCATGGAGATATTTTTAATTGGTCTGTGGGTAGAAATTAAGCCCAGTAATTGCTGTTGATCAAGGCTCAGATAAAATGTGGTGATTATGATTCATATTGGTTCGTGATAACTTCAAAGTGTTGACAAATTTAACAAAGCAATTCTTACATTGCCCAATATTAAAATCCACATTTATATTCTTCATTGCAACACTGCTCAGACAAACATCAAACTACAATGGATGTCAATTTTAAACCAGATATCTCAGTTGCTTACATTCTTCTAAATACCTCCCATCGTGTTTAACAGAGCAATGAACTCTATAACATCAGTTGTGGTCTGGCGGTTAAAGAGTTGGACTTGTAAGAAGAAGGTTGCATGTTTGAAACCAGAAGACAATGACTGAAGTGTCCTTGAGTAAGACATCTTACCCCTGTTTGCTCTGCAGTGATAATAGGCAACTGCATAATACTTATATGCCTTTTGGATAAAAGCGTCTGCCGAATGAATAAATGAAAACGTAAATATGATTTGAAACAACTTAAAGTTGAGTCATTCGTGATATAATTCCAATTTTTTGGTGGACTGTTCCTTTCAAGACATTATAATATTTAGATATATTATTATAAAAGCTATTAAGCTCACTGTTTTCTGCTTGGCTTCTTTTATCTGCCACTTGTTCTTATCTTAACAGGATCAATGTGAAGAAGATGATCAATTGGCTCAATGTGGGTTTTTTTGGCACTGCAAACTCAAAATGCTAGTTGGCCACCTGGCCTTTCAAGTCTATCAGAATACCTGGCAAAAGTCAAATCACGAATACACCAACCGTCAGATGGTGTGAAGTCCCTGGTGTGATTTTATGTGTGCCATATAGTAGAACACACAAGGTGTGGGTTTGACCAATTTGGCAAAATGCTAGTTTTGTACATTCAAACATAAATGCGCTTAAATATATGGGTTGTTTCAATTTGTTTCATTATTGATTGGTTATCATTCGTTCATTTAAATTCATGCGAGTTTTGCAGATGTGGAATTCTCATTAAAATATATCTTCTTGTCAGATATTATCTCGCTGTACAACACAGACAAAAGTTGTGTTCTGAAGTGTGTAGCAGACACTTGGAATAAAAGGTAAATGTAAAATTTATACCAATTTTAAAAGTTAACTCTAGTTTTGGTGTCGAATATTGGTGTAATCCTCTGGACGAGAGGCAAATTAAGAATTTTAAATAGAGGAAAAAATGTGCAAACCCTAACTGACACCAAAGGATAATTACAGCATTTAAGTCCTAGAAATAATTTATTCTTCGGTTATTTAATGGTGAGATCGTATACAGCCGAGCACGCGTATTAGTTTGTATTCAGGGAATCACCTATCTGGGCCTTTACGCTGCTGCTTCCCTAGCATCATTCATCGTGTGGCTTGTCACATCTTACCTAACGTTTCACCTTTATCTGAACCTTAGTCTTCATTAAAAAGCCATTGCGGTACTTTTGCTCCCTGAACGCTACAGACAAAAGTTCAGGGCTTTTATTGTCACCGTATTTACTGGGCCCGGTGACAGAGGGAATCCTCTAGAGCACTGGAGGCCTTGGCAATGTTTTTGTGATCGACCCAAAGATTTAGTGTTCGTTGTGTTTAAGACCGGCGTTCATTAATGCAGAAGTATCTGTTTGTACGTGCCCGGGTTGCAATCAAGGTTTTGGGACACTTGAGTGAAGTGCTTCTCATTCTCACACACTAAATGTGTGAAATAAGTTTAATAGACGACAGTACATTCCAGTAAACTTACATGTTTTTATTTCAAAATGTATATTTTTTAAGAATTGAATAGATGACTTTGATTGAACTTTAAAATAAGATAAGCCTTACGAATCTGCTTGATAAAACGACAAGAAAACATTTATGAAAAATGTAGTCGATAGACAACACTGAAGATCTTTACATTCAACTTTTTTTTTTTATAACATAATTCCCATAGTAGTCTTTGTTTTATTGAATAATTTTGATCAGTTTATAATTATTATTAGAAATGTGGAAAACGTGAATGCATTAGTGAGTAAGACACTCAAACTTTTGAGTAGTAGTGAACCGTCATTTTTGTAACATGGCACCTTTTTCCTGACCCAAGCTTAAAGCTTTAATAAACTATTTGTGTTTATTTACTTTTTATGTAAAATGACTTTTTCTGATATTAAGGACTGATACAACTCAAGGTGGAACTGGAAATTTTAATTAAGATGGTGTAACAGTACTGTGCATCAAAGAGTTGTCTATAGTGAATTGTTAAGGAAGCCCTTATCTGATTGGTCAATTAATGAGATTTGCTTTATCAGAAGGATGCGTGTTACATAGTTAATTGTTAAAAGAATCAGTATCTATTTTCCTCTGTGCTGCTGACTAGAGCTGAACTATATTAAAGGGAAATGGGATAATTTGCTGAAAAAAGTGATACGCAGCGTGCAATATGATAATGCTTAAAGTTTGATAATTAGTTTGAACTATATTAAAATAAATTTGATAAAGTTTCATATTACTTTGAATGAAAGATTCCTTTCTCTGTTTCACCTGCTACTCAATTTTCATTAAATTTTAAAACTTCTCATGAATTTTCAGATTTTCTTCTGCAGAACAAGAAAAGGAGATATTTTAAGAAAGTTTGTTACGAGCATTGGCATCAATTTATTTTAATCTCTGGGCACTAAACCAATGCAAATGAAGGGTTTTTAACATTCTTCAAAATATCTTTTTGATTTTGAATATTTATGATCTTCCTCTTTACTGATTGTGCTGTAAACCAACCTCAATCTAATTTTAGTTAGGTGTATGTTGCCTAAAGACTCTATACCTACATTATAAAGAGTATAAAAAATAGCCTTTCTTATTACATTTGTAAAAGCATCTCATTTACTTGCAAAACATGTTTCAACTTCTTGCATTGCTTTGAGGCACACACTGTCCTTTTCTCTTGAATGCTTTCATGCTTTGTATTGCATGACTTGAAATGTATTTTATTGTATAGTCTTGCACACTTTCTATCTATGTTTCAGACAGGCTCACTTGTCTTTGCATGGCTTACTTCCAGCATTGTAGTGCAGTGAAGAAGACACCATTTAGGATCCATATTCCAAGGAACCCTTTCTATAGGCTATTGCAGAAAATGCAAAATAATATACAACTAAATGAATAAGAGGAGAATATTAACTGCAACAATGCTGCATAGATTAGCATGTATCAGACATAGTTCATTCACATATAATTTTTTTTGTAATTATGTGGTTATGGTTAACAAAACCATCATTCATTTCATGGTTTAGTGTCACAGAAAACAAATATCTTGTGGTTTCAATGATGAAACCTGGCAGTATGTTTGAACAAGCCATATTTCAGTGTGAAAACTGGCCAATGGGGTTAAACTCTTTCTTACTAAAATAGTTGCTGCATAGCTTTCGAAATTGTGGAATTTATTTTACAGATTAATGTAAATGTTTAAACATTTTCTAAAAGAAAAACAAAGAGTGAATTCATTTTAGGAGATAGGTAAAATAATAGAAAGTTGTAAATAATGTTATAATTGGTCTGCTTAGAAATGTTGAAAACTTTTAGGGCAGTAGAGTAAGAAATTGAGGAATTGAACAAATTGAGGAAGTAAGGAGCAAAACAAATCTAGAAAAGTAGATAGGGTCTAAAAGGATTCCCAGCAGGAAACAATTGCCATCATAAGCTCTAGAGATGGCAGAGAAAAGATCCAATTTAAAACCTTTGGACAAAAGCCTGTAAATGATTAATCGCATACAGAACAAATGTTTGTGTTACATAATATCTTTTTGTGTACCATGCACATTTATTCTGTATTTATAAACACAGACACGTACGTCCACAAGAATGTATATATTTATATTTATATCAATAATGATTTATTGATCTCTATACAGGTTATTTTTCCCAATATATAATGTATTTTGACCTAAACAAATATTTTTAATTCAGTTATTTATATAATTATAAATATTGTGTCATTCATAAATATGAGTTTACAATTCTGATCATTCATTGTAAGTAAACTATTTGTAACAAAACTTTTTTATATGCAGAACATTTGTGACATTAACCTCACAGAGATCTGGAGATTAAATCAAGCACCCCTGGGTTAATGTCTTCAAGATGCTTCAAGACATCTTCCTGCACAGCTACATTACTATGAGAAGTCTCTTCACCTGTCTCCATCACTTTATTATTGCAAATAATGAAAGAATATCTTTAGGAATGTCAACTCATATTTTCCAAACACAGACTACTGGAAATGATGTAAATACTGACTCCAAAAATGTAACAAAAGGAAGTTATGCTCACGGTATGAACTTGCCTCTTAAAGTGATGTCACTGATATTGTTCTCAGTTGTGTAATAATAGTTGTAGAAATTGGTTGTTTAATGGACTCCCAAATGGAGTTGTTCTGAGATCAGTGACGGTAAATCCTGTCCTGCTGCTGTGAGATTCGAAGCATGTCTCTCTCTGTGTGTGCGATTTTTAAGTGCATCTTTGTGTGTTTGTTGGTGATATTCCGAGTACGTGATCATTAATTTCTCCTCCTCGGGGTTTGTGTGGATCCTGTGGCTTTTTTAAAGGGTGAAAAAAAAACAGTGTGGGAGTGTTCCTTGCTATATAATGCAATGATCCTTGAATTTTTTTAAAAAAAGGTTTGCTGCATATTTTTATAACCACTGTAGAAATGCAAGATCATGGCTCAATATGGGTTCAAATATACAAATGTTAAATAAATGAGATGTCAATATGTAATGATAATTGACAGTGTTTGCACTGTAGAAGGTTATACTAAATAAAGAGCCATTTGGGAGTCCTAACTTTAAAGTTTGTTAATAGTTCATACATATTAATATTTATTTGACTAAAAAATTAGATTATATCAAGATGTGTTCTAATTTTGTAATAAACTTCAACACAACTTTTTGAAATCAGTGAACGGTCAAAACTGTTGGTTAACTTATCGGTTATCCGCATTTACTGCTCACCTTAGTTCTCATTTAAATCCAGTATCAGTCGACCTCTAACTATTAATACTAACCATAATATGATGATTTATAATAAAAATCTTGAAGATTCTTATAAACGATATACAATAATATAGACATCAAATATTTATAAATATAGTTCTATATAATTTTACTTTATAACATCATTTTTTTAATATCCCACAAATCTTCCCCTGCATGCAGAGCACCACACGAGAGACCTTTAAGAAAATGGCAAAGAATCACGGCTCTATACGTCACACTAATGCAAAGTGAGTGCTTGCTACTGGCCCCGGCACTTTCACCTCTTACCTCAGTGTGCGTTTGTCTGCTCGTCCGTCTGGTTTGGTAACATACAAGTTGGTTTGTTTTTATTTGTCTGTCGGTTCACATATTTAATTTACTGTAGCATTTCACCAGTTTGCCTAACAGCATTCATAACTCTAGAGACCAAGACCGAATCCATCCTGACCTTTAAAACTTTATTGGCTTGGCGTAGGCTGGCATGGCACAGACGACAAGAATTTATTTACGGACCGTCTGGCCTCGCGTGATGGCTGGCCATTATCCGCAGGGAACTTCTGTTCATGTCAGACTGGTTGTAAACTGAAATTTCTTTATTGCTTTATAGAATGCTTCTAATTTATGTAAGGGTCTTCTGACACGGGCCTAGCGGGTGCCAAATGTAGTCCGTGGAAGAACAAGCTGGGAGGAGAGGATACAATATGTTCTCATGTTTTGCATCTTAAAAATTTAAATAACAGAGTTTCAACACATGGCGACAAAGGTTAACCGTGATAGTGATGTCATTATACAAAGAAGTAGAGGGATGTAGTCCAAACCTGCCGATTTATGTAATCAATTTCTGTTAAATGAAATATCTCGCTTGGTATTGAACTTTTAGCTTTATTATTTTTAAGGTATTATTTACAGTCTATCAACAACATTATACACAAACTAAAGTTTAAAACATGGACTCATGAAGAACTGAATGAAGAGGCTTTTAACAGACATACCCTGGATCGCAGGGTTGCCAAATCTGCAAGTTTGAAAAACACTGTAAATTGAAGTATTGATGGTTGTGCAAAAAACGGTTTTCTTTTTGTGAGTGGAGACACAGAAATCATCTGCCACATTTATGATTGTCATTTTAAAACCTGAATGACTTTTTTCTGTGAACACAAAAGAAGATATTTTGAAAAATAGTAACCAAAAACAATGGTCTTCCTTGACTTCTATGTATGGACACAAATAGTGCAAGTCAATGGAGACCACTTCCAAAAATATTTTCTTTTGTGTTCCGCAAAGGAGAAAATGTAGGTTTGTAATGACAAGACGGTGAATAAAAGATGACAACATGGTCATTTTGAGGTGTATTAACCCTTTAAAGGGATTATTGTTCAACCAGCAATTCAAGTTCTATAATCACTTATTATATTGTGTTTGTATATGACTATTTCTTCCGTGGAACACAAAAGAAGATATTTTGTGTTGAATGTCTAACTCCAGCCAAGCTGCTATGCTTTAATTCCCACTCAGTGAGCGATAACAGAGCTTTTCTGAATGTAATGTATATGCATCGGTTGTTGCCTTAGAAACACAAGCATTCACAACAGTATTAGACGCAAGTACTGAAAGCATTATGGGGGACGATCAGATTTTCAGGATTCCCCTTTGACCTTGATTATGTTTAGGTAATGTCATACTCAATCATGCACACGTGTAAATGGAATTATTCTCTTAACTGTTCTGCATTAGTAAGAAAGTCTGCTTAGGTTGCTTTGACGTCTAGTCAAAACATTCTACAACAGACGTACAGTTACGATCACTGCATAATAAACTGGTACACTTTTTAACGTTGAAATAATGACCTATTTCGAGCACACAAGGCATATTTAAAATTGTATATTCTGTTAAAAAATACCATGTCACTGGTATTGTTGCCGAGTTGTAGGCCTGTCGCTAGGCCTACCCTCGCAGTGCAGTTGTGAAGCAGAGCTCTGTATTTTTTACAGGACTCTTAACAGATGGTATCGCAAGGAAAGCTCTGTACAAATGTCTGCATACAATTTAAATGAGTGCTGTGTTTTTGGCTGGGATTTGCTGTTTATTTCCTACTTAGCTTGGGACTCTACCCAGTGAGTTTCATTCCATGAATGTTTGCAATGTTTTCACTGTAGTATAATAGGTCATGTTACAGTCAATAAACAATTATATAACAAATAATTTCCATACAATCTTTGGCCCTCTGAGTTAAATCAATAGAGCGACATTATTCTTCCTAGCTCTGTGCGTGTCCCATCTGAGCTTTCAGAACACTTTCTCCCTCTTTGAGTTTTTCAATCGAGCCCTCTGTTCTAAAGTAATATGTAATGAGAAAAAAGATCAGTTTGCCTAGACATCAGGAACTCAATGGAAGAGAGTTTTATAGGCTCGAGAGAGCGACTGCGAGTCTGAAACCAGCGAGGTCAAAGGTTAACCCGAGCGCAAATCGCCGTCGCTTCACCTGATGCCCCTATCATTTTAAAGAGAGAATTGCTTATTTGGGAAAAGAGACGAAGAAAGAGCAACAATGGCTTTCAAGTAGAGAAGTTTTGAATATAGGATGATATGGTACTTATAGTTGCTGATGATCGTGTTGTTTGGTTGACTGTTGGTATCTGGACTGATTTTACGTTGTTTCAGTTGAAATTGTAGGTTTTAAGCTCAAGTACCGCAGTTTTCAGGGTTGTCCACCTTTGTGTGACTTTCTTCCACGGAACACAAAAGATGATATTTTGTAAAAAAAAATTGCCACCGAACAGACACGGCACCTATTCCCTTCTAATTTTTGGCACACAACCAATTCTTCAAAATATTTTCTTTTTTGTTCTTCAGAACAAAGAATGTCCCACATGTTTGAAAGGATAAGGGCAAATATATGATGACGTAATTTTCCTTTTTTATTTTAAAAACATTTTGTCTTCATTTCATCACCTTCTTTTTATTTGAAAAATGTATGACTTTCTTTTACAGAGCACAACAAAATATATTTTCATGAATGTAAGGAAATGGCAACCTTAAACTTTGTTGTAGGGTCTTTACAATAGTAGTTATTGGGTGCCTTGCTTTTTGGTTATCAACTTCCTTCAAAATATCGTCTTTCGTGATCTGCGGGAAAACTAGATTATTATATAGTAGTGTTGACATTTCCTACTGGAATAGAATGTTTGAAATGTAACTTGTTATATTTTAAAAAATTTTATTTTGCCCAGTAGTATTCAATTTCTGTCACAGCCCTAAAAGTGCACAGGAATAATCAATATTTTGGATTTTCCTTAAAAAGAAGAACAGTACATTTGAATCTGTTAATTTCTAAAAGACTTTTTTCAACTCTTATGAGTGCACATGAAGACAGAGAAAGACTAAAAGCCACAGAATGTTGAGTATTAAGTGGCAACATAGCCCTCTTTGGTCTTTTTCTATTTGGCTTTTTTTACATACAAAGACACAAAATACTATTAGTTTTTAATTTGTCATGCTGCTCTTTTTACAAAGTCAAAAGCAAATTTGGACATCCTGATCTGTTTCGATGGTCAGGCCAGACCAAGTTTCTCTCGAGTGACACATTCGATCCACGGCTTTATATTTCTACAGTATAAATGTGCTCACTATACTAGACAGAGAAGGGTTAAGCATTACAATCTGTATGTGTCTGGTTTATCAGCCAACCTATATTGGGACTCCTATCATACCATTGGGTCTGATTAACTTCTCTTTGAATGATCTCCTTAAGGGCTTCTCGCCGGACGTGAACGGAATTTCAAAGGCTCTTCACATACGATTCTCAAACCAACCGCGGCAGCTTTTTACGCCTGCTTGTAGCTGTGATTTATGGCTACTTACGCCGATGTTGGCCCTTTGGTTTATCGTGTGTGTACAGAGACGTACGCAGGGCTGTTGTTATCTGATCTGACAGTTATTGTTTTCTGCGTTCGTCCACTCTCAAAGGCAGGCTGACTTTTATAACAGATCTTTATTTGCAGAGGTCGTAAGACATCTTCAAGTACTAAACTAAGTGTACATTCTGCAGCTGCCTTTTAAGGAAGCTTAAATTACATTTTGCTTCTTCAATAGTGTTGTTCAATGTTTGTTAAGCTTCTTTTAGAAATCTTCAAAACCAACTGGTCTTGGTCAGACATCTGCTTTGTGAGTGTGGGTTGCCAGGTATTGCTGCCTGGGTGCTCAACAACATTTCTTCTAAATTGAGAATGTGGCATACTCATTACAGATGGGTGGGGCTGTGTTGTCATTCACCCTTAAAGGTGGCACGATCTATGATTTCTGGCAGTCAATGTGACATTCGAAATGCATCGAAAATAAACATTCCCCATACACCAAAAGGGTCTAGCCCCTTTTATATAGCTCCACCTCTCACATAATGTTATCTGTCAATCTCGGCTTATGTTCCTCTCCACCTCAAGAAAAGACACAACTCAAATTTCTGACCTTTGTTTTGCAGGAAAAGAGGCTGAATGCCGGCTTCTTCTCTGCTTCCGTTTCCTCTCTGTCTCCCTTTGTTCCTTGCCTGTGAAGTGATGTTAACAAGCGGTGTTGTCTCTGTGGGTTGTTGCTAGTGCATGCTGGGTTCTTCCATAAAAGACAAGACATGAATAGGATCAATTAGATTCTTTATAGTTGTATGCAACCTGCTGTTTTTTGTTTTGTCCTCCACTGATGGTTGGATTTCCACTAGTTGCGTCACAAGTGGATTTTGATACAACATAACATTGCTTTTACATTTGGAAGCCATGTTCTAGATAGTATTATTCATGATGCCTTGTGGTTGCTAGATGGATGGCATGGGGTTGTGTGTGGCTTCTACGTGGATTCTTTTATTCTTTATAAAAATAGGCAATCAAAACAATTTTGTCCGAAAATATTTTTCCTGCCTTAAAAAAGTTTGAATGTACAGTACGGATCAACAGTTTTGGACACTTGATTAAAATGTTTCTCATTGTCTTCATCTGAAGCTGTATGCCTAAAAATATATTTTAATGATCGCGGAATATACTTTAGAAGATGAATAAACTGAAAATTATCGAATACATTATTATTTTTATTAAATATGAAAACAAATATCAATGCATAATTGAGTAAGAGTGCCAGAAACCTTTAACTTCTAGTGTGAATTTATACTTCATGTAGTACTTTAAAATATATTGATGAATATGCCAAATATCCCCACCTCTAAACGATCACAAATAGCCATTGCAAACGCTACTAAAACTGAAAGTGATACTGAGAGATGACAACAGTGCAGCGATTGTTTCATTTGGATTGTAAGCAACATCCTTGCATATTTATGCCCCACGACGCTAATCCATGGGGTCAGATGAGTTGATGTGATTGGTTACAGGTTTATGATGTCATAAACCTGGTAAGAACTTTATAAGAAACAGGTTACAAACTACATATTTCCACGTCAATTGCTTCAAGCATATAAAACCTAAACATTAGGGGTGGGAATCTTTGGGCACATCACAATGCCATTTGATTCTGATTCAGAGGGCTGCAATGCTATTTTAAAACCATTGTCTATACATCTTGTTTTACCTATGCGAATTTCCTTTTTCTTGCTATGTGACTATTAAAAAGGTTATCCTTTATTAATAAACAAATTGAAGTGATTTGGTAGGTCAACCAGAAAGTTGCATTTGCCAGAATTGCACAGAACCAACATGAATAAAAACTCTGTTGCTTACATCAGCTTTTAATATTTTCGGAGCCGTTAAGCATCTGTTATACGTTCACAGTTTACTGTCAGGGCACTACAGAGATCCAATCCAATCTATGATCCAGGATTGTCAACATCTGGATCGTGATGCATCGTTATGCATCCCATCTCAACATGCACACAACATTAGAAACAGCAATTTGACTTTCACAACAGGGGGTCTTTAAAATCTCTCATCCAACATTTCAGCAACATCACTAGTGGTGTTTACAAAACTAAAATAGCAGCTTGTTGTATTGACAGTACACCCGATCACTGTACTTTGCACTGACTGTCACACTTAGGACAGAATTAGCCGGCAGGTCCCGTGCGGAGTGATAAATCCCTGGGTCGTAATTTCCTCCCTTTGTAGATATATCGACTCTCTATATCCAAGCAACCCCACTTACAACATACTTCAACCAAAGGTCAGAGTAAATCAAGCACCGTGGTCTCCAAGGCACAGACCCCTTGGTCTGTAGGGATACACACGACAGCTGAGATATCTAGAGAGGATCAGTAGTTGGCTGTGTGCTTCTGATGGATTTATGAGGCTTTAGCATTAAATAGACGCCCTCTTGAAAGTGATGGGTTTATTATGGAGGGTCAAGTTTTATGAGGAGACTTTAATTCAAGACAAACGCTTGCAGTTGCATTGAAAGGTCAAATTAGTTCTGTTTACTAAACATTCATTGGAAACCAGTTTTTTAATGGACTTAAATGAATAAAAATGAAAGAGAAGTCATTAATCAGCTATAAGTTAGTTGAACGTTTCCAAAGTAAACTAACTAATACATTGCAAGTAAGTTTAATTTAAACTAATTTAGTATGTCTGAGTTCTTAATGTCACTTAAGAAATGAAAGCAAATCTACTAAAACTAACAACTTAGTCTTACATTTAAAGCTACAGCGACCTAAGAAACGACGTTTTCAAGTAAAGGCAACAATTTTCAAAGGACAAGTCATATAAAAAGCAATCCACACAAATCTGATATTCTCAATTGTTAATTTTTCAATACAACACTTAGCGGATCATTGGGAACATTTCCTTTTTAAAGTCAAGACATAAGGTTCAGTTATTACCATAATAATTGGATGGTTAATTTCTCATGGTTTGAGTATGTACTGTGTGTTTTAAGATTCTTAAAAAAATTCTGTGTTATGTAATAATAACAAACTTAATTCAGATGACCTCTTTAAAATAATCTCCTATACATAGTTGCTATGATATAACTATGAGATGTTTGGTGTTAAATACGGCTGCTGTCCTTCTAAAAGCAATATAACACCCGCTACCATGTCTCCTTTTTTCTATGCTGTAGGTCCTCGCTCTTCCGTTTTCTTGGCCGTGCAGTTGCAATTGGAACTAACTTTTTGACTTAAGATAACAAGGCAATTCCCTTTCCAAACGAAACTTTAGGGTGTCTAAGGGGAAGCAGATGTATATATAAAACTCATTCTTTATAATTAAGCTTGATTCTGCTATGTGCATTCTCAAGTATTTGGGCCCCCTGATCTTAAAAGTAACTCAAGAAGAAACTTGCGGCCTGTTAAAACACACTATCTTATGAGAAGGAATCAGTACCAGCTCACAACTGTTATTGGTTCTGTTGTGACATTTGGCAAAGTGCTGTGAGAGTCCTTGCATTTCCTGTAAAAGCAGCACTATGGAGTTGTTCGACCATAAAAAATGTCTTTAAAATACTCTAGCAGGAGAACGAGTCTCAACCATGCAAATGCTAATGCCACTGCCACCGGAGTCTCTGTACGTCTAGTGTTCGGGTAGGTACACATAGCTCCACTGACCTCTGTTTCAGACCATTGCGTCAGGATGCTTTACGTCGGAAGACGTTGTTTCCAAGTTACTTTACGCCATTGGCTGGTTCCATCAGCTCAGTTAACATTTCACTAAAAGACTATTTTCTGAAGCATTGCGTGCAAACACCGAGAACTCCGTTAGATGTATAGTACATCTGTGGGCTTGTATGTACCCCATGAGACACTGTGTGCACAAAGCTTTACAGAAACCATTAATGATTCATAAGACACAAATAACATCCTCAGAGTTTAAAGCGTCAGTGACGTATAGTGACGTAGTATATCCTATCATCCATGTATTTCTTCAAATTTCACAGTGTTGGTTGTTTTAGTTCTCTGTCATTTCATATCATTACAGTTACTGTGGTGCATTTTCAGGATGCTCCTTTGCTGCCACTTAAACATGAGTGTTGCTCAAGTGCATTGGGTGCATTTAAAGGTCGTCTGAAGCTTTGAGAACTTGCTTTGAATTTAAGGGTTCACGGCCTGCTCCAAAAACATCCCTGTGGCTCCCAGCGGTACATCTTATTCAGCAGAAAAAAAGAGTGTTTTGAATTAATAAGATCCTTTCTCTGTGAGTGACGTTCGGCTTGGCTTCCAAGTCGACTGTTTGACATGTTTTACGCTTTGCCAGGGCTGAGGAGCTCCTTAAACTGATAGTTCATCCCAAACTGAAAATGCTGTCATCTTTTACTCACCCACTTGTCAAGTCAAACCTGCATGGCTTCCATTCACAAAAACCTATTTTGAGGTATGTTGTAACTGGCAACCATTCACTCGCATTAGTTTTGTGTCAGGTGCCACTATTTAAAAATATGACAATATTAATAAAAGTGAAATCAATTACTCACTTTCTTCCATTTCAATCTTGTCTGACTTCTTTTTTTCCACAGAACACAAAAGAAGATATTTTTTTAAATGGTTCAAAGTCTGTTTTATTGTTTACTACCACAATAAATAAAAAAATACATGCATATTTTTATTTTGTGTTATGTAATCTGTATGCTACAAGGATCTGAGAGTAACGCAATTTCAATCATGTGTATGCGTTTTACTTTTGGGTAGTGTTGACAAAGCAGTTTGACTTAACTTTTTTCAAAATATCTTATTGTGACAGAAATAAAGTCATACAGGGTTGGATTGACGGTAAGACGAGAACATAATGACCCAATTGTCCAGTTTGGGGTGAAATCCCTTAAAGGAAAACAGCAGAATGTTCTTTAAAATCATCTTCCATGTTTTACAATTTTTCCATTTACATAGTTTGTATGCTTTGACGTTTGTGTTGGTGTGTAAGTGATGAGTTTTTTTGTTGTTGAAAATTCTGTTTTGTTGTTGACTGATGAAGATGTGTTTACCGACAATTCTTTTTGACACCTCATTTACTGCAAACCCTAGAAACTTGGTGCAAAAATACTACTGTGATGTTTAAATTTGCCATGTATTTTTTGGTCTCTTAACGCTGTTTAAAGCGGAGTAGAACATGTTGTAATTATGCCTGTCTCTCCCCTAGAGACTAACACCTCTGCAACAGCACCTTCTAATCAACACGTTTTAATTAACGCTTTGCTAACTCATCCTCAATGACGTGTGTGCCAAACTGAACCCGGAGACTTCTTCCAGACAGCACTGTCCACCACATGCCATTATGGGCATCTGCCAGAAGCATGCTTCTGGGCTTCTGTATATGATATAACTATTTGGAGGAATGAGGAAAGTTGTCTTAGGAATTTCTGGTAGAGTCCTAAGGCTTGTGGGTCCTTACTCAACACATACCCTGGATAATATTTCCGAATGAAGCTTGTCACCCAAACAAGTCAACTGTCGTGACCTTCAACCATCAAGCCACAAATCCCATCTATTTCATATTATGTTGAGGTTTGGTACTCAACACCCATAACCATTAACAGTACCACACAATGAGACGATTAGACATGAAACCGATCATCTGTCTAAGTGTCCTCTTGTGTGATGCTATTAATGGTCATGGGTGGTTAGTGCCAATTTTTGCTATGCAAAATAATACACATGATGGGTTTGTTGATGGGTTTTATAACAGTTTTTTGGTGTGATTTCAACCACACAAATTCTTTTTTGGATTCAAACCTTCTTTACTTTGATGATCAAGAGATGATTAAGACATAAAATTACAGACCACAGAGTTTTAAATGTTGTGTTATAATAAAACCTTCAGTCATTTTATTATCCTGTACTTTTGTCTCTATTTTCACTGGATGCACATGATATGAAAAGTTGAGTTTGGTAATATTTAAAATATTACATGATATTACTTTCCTATAGTTTCAATTTGAACAAGATATTGTAGGCACACATTAACAAAGGCCAAGATCAATAACTGTGTGTTATCAGTTTCGCATGAAAAGGCTCATATTTACATTCTTGATGTTAGATATGCAGATCTAATTTGCCCTCCTCATTCTTATGCAGCAGTTATATGGCATAACCTGGAGTCACGTGCTCTTCGTTATAAGGTTGAGATTTCAACACTGCAGAAGTGCTTGGGAGACCTTCACACATTAATAAGTGTGTCAGATGTTGATCCAGTTTTTGGAACCCCACCAAAGGGCAGCAAAGTCATTCTGTGCTGTGAGACGGATTTGATTTGACCTTTGACATTAAACACATTGTGAAGAGGTTGGAGAGCTGTGAAGAGCCAGAGGGGAAGTTTTCATCACAAACTGATGGATCTGACAAAGATGCATGTAGATTTGCATTGCTGTTAAAATAATGAATCTTAAGACTTCCCTGTGTGCAAACTTCATGGTCCATTTCAGGCTACATGAACTTCGAAGATTCATGTAGCACTATTTCCAAGGGAACAACTACTACATGAGATTTGACTTTTTGGCCCATTTACGATTATGTTCTGGTCTTTCATTTCGGTGCTTATCAAAAGCAATCAATTCTAAAAAGATGTGGTTGATGAGGTTTAATACACCAGAGACAGAACAAGGGATGAACCATTATTATGTGCATGAACAGGAAGTATTGTAACGCTAAATAGTGTGGACATCTAGAATGAACATATGGATGGGGTTTGTTAATAAGAGTTCTTATCCTCTTATTTACTTGGGATACATTTTATGTTTGGGAAATCGAACAAAATATACAATGAGAAAGAAAAAAAAGTATTTAGATCGCTTTTTAAAATCCTATGCACTGTTTTTATTATCAACATCCTGGTCATGGAGCTGACAATCATAAGCTCTCTAGCCAATGAGAGTGAAGTGCCCATAAGACCGGGCCACAGATGAGATTTGTGCCGGAAAGGCGGACGTAAATTTCCTAATCGTAAACGAAAACTCTGAAAGCTCAAACGAAACATCCATCAGTGAATTCGTAAACCATCAGAGGAAAAAATGAATCTTCGAGAATTTAGTCGGAAAAAATGCAGTTTATTTGAAAATCATGTCACATTCTAACAATCGGTTAATTTTTTTCTTGACTTCTTATTGCTCATTGTATATTAATGTTCAAATTTGCAAAGGTTTTGTTTGCTTTATTGTGCAAAAAAGTTATCCCATAAAAAAGCACAACGTACGAACTTACACACCAAGTATTCTCTGTTTGTAACAAAGGTTGCATCACATCTAGTTTATACTTAGTGTAAGAATACAACCCTATATTATGAGCTCAGACAACGCATCACCTCGCCAACTTTTCCAAGACCTTGTCCTTTGACCGAGTCCCTTTCATTTATGTATTCATCATTAATTTACCATTAATCATTGAAATCCTGCCATAAAGAACAGGCTTAGATCAAGAGCAATGTGAGTTATTGTCCTTGAGGCTACCTTTACATGATCCCAATCCCTTTCGTCTGGTTATAGCAAGACAGGCTTGACATCATCTGCCAAGCTCATGTTTATCAATCGAGGTGTCCGCTTGAGCGTTTTGAACTCTTATCGAACGAAATAAGACCTCTGAGTCTATGCCGTGGATCAGACTTATTATGGATAGACAAATAGAAAGAGTTCATTGTATTCGTGCATGTACGGTATGCATTGTGTCAATTCACAACAGATCCTGATGTTGAGTCAGCATTTTTGTAATGAAGGTACTGCTGGATAAAAACAAAAATTCCGTCTTTTTTTACTCTTTCTCTTGCGACTTGATATTTTGAATAATGTTACACCCATTTACATCTATTGAGTCGACACAAACCAATTCAATGGAATGGCTACCAGTTCCGGACATTCTTTAAAAGAAAATTTTTATTGTGTTCTGCTGAAAAAAGTAATAAAAGGTTGATATGTCAAGTAAAGTAATTAAAGGGTGAATAAATTACATTTTTGGTTTACTTGAACAGTAGTTTTCTTCTGACATGGATAATCTTAGCAGTTAAGACAATTTTCGATCAGAAATTATTCATTTTCATCTATACCTTTTAATTCACACAACTTATTTTTAGACCAAAGCTGTCAGTGTGTTAGCCAACTTATATACGATCTGCCTCTGGCTTCACGCTTGTCAGACTCGGTCTCTATCTTTAAAAAACTCCTAAAAACTCATCTTTTCCGGCTACACCTAACTCACTAACTCACTTCTTTTCTAACTACTCACTCTATCAAAAAAAAAAAAAAAAAAATTCTTTTGTAACTTCGCTCTCTGTGTAACTTGGTAGCATTGTTGTAGCACTTGTTCACCTATTGTTGTATCGGCTATTTACCGCTTCATTGTCTCCTCGACTATTGTAAGTCGCTTTGGATAAAAGCGTCTGCTAAATGACTAAATGTAAATGTAAATATAAATATGCCCACATTTATGTGATGTAGCGTATATATGTCATTTCCTGTCACCAATCAGCCATTACTTAAATCCTATAAGTGCACTGAATGCCATTAGTACATTAAATCTGTACAATTTACTTTAGTGGGATTAGCTTTTCCTCCTGGTCGTGGCATCGGAATGATCATCTCCGGAATCTAAAAGGAATCTATGTGTCCTAGATGTCCTTGAGAATATTCACTTTTTTAGAAAATGTTTTTTGTGTAATTTCACCGAAGGCGTTTTAACTCACGCAGCGATGTTCATAACATCATATTGTATTGTTAATATGTCCTTTTGGTCTTTTGTAGGAGTTTGCTGCCCTGACGAAGGAGCTCAACGTGTGCAGAGAGCAGCTGCTGGAGAAGGAGGAGGAAATTTCTGAGCTGAAGGCCGAGAGGAACAACACAAGGGTGAGTTCATACACTTTGTCTTCCAGACAAAATTCTCATCCCCATCTGCCTGAGTTCTAGATTTCCTTGTGGAACAACTTGCACAAAAAATAGGTTTTTGGAATAACTTAATTTTATCATCTACATTGCTTTTCTAACATAATTTGTCTTGAAATTTGAAAAAAGCTATGTTTAAAGTTCATTATTTAATCATGTGAAACTGGTGTACATGAGAAAATTAAGTAATTTCAACAACCCATCTTTTCAGTGTGTAAAGAGCATTATAAACAGTTTGATGATTAATGATTTCATTGTTATTTTGCTGTATAAGTATGAGGTTGTAGGTGTTGCCTATGTTCCTTTTTTGCCAACTTGGGGGTTAAGTTAATTCTAAAAAGAAATTATCAAAATAATAAATGTATCATTAATTATCATGTGTTTTAAAAACTTTATATCTCCTTTTCTGCTGTGGAACCAAAAAGCAGACTCGGATTTTGTGTGCATACAATGGAGGTCAATGGGAGACGATGTTGTCTAGTTACCAACATTCTTCAAAATATCTTCTTTTGTTTTCAGCAAAAGAAAGTCATACAAGTTGAATATAAGACGAGGAGGCTTTGTCATGTTTGAAAGAACTTTTTCTTAAGCAGCTCATCCCATACAAAAATAACCATTACATACAACTTGGACAGTTGTGCCACCTCACGCCCATATTTTAAGATGTTGAGCACACATCCATGATGTCATTTACGTCAGGACAGGACAGTGAGGAAAGTTTTATTTTTCAGTTGTTACGACGGAATCTATCTGCGCATCATCTGCATCTTGTGCAGAGAAGCTGCCAGAACGTCTGACAAGAACCAGCATACTGGCTATCACTTCCACTTCACAAGAAAATAGTCATTCTCACGTCTTCCGCTTCATTTTCACCTCCGTTTCGTTCGCCTGTCAGAGTCACTGTAACTCTGTACTCCAGCCTCCAAGCTCCAATTCAATTAATGACTTACGTTACATAGCTCCAGCCAAACGTTTGAAGAGTCAATTATGGAATTGAGGATATCGAAGGGTATTAAAAATCAGATCAAGGGGGATAGGGGAAAGTGGTGAAATGAAAAGAAGATGAGGGGTCAAGTGAGATTAGAAACAGACTGCGCTTGCAGCCTTTCAAGTGGAAGTTCAAATCATTCATGGGCCGAAGCTTTTGTGACCCTGATTGAAAGAATTAAAGTTAAGATGGTCAAGAGATGCTGTTGTGGTCTTTGCATTAGCTGGGTCAATCATGGTAAAGGTCTGATATTAAAATTGGTAAAAGTAATAGGGTTTTTTTTGCAGAGGGGGATCTGTATGCTTATTTATTAATCCCTCATTGAAGACATTTTTAGATGAACTTTTTTAACACAGTAGACCTGTATGAAGATCTACTTTCTTTTTTATTATATAAGTTTAGTAAGCATGATTTTTGATTGGATGATATTAGCACGATTCTATTGAAATGTTTTAAAAACAAAAAAAGGATAAACACTAAATGCTTAGGTGGTAAGATAATTTGTTACAATTGTGCCTCTTAAAAATAAAATATACAATATTAATTTTTTTGTGTACACTGTAAATTTGACAATATATTGTATTATTGGCAAAAATATATATATTTTTTAAAAGCCAAAATTAGCAATACCAAATTGGCTTTTTAAGTTATTTATATCACATTGTCTTATTAATTATCTGTATATGTTGATTTATAACTTATTCTGAACAAAATTTTCAAGTCAGTTTAAAGTTATATAAGTATAATTTATTTGTAAACAATTTAATCATTAAATATAATATTATAAATATAATATGGCTTTAAAATTACATTCACACAACACGGAATTTCCTGTTTTTCTTTTTTATATTTTTTAAAGTATTACACCCATTAACAGAACTATGAGTTATTTGTGTCATGATTCTGCCTCTCCTGGTCATGTTTTCCTGATTTTGGCAGAATGATGGCAGGCCCATGTATTTTGTGTGAGTGTCACATGGCATTGTTTGTTATGACATGCCATGTGCTCTCTTGTCTCTTGACCCGCCCCCTTTTTATCCTGTCTATCTTCCTGTCTATTTTCATTCCCCACACCTGCCTCGTGTCGTTATCCCTTGGCATGCTCCCTATATAATGCCATGTGTGTGGTGTCCTGGGCGGTTGCATTACATATATTATTTCTGTTCCTTAGATCATGGCCTTGTGATGGTCTTGTAAGTGTTTAAAGTTTTCGTTGACTTTGCGAGTTCCCTGTCTTGCCTTATTTAAGTTTAATACTACTTTCATTTGTACCCCATCGTGAGAAGTCTTTTGTTTGCCCTTTGTGTCTTAGTGTACTGTTTTCCCCATCGTGGGTTTTTGTTTTGTGGGTTCTCCGGTCACCTCACGTCCTGACAGTTTGTTGTAATCATAGTTCACCTCCAAGTAAACGTTTATTTTTATAGGATATAACGTATCATAACATTGCTTTTTGGTACCACATCCCCCTTTTTTTGTGTCAGGTTAGTTATATTATAATTAATTCAAACATTGAGGTTTTTACACTGATGATAGATGCTTTAAATGAGTGGAGACCCAGAAACGTTATTCCTTGCATCACGACTTAACAATTGCATGTAACAGAATAAATGCAAGTGCAGTAAATGATATAGAGGAAGATGGGTAACGTTTCTGTAAAAAAAATACACCGAGATCACTTCACTGGCCGATCCAGCGAGACCTACAGAACGCTAGAGAGAAAGTAACCTAACCTGTATTATCCGGACGATGGGTTGTTTTGATGCGGATCTGGTGCTGGGGAACTCACAGATGCACGGTTTTGAATGAAATGGCGTGTTATCGTGCAGATGTAGAAAGGCCAGCGCTTCCGTTGGTCTGTGGAGCTGCCGGATACAGATCTCAGGCAGATACAGGTACTGTACTCTCGCAGGTCTAATGCTCCATTCATTCCACTTCCTAGATGATGTAATGGGTCTTAACTGGATGCTTACAATCTAAAGATCTGTATTCACCCCAGAAGATGAATGTTCATATTACATAAACAATGGCATTTTGTTAAGTTTCACTGCATTGTACCTTCAAAGTTGCCATCAACAGTATTCAGTCATTTCCTCTGTTTCTCTATCGCTCTCCCTCTATCTGTCAGTCTTGCTTTTCTCTTATTGTCCTTGGGACTTTGGGACGAAATTGGTTTTGCATGCCATGTACCAGACCGGAGAGTAACCACATTAACATAATCTCCTTTGCGCCTGGTCCAGGGGGTTTCAATTCGTTGTGTCTGCTTTATTGTTTCGAGTAATGTAATGGGGTGTCTAACGTTGTTATCCTGCTAAGAAGGCTTCGTTGTAGAACAAGAAAAGACAAAATGGTGTTAAACACATGTGATTCGATTTTAAAGGAAAACCTCCTTTGGGCTTAGTCTCACGATGAAGCTGACCATGTTTCAATTGATTTAATCAGGTATTTTAATCATAGAAGATAATTTTGCCGTCGTTTATAATGTAATTCTACATTGCTGTAATGTTTTTGAAATAGTTTATTTATTAGTATTTGTTTCACCTTTTGCTGTAGTCAATGTTTTATGTTTTTCCTTAGTAGAACACAACTAATATTTCATTTAATAATCGATTATTCTGGGGATTATTATGACAAATGTTCAAATATTTATCGATTGTTTTCATGAGAAATCACTAGGCTTTGATCAATTATTCAGTTTTTGAAATTAATCAAATTTAAATTAAATAAAAAGAAATTTCAGCGTTATGGATGTGACATTTTGCACTGTAGATTTGATCCTGATGATGAAGACATCTTTAAACTTTCGGACTATGTACATAAGAGATGCAACAAAAATAAGATGTGACATAAAAAAATTTCTTAGAATTTAAAATGCAAAAACCTGAAGCAGTAACAGCCAACATTTGTACAATGGATAACTCTTTAGAGAAAGTGGTAACTATATTGAAATTGTATGTATATGAGTAACATGTAGCATTATGGATCTAACAATCCTGAAAAGAGTACTTACTTGACTATGTGAAAAAAATCACAAGGGTATTGTACCACCAAATGTTGACGTCTGTGCTCTCATTATAGTGAAAATCTTTGACCAAAACGAAATGAATTAACTTTAAGGTTGACATTTTAACTTAACTTAATTTTACTTAAATGCACTGCAAATTGCGGAATATAGAGTGGAAAATGGCAACTAATAATATAAGAACTATCGATTGAACCATTAAAATGCTACTGTATTATAAACTGTACTTTTTCATTTAAACCATTACATTATACTGTTGTGTTTTGGGCAGAGTTCTATTGTTTATCCGGCAGAAACGCTTAATCATGCAAGTACATATGAAGCATATATTATATATATATATATATATATATATATATATATATATATATTCTCCTCCCTCACTGCAAATCGCTTTGATCTGTAATGCCGGGTGCATTTTAAATCCATAATAAGGATGCCATCCTGCCAAATGTTACATATGCGTCTATTAATAAAATGCAGGTGGTGGCATTGTAATACGGTTAAATGCTGGTCAAAATAAGCATAAAGATCATGCGACATCATAATTATTCATTAGATCAGCAATCTTTTTAAAGCAACACAAGTAGTATTTAGTCCTTAAAATAATGTATCTTGTAGAGACATTACACAACTGTTAACTGGATGAATTTTACCATCCAAGCAACCTCAGAGCGGCCGGAATCACATGTTGGTGTCCGGGCCGGTGCCAAGCCATGCCCACACTATGTTTAACGTCGTTTAAAAAATGTTAAACATAATATTGTGACCAAATTCATGTGTAGTTAAGCTTAACGACAGTATTTACGACATTTTTGAACAGACAGTTGCGCTTATCGATCACAACAGTGAGCACAAGTCAACAAGTGTTGCTTTAAATATATAATTTCGTCAGTTTAGTATGTTTTTTTTTTTAGCAATTGTTCTTGTTTTTTGCTTTAGCCAATGCTTTAAGAGTTACATTTTGTATTCGGCAACACCAGGATAAAAGGTTTAGATGGAAGCTTAAGATGAAACTGATGATGATGAATATATCTGTGTTCCACAGCTGCTGTTGGAGCATTTGGAGTGTTTGGTATCAAGGCATGAACGTTCTCTACGCATGACGGTGGTCAAGCGACAGGCGCAGTCTCCTTCTGGAGTGTCCAGTGAGGTGGAGGTCCTCAAAGCCCTTAAGTCCCTGTTTGAGCATCACAAAGCACTGGACGAGAAGGTAAACTGGTTGATGTTACCCCATTCACAATACATTGCGATATAAGTTGCAATTGAATGTGAGGTTTCTGATAAAGATTTGGTTGATGTTTAACTTATTCCTTAGATCAATTGCTGAATGTTAAAATGTTATAAAGCATAATTTTTCCTCCATTTGTCGTAATCTGCGACCCACTGTCCCACATGTCCTCTGTTTCATCCCATGGCCTTTTATTGATGGATTAAGCCCTTAATCCATTCTGTGGCCTTCGACTGACAGTATCATTCATAATGCCTGATGTAACAGGAAGCAGAAAAACGCTCATGATTTATCGGAAGACTAGATAAAATATTTAAAGTTGCTTGGTAAATAGAATTTTTCAGTAGAAAATATGAAAATAGTTGATTAAGTGTCCAAAAGTTAATTTCTAATAGAAGTATTTGAACGAACATGTTTCAAATTATTATTTTTTAAATTGTGCCTATTGTTCTTCTTGATTTGTTTCATTCTTTCAGGTACGAGAGAGATTGCGGGTGTCATTAGAGAGGGTCTCTGCCTTGGAGGAGGAGTTAGCTGCAGCCAATCAGGAGGTAAACTTTTTATGTATTCATCTTAACAAGTTAAATAATCGTCATGCACATTTTAAATGTCGTTTTTACATGTTGAGATTGATCTTAGCTTGAATGTTAAGAGAAAACCGAACATTGTGTATTTCATAATTTGCCAGCGCTGGCAGTCCAGATGGTGCTGTTCTAGCTGAAAGAGCTTCAAACTGTATACAAGTTTTTTTTTTACAGAAGAGATATGGAAAGATCTTTCATGTCGCGAATCTGTGTATAGATCTCAAGCGTGTGGCAGTGCAGCCCTGCCGTGTGATATAACGTCTCTGTTTCTGAGTTCACGCTCATCTGATCTCGCCGGGTTGCGTGATAGGAGGGCATTGGATCAAAGCGGGAAGAAAACAAAGAGCAGAGGAGAGGTGAAGGCTGATATTTAAAACAAGATTATGACTCAGCCAGTCCGGAAAAAGATAAAAGGAGATGCATAGAGAGTTGCCAGATTGTGAAAAGTGAATAATAGAAAAAAGTTGCAGAAAGGATATAAAATTACGTGAACACTTAGTTTAGGAAATGAAAGTGAACTGTTCACATGAAGTTTTTGAAAGTGTTGCAATTTTACAAGACCTAGAGAAAAAGATTTATCCAAAACTTATGAAGCAACAAATAACAACAAAAATAATTTAGTTTATCCCAGGTCCATGCAATCATCTACCTTTTGCAATTTACCTTCGAATTAATGAAAAATGGTAAAGCTCATTTTGTTGTTTTGGAATAAATATAATTTTGGAGCTTGAAAAACAATTCATTTCCCGAATCACACAAAAGATTGCAGAGATTTGAGTATGTTTAGAAAGGGAAATAGAAAATAGCGTACATGCATAGTAACAGAAAATTTCTGAATGCAATAAAGAAGAGAACCTTGTTTATAAAGAAGAAAAGTATACTAGAGTAGAAAGAAAGAGCATTTCACAATGCACGTTGCTAACATTATTTGTTACAAGTAATACAAATAACCATATTTTTCCGTAGGTTAGTCAAGGGCAAGTAGTATAGAGAACGGATCTATAGCAACATTTTTTCAACATAACGGTGTCCTGAAATAAATTAACGGAATAATTGGAGTTTTTGCCCTTGTTGCATACCACAATTTAATAGTCCATACGGCCTGCTATTTAAAGAGTATTCGTTCTAAGTTTAATGAAAACTTTTATGACTTTCCTCTGCAGAACACAAAGAGGATATTTTGAAAAAAGCTGGCGACCGAACAGCTGCAGCACCCTTTGTCTCTATTGGATAGTAGTAAGGTTACCAATATTCTTCAAAATATCTTCTGAAGAGGTGAACGTCATACAAGTTTTAATGACAGGAGGCTGCTTAACTATCAATTTAGGGATTTATGTGTAATATCACAGGTCCGATTAGCCAGGGTTTGATCTTTAACTGAGCACTTTTTTTTCCATCTGAACAGGGATTTCTACTAACGCTTTCTTCAATCTAACTTTACATACTTTAACATCCATCAAATCTGTGTAATATAATATAAAGAGTGCTTCATTATTTCGATTGAACTGTTTTATTCCTTCACTCGGGTGCATCACAGAGATGAATATGGTTTGTGAAGTAGTTGTTTTCAGTTTGAAACAAACCGGCGTTTCGGGCGCTGATAGGCCAGCGCACGCTTTGATTAGACAAAATGAACGACATCAAAGCCGACATGCTCACTTTCATCGGCCTTCCACTTCTCATTTACCTTCATTTGCATGTTGACTCAATATTTTGGCACTTTGTGGAGTCAGAGGGTTTGATCTTCAGGCCTTAAAGATGGCAGACAATCTTTTTTCTGAGCCCTTACAAACACGAAAGCTTCTAATTCCCGGCTCATTAAAGGAATGTGTTGTGAGCAGCGATGAATCAAATCAAAGAACCGGATCTCTCATGTGTATCCGCACGATTTAAGTTCACAGTGGACAGGGCATCTTGGCATGGGTGTGTAGGATTATCTCCCAATGCCCTTTAGCCTGGAGAGAGCAGAGTGCGTGCGGTGATGTGACAGCGGTCAACAGTCAGATAACCTGCTTTACACATTTCTAGAAGAATACTGGTTATTTTAGGGAAAATGTGCCGGTGGACATGCCTTTTCTGCTGGGAAAAACTGAATTTTTTACAGGTTTACATTTGCCAAGCGGTGCATTTCAGATGCAATGCGTACTTACCATAATAAAGTGTAAAAAATTATAAAAAAGGCGCATGGTGGTAGATAGGGATGCTCGGGTCAGGATTCTTGATATATTCTTGAACTGATATTTTTTCATGGTGCTGGGCTGATTTTGATGCAGAATCTGTTACTTCAGGTTTAAAGAACCGATATGTAAGATCTCTGACCTTTAACCTTTTTTAAGGTGAAGTAATCCTAAAGATGTGGCTTTTTGTAATATTTTATACTTTACATTTGGCATAAATAATGCAAAAATGCAATGAATGTCGCTAGAACTAAATATTAACAAAAAAGTAAATATTTTGTGAGTACGGTTCAAGTCATTATATCTGATTATCAAACATCCCCAATTTCAAATCGACGATAAATTGTTTTGAACATTTTTCTATGCAGAATTCTTTGATTAACTTTAAAGTATATTTTACATGTTTCTACATATTTCAATTTAAATTTTCAAAAAAAGTGTGCTTTATTGGCATGACAGAATCTCCACTTGTACAAAGCATTTGCAGCTGAGCTGCGTACAAAGTGCAAGTAAATATACAACTGGAAATAAGGGTAATAATAAAGTAATACAAAACAATGAAATAAATAATAATATAATATATGAAAATATTTCAAATTGAAGTATCGTTTAGACAAAATCAAAATAAACGTTCAAGCATGGGAATAGATGAATAAAGTCATAAACATTGATACAGTTTGATGTACATGTGCTGGAAACATCAGGTCAGTGCAGATTCTCCATTGTTGTGACGGGCAGACACATATTGTGCAGCTAACATATATCATTATTTTGCAAGTTCTACTTCTTAGAAATCATGGAGGATCTAGAATGCAGCATAGGTGCATTACCACTGTGAGAGACAAAATCTAAAAAGAAAAGTTCGGAAATCAAAATGTATTTTTTTTTTACAATTTATTTGTAAATTACTGTGTCAAAAAAGTATTTAACCATTTGCTAATCAGCCAGATTTCTGACTCTCAAAGACTTTAATTAGCTTTTAAACAGTCCAGCTACACTGTACCCGTGATTCTTAATTAGTAGCATCTGTTTGAGGTCATTATCTGTCACAAAGCCATTCCATACTTATTGACCTCACAGTACATATGTATATGAAAATATTATAGAAATTCACAAATTTTTTTTTTATTTTACACTAAAAGAATCCGTTGTTGGACTGGTTTAAGTTAACCCAGAGAATATGTATGTTTGACCCAACGATGGGTTAATACAAGCCATAAAAGGTTTATCCGTTACTCGAAGGCTGGGTTAGTCCATTTTTCACCCGACACTGGTTTAAGATAAAAACAATGGTTTAAGAAAAAAAGAAACAGCATTACTTTAGTACTTTTTGGTCTGTAATGCTTTCAAGATTTCAAAATCTGACATGCTGTATTTTCGAAACCCTTTTTGTCCTCCCCGGGTCATTTCTTTTTAAAGAAGCTGGTCTGCTTGTAATCTTTAGACAGACACTTTTAAACTGATTTACGATGCCACTTCCTGTAATACATGCTAATTTACAAGCAATCAACATTACATAAGAATCTGAGCGACATAAATCCTCCCCTGTCTGCTCATAAAAGCAATATGGGGATCCCATTGAGATTTAGTGTAAGAATCAAATCTCCTAATAAATCTCCTAATAATCTCCTAATAAAAAGTTTGCTCGTAACAATGCTCGTGGCTTTTTGTCCTGGATAATGATGGTACTAACTAATTGTTGTAAATCAACATCAACTACCGCTGGTGTTTGTTACCTGCTGGAGTGAGGTTGAGAATATTGCTGCTTGCAAGTGTTAAACATATTGAAATACTTGGTTTATAAGGGGATTATAGTCAATCATACATCAGACTATGGCACATATCTGTCTAGTCAAAATTTTGTCTCTAAATAAACCTTTCCGTAATGACAAGATCACAACACAAGAATAAATAATAATAAATAACCTAAATAATAGTATAATAAATGGTAGGATAAGTATTTGATGGTAAATACAAATTCATTACCAGTCAAAAGTTTTGGGACCCTTACTCACTCATGCATTCATATTTTTCCCCTTTTAGAAAAATAATAAACTCATCAAAAAATAAAACAATGGGAGCTATAGGAATTAAGCTTACTTTAAATAAACTTCAAATTTAAAAATATAATAAAACATAATGAATTTGATCATCAGTGTTCTTATCTTTTGACTAGTTTGCAGAATTTTTTATCTTTTCTTTTTATCAAGCAAACATTCCTTAAAAGCGTCTCAGGGTGAGCCATTAAGAAGCTTAACTTATCAACCTGAGATGCTTTAATAAATGTAATGGAGTCTCCATATATCTTAATGATTGAATTTTATTCTTTTAAAATCATCTTTGGTCAGTAGTTTACAACTTACTTTTGGAAGTATGTTATGAAATAAGAATTTACATGTGCCAGTCTTGCTACATTCAAGTGGTCAGGATTTTGCATGTGTGTTTCAGACAATAATATAACCTCAAATCATGCATCCCCTGGACACAAACAAGCAACATAATCCAAACAATCTCAACCCCATCTAGGGATTCGAATATCCCAGAAACAGCTTTTGAATTGGGCCTTTGAAAGCAGCACCTAGCAACCACCCAGAAAAGCCTAGAATTGCATAGCAACATACTGTACTGAAAACCAATGAAAAGAGCTTTGTTGAAACCACTCTTGCATTGTGACTGCGATGGTCTGGCCAGTCATTGTTCATAAATGTACCTATCTATTTCTATGTTTTGGCATGTAAAATATGTGGACATGTAGTGTCTTTTTACCTTGCAGGATGTTTTGATGTCAGTGCTGCCAGCTATTATTGTCAGTAGTACTTTCTTTCTGTCTCTTCTGTCTCTTTTGCAGATTGTAGCCTTAAGGGAACAGAATGCACACATTCAGAGGAAGGTGGCATCGGGAGAAGGGGGTGAGGACTTGTTGGAGGGCACGGATGCACAGAAAGCCCATGCCAAGGTGGGTACTTGATCCAACCGGAAAACGAAAATTCAGTCATTAAAGGCATTGAATACAAAGGCCATATTTGGAATAATGTTGGCAACAGTGATTTTAGGATACTATTTTCTTCTGTGTTAAACAGAACAAACACATATATATATATATATATCAATCAGTTGCCAACATTCTTTGAAATATCTTTTTTTTGGGAGACATATAACTTTTGTGAAGTTTATGATAGAAATTTTCCCCTTAAAGGTTGTACTTTTTTCGACAGTTATATTTGACCTTGCATTTAAGATATAGGATGGTTCGGTTTTTAGGGACCCTCAAATTCTTCTTCATATTGATGTAAAAACAGTTTTAGTCTAGAAGGGAAATAAATAAATGACTTCTCCCTACAGTCAATACAAACACTTATCTTGTCAAACTATATTACGGGATCACATAGTATGCCATTAATAGATTGTAGCAATATTTTCCACAGTGTGGGGAGGGAAAAGTGTGGTTTCGACTCAGACATATGGGTATCTGCAATATTGCACAACTGTCCAAATGAATCTTTCATTATAGATTGTAAATAAAGTGACATTATTAACACTATTAATTCCCTGACAACTAAAAATGATTTATCAATCTGATTGCGTAAATTCAGAAGAATTTTCACATTTATCTTAAGAAGATATAAAGAGAAAACCGTAAAAGTGAATCATTATCAGTCCTCACCACCTCTCTGAAACATCTTCTTATTGCTATTTTTCAACTTTCCATTCTTGTCTATTTAAGAACCACAATATCTTGTGGTTAAGACGTCTAAATCTCTTATGGTTTCACAGCTCTGATGGAAAACGTTTTGTGTGCTATAAATTTAACAGAAATAGTCTAATTTTAGTGCTGTATAAGACGTGTCAGTCCTAGTGTGAAAATGTGACAGATATCTCTATTTTTGGTCCTGTAATAGAAAGATCTACCCAGATTTCTACCGGGCGAAAATAATACAGATAGACTTGACATTGACACGGGTATCCAAAAAATCTTTAAATGTGATAATTATTTTAAAGAAAAAATAAACAAAAGATCAGCATAAAAGATAAGGACTGGAAAGGAATTAAATAAAAAAATGGATTGATGAATAATAATAAAACTTGATCCTTCAAAATAAATATGAGAATTTTATGTATAAGACGATGCATTTTTATTGAATCGATCTTGACTACAGGACTGCATAATGCTGTGTTTTTTTGTACGGCAGCGGTTGTCTAACGGGTCGATGGAGTCCGGAGACGAGGCCAGTCAGGTTGTGGAACTGCAGGAGCTGCTGGAGAAACAGAACTATGAGCTGGCGCAGATGAAGGAACGCATGTCCTCGCTCTCCTCCCGCGTGTCCGAGGTGGAGCAGGAGTTAGAGACGGCCCGTAAAGACCTCATCAAGAGCGAAGATATGAACAACAAGTACCAGAGAGATATTAAAGAGGTGTGGTATGGATGGATGTGTTGTCATGCACAATTATAAATGTAAGCATTTAAAAAAAATTAATAATTAATGACGAATTTTTCATATTTGATAACACTTCTCATTAGTAGCATTAGTAGCACCATCAATAGGACTTAAAGTGATGGTTTAATCAAAAAAGTAATCATTTACTCATTTAAGACTTTTCACAGATATTTTGAGGAATTCTTAAGAACAGTTGTTTTGTAAACACATCAAATTTGGCAAATACAGACCTTTTTGACTTAATGTTTTTTAATGATTTTAACAAGAACAATTCCCCTTAAAGTACTAATTCTTTCAAATGGGAGTATATTAAATCTCTTGGAAACTTTGTTGGAATGGTGGCGGATGGAAATTGATGGCGGACTTTTAACACACTAAAAAACGCTACGACTTGCACATCGTTCTAATAACAATTACTATACAATCGCAAACAATATATCTTCCACAGCCAAAGACCCACAATAACTTTTGACAGTTTTGCCATTGCAATATATATACTATTGTAAAAACTTAATAATTAATAATAATTGTTATTACAGTTACTATGACAATGACTGTATGTATAATGCCTGTAAAGTGATTTATGATCTTGTTTTAAATATAGTACCTTAAAGTATACCTTTACTTCTATTTAGGCATCAATTGACTGGTATTAATACGTCAGATTAATAATTAGCAACAGTCGGAAAGACTCTTGGAAATGTCTGTTGAATAGAAGATGCTGCTATTGATAGCTAGTGGTCTTGATATCCCAAAGCAAGTCTGTCTCTATGTGCATGTGGAAGCGCATGTGTGTTGGCTTCACATTCATGTTTGTCCTCAGGCCTGTGTGTAATTATAGTGCAGGAGTTTTGATTGACAGCAGCTATTAAACCTGCAGGCTTTATGTATTGGAGTTCCTCTTACTCTACCCCTGTGTTTGTGTGTGCGCACAGGCTATGTGTCAAAAAGAAGACATGGAAGAACGGATCGTGACGCTTGAGAAGCGCTATCTCAGTGCCCAGAGAGAGTCGACGTCACTGCATGACATCACTGACAAGCTGGAAAATGAATTGGCCAATAAGGAGGCGTTCCTCAGACAGGTGAGGTTTTGCCTCTGTGAATGCGCATAAGCGCTTACATTTCCTTTCCCATTTCCTTTTAGTGTTTAAGCAAATTTTGTTTATATTCACCGTGACAAGCACACTCCAAAATGTATTATACATTTTTTTTTATAAAAAAGTCAAAGAGTTTGTTTGAGAAAATCTTTTCCAAACCTTGTATTTAACCATTGTGAGTATTTGGACCAAAGAATGGCGACTTGGTATTATTCGCTCAAAATTGACCATGGTATTCACATGAAACTTACAACAAATCCTAATACACCTCAAATTAGAAAGCTATGAATCAGTCCTTCAAACATTATCTAAGTTTATCTTTTTGTAACTGATGTAATTCACTTCTTCTGATGTCATAGCCACACTAAAGGGTATTAAATAGTTTTGCAGAATAAATAGAAAAAAATAATTTTAATTATCGACACTGAACATATTAAAGTGACCTTTTTGATGTAAATATTTATATTTTTAGTTGCTTCATGTTGGGTTATTACATTTCTTGTTAATTATCAAGTAAATATTTTTAAGGAAGTTGAAAATCAGAATCTAATAATTTAAACTGACTTTTTAACAAGGAAGAAAAATCCAAACCACTCTTGACAGAGCTTCATTTATATGTACGACAACTAAACATCTGTATTTATGTATCCACACAATTTCTACTGTTTTTATATTCTTTTGAAGCTTTATGTAAACTTGGGCTACATTTTAAGACGTTTTTTGTGAATAACCTTGTCAAATGAATTACCTTAATTCAAACCTATCAAGATTGGCATCATGAGGCCTGAATGCATTTCGTCATTGGCAGTGGTTTCATGACACCTCTTAATTTACTTTTGGCAGCGTCTATTATACAGAAGTAAACAAGAAAATGTTCAGTTTGATTATTTGGACTACTTTGAAACATGTCAACACATCTGTTACTTTTCTAATGCCCAAAACTAGCTTAAAACTGCCCAAAACAGGCTTTTTTGTTTATTTTGTCTGGGAATACTGAACGTGGGCATGATAATGTACAGTCTTGTTGCCTTGGAAGGAGGACAATCCCATGATATCTGCTGTACGAGAATAAATCGCTCTGATCAGACCTCGTTTGTGTACAGATGGAGGAGAAGAACAGGCAGTTACAGGAGAGACTGGAGCTGGCAGAACAGAAGCTCCAGCAGACCATGAGGAAAGCTGAAACACTGCCTGAAGTTGAAGCTGAGCTCGCACAGAGGATAGCAGCTCTCACCAAGGTGCTTATACTACGTTACTTATTCCACAAAATAAGGACACAGAATTTGCATCTGGACTGTATTAGGGTGAAACTTTGAATTATGCAAAATCTTTGCATAATATTATCCATAATTCCTGGAGGTAACGCGCTGATTTGTATAGGTCACTTACATTAGGATTAACTAAAGGTATGCAACAAAGGTAAATTGAGCATCAAGAAGCAGGTTATGTACCTTCAGCATGTCCCACTTTCTAATTATGAAACACTCTTATGAAACACTTAACGTGTGTTATTTTTGTAGGTGTAATATAAAATTATGCAAAATGGGTTGCAGCCCTAAAGGCACATTGACAACAACACAGCATCTGGTTTCCATTTGTTTAACTGTTACTTTAGCAATGCCATGTGAAAAGTGATATGTTTTACATGCGTATCAATATGAAGATGTCACGCAATGTCCACACTACCAATGGTATTAAAGGCATTCTATTTTATTTACCTGTGCCTATATACAGTAACAAGATCCAGCTTATTTTCTTATTGAACTTGTTTAGTTGATTAATAAATCATAAATATTCAATAACTAAATCTTAAAATTCATATAAATAGATACTGTACTTGTTTTACTTTATAATCCATCACAAACTACAAAATGTAATATGCAAACACCTTTCCAGATTTTTTTTGCTGTTTTTATGTCACAAAAAGGATTTTAACAACAGAAGTCAAATGACCAATTGACTTTTGACTGCGTTGAACCATCAATAGGTCATTCAGCGATAAGAGCATCTTATACGGCCAACAATACAGACATCAATCCTGACTTAAGCCCTAAAGCGTCTTTTTAGCATAGAGGTCCAAGATTAGGCTCAACCGATTGGGAATTATGACCCGGCGTGAAATTATATTCAAAATGTATTATTAATGACATGCTGCGTTTCTCTTTATCGTGTGGGTCGGTAGTCCGATATGGAAGCTAAACTCCAGGACGTGAACTCCAGTCTTCGGAAGGTGGGGCTGAAAACTGATCCGTCTCAATCCCAAGCTCTTTCCTTTAGATGTAGAGTCTTTCTGGCTTTCAGGTGCGCATGTTTATGCTCAGCTGGGATTTTCTTCGCTTTCATAAACTGCTGACGCACTTAGTTTTATTCCTAAGCCCGGGAGACAACAAAAGCTTACGGAAATACAAACTCTTTCTCTTTACTTGTGTGCTCAACCCTATCTGTGGTGTTTGGTGCGTCTGCATCTTGCAAAGACACTCACAATCGCATAAATCCAGCTTGAGAAACAAGCCATCACAGTCACGATTCAGGTGTCTTTTGCAGCTAGTTTGTGCTTAATTGTATTTTCGGGTTTAAAATATAAAACAAATCAAATGTGTTTGCGTTGTTCAGGCAGAGGAGAGGCATGGCAGTATCGAGGAGCGTATGAGACATCTTGAAGGACAGCTAGAAGAGAAGAATCAAGAGCTCCTAAGGGTCAATATGATATTATATAATATACAACACAATGTCTGAGATATTTGATGTATTCATGAAATTTGTTCTCGTTCTCGGCTCAGGCCCGACAGAGAGAAAAGATGAACGAAGAGCACAACAAGCGTTTGTCAGACACAGTTGACAGACTTCTAACCGAGTCGAATGAGCGATTACAGCTTCATCTAAAAGAGAGAATGGCCGCCCTCGAGGACAAGGTACAAGCACATCCGACCGTTACATCAACGTTTCCAGTCAAATTGACCCCTAACATGTTCTTCTCTTCCAGAATGTTTTGATACAAGACTCTGAAAATTATAGGAAACAGTTAGAAGACTCCATTCAAGAGAAGGTAATTGCAGCGGTTTGCGTTTCGGATGCAGTAGCTCGGATTTTAATGCGATGCTTTGCCATCCATCCTGAGTAAAATGAAACTTTAATGCACTTTGTGGTTGTAGTCTCATCTCTCAGAGGAGATGGAGAAACTGAGATGCGAATTGGATCAGTACAGGTTGAGGGCTGGATCCCTTACAGAGGCCACGCTATCGCGGTAAGATGGACAAAAATCTTTCTTGAACTTTGTGACATCTATTTACTGTAAACCCATTTGTCTGTGCCTATCATATCATGCATAATTTGTATGTAGATAGCATGAAGGCCCTTCTAAGTTATAGTTGATTGTAGGTCTCATTTGGACACTTCCGGAGAGCTACGATATTCTTTGGGCTCTCTGGCTGAGACGCAGTCGGACCACTATCGTTCCACCAAGGTCATTCGCAGACCCCGAAGAGGACGTATGGGTTTGCGTAGAGAGGAACAGAAGGTAGCTAGGCACCGCATTTTACCTTAAAGTTTGTTGTCAGGATTGAATAATTCAGAACTAAATGATTTTCATTGAATGTGCCTAGCCTAATACAAACAGAGTGCCATACAGTTTTGTCTTCATAAAAAACAATATGTTCACATGTCGAAACCAATTCTTCATGGTACTGATGCTTAATGAAATCTGTTAGAACCAGAACTTACAAATGGAACCAGAATCATATTCCTTTCCATTTCCATCTATATTTGTCTGTCCCCAGGCTAAGTCTCTGGGAGAGCATGAATGGCGCTCTCAGCAGCTTGGCCTTCTGGGCAGCCACCCGTTCGAGAGTGACACAGAGATGTCGGATATCGATGACGATGATCGGGAGACCCTCTTCAGCTCGATGGATCTTCTGTCTCCTGGTGGTCATTCCGATGCTCAGACTCTAGCAATGATGCTGCAAGAACAGTTGGATGCCATCAATAAAGAGATCCGGTGAGTCCATTTACTGTGACCGCAGAATCTTTTTGTAGACAGGGCGCAGCTTCAACTCTGCTGGATTGAATATCTACTCTGTGGTTAAAGGTCTAGAGATGTGGCTTTTATATCAGTATTAGTTTGATGATTATCACTTATGTTCTTTGAGAGTTTTGCCGGAGGAATGGTTTGTCTTGAATGCAGTCCCTAACCTGGGTTGTATAGTATTTTGTCTAGCATAACAGAACTAGGTTATTTCATCATAATACCACTAAAAGAAATCCTATATGAACAAAAAAACGGGCCTTGGACTGAACCTTGCAGATTATTTTGGATGGGTTCTATAGGTTTCTAATCACTTTAATGAAAATTCTAACAGAGTTTTCTAGTCATTTCCAAAAAATATGAAAACTAACATTTATTTTACAAAATAATAAAAATCATACTCAGCAAGTCATGTGTACTTTTCATGTTTTTCTAGTTAGCCATCTATTGTTTTTATGGGGTTTGTGTTAGAATAGGGGAAACTTTTTGGTAGACATTAAAAAGAATGTGTGACTTTAGTTATAATTATTCTGGATATGATTACAACTTTATCCTCTGAGGTGCTTTTCAGACCCATGGAATTGTAGTCTGGAGACCTTTTAAACTTTACTGTGTTCTATAAATAGCAGCTATTTCCTGAATAACACCTTCGCTTTTTTAGTCCTCAAGTGTCACATTTATTTAAACTTCTGCAGTTCTATAGAAGAAGAGACTTTTTGAACAAACTTAACATTTGTGGATTTAAGAGAGAATAAAAAGGGCTTTTAAGTGCTCCAGAACGCTCTGAAAGGAACTGTGCCTTAAGGCTCAGTACATGCAGATTTTTATATCAGCCAGAGTTCAGTTTCCTCTGTAGGCCGTTCTTGCTGTGCTTATGATGGAGCCTCATTAAACTCTTGAAAATTTGAGGAAAGTTCAGTTGAACAGTTGTTATAAAAACAGCAGTTGGGTTAAGGGTAATGGCCAAGTTAGTCTATGCAATACTTTGAATAATTTTTCATCTGTGAATCTCCTCTTACATTTTGGAAATTGGATTTGAACCTGCCATCTTAATTAACCTGATACTGGACGACAGGTTTGTTGACTTCATTAGACTCCTATCATGGACTCATCGTGGATTTATTGGTTTTATTGAAATTGCTGGAAGTGTACAATTAATATTTAAAGATAAGGCTATAAACATTATACACTTGAGTCCTTTAGGAACTTTAAGTTTAGTAGGACTTTAATCAACAAAGCTGTTAAGAGCCATCACTGTAAACGTTTTTGATAGTTCTCTGTGGTTTTATTTTTGGCAAACCATTTTATGCAAGGCCTTTTATTTGGGGTCACAAAGCGCACTTTATAAAGCAGTATATGAGAAGTTTTAACATGTAAGCGTACTATCTATCCCCCTCTTTTTGTACTCACATTTCATATCGATGTTTGTGCTTTTGTGCTTTAGAAAAGTGTCAGCTGTTTTATATCTTGCAACAAAGTGTAAACACATTAAAGCCCTGCGAGTTGTTAATGTTTAATGGTTCGTTGGACGATTGCTCCCCTTTTTCAATAATCCAGATCCTTGACAAGTGTCCACTGAAAGAGCATAAACCCAAGTTTGAGCTTATACTTGAAACGATTCTGATTTCTAAATATTTTATTTAAACCTTGTTATTAGCTACCCATTGCATCAGTCCTCAGTCTGAAAAACCTAAAAGCTACTTTTTCCAGCTTTTCCTCTGTCTGAGCAAATTTCTTGTGATTTTCCGTGTGAAGCACAAGCAGTTTGTGTTATTAGCCAAAGCCTTGACATTTTCAACCATGTAAAACCGGCTTGTTGGTGCTTTATTGTCTACGTATTTATTAATATATAATAAGTTGGCTTTATTAAAGGTCTTATCAATTTCGGTCGGATCTGTTGACAGAAATGCAATATAATATAAAATTGCAATATAATAACTTTGTCAGTTGTATAGAGACCTTACATAATCGACCGACAGGTTATTTTTACATTGGAATGATCTGTTTGGGGTCATCTTGCATGGAATTTGCCTTGGTTTTAACATGTAACTTTACAATTGTGACGACTAGGTCAATTTATAAAGTATATATATGATCTCTCAGGTAAAAACAATATTTTTTTTGTAAAGAAAGTCATCATTAATTATTTCCTAGTATCTTGCATATATTGCTCTGTCCTGTAGGCTTACTTTATAAGAGTTCTCAGAAGACTTGTAGTGCAATACAATATTGTAATTGTTGCTTTTTTTATATTTTTGTAATGTAGAAGCCATTCATAAGTTTATCTTTAAAACGCGTCCAAATGTTTTGGACAACTCTGAACAACCTGAGAGCTACCGTCTCCACAAATGGCATTTCCCGTTTGTATTGTATAATGTAGTGTTTTACATTATCCACTATGGGAAGTGAAAATTAGATGTGTGTTCGTGTTTTAAACACAGCAGGCCATGCAAACCAATAAAGTCCAAACTGCCCTGAGCTTATAGACAATAAATCGGTAATGATCCTCGTGTGGGTTTAACTGCTTCTAATCTCCAGGCTGATCCAGGAGGAGAAAGAGTCGACAGAGCTGAGGGCAGAGGAAATCGAGAACCGCGTGGCCAGCGTCAGCCTGGAGGGGCTGAATTTGGCGCGGATGCACCATCCTGGAGCCTCCATCACTGCCTCAGCCACTGCCTCATCCCTCGCCTCCTCCCCACCCAGCGGACATTCCACTCCTAAACTCACTCCCCGAAGCCCAGCACGAGACATGGAACGCATGGGGGTCATGACACTGGTATTTAAAATTGACAAACACAAAATACTTCTACAAACACTCATTTTTTAAGGTGGACACTGCTTAGGTGTTTGATTGCATTACATTAGAAAGCAGAATTGATTAATTTTCTTAATTTCATAATTTTAAAAACTTATTTTACCTTTAATACAGAATTGAAGTATAATTAAAATCCGGTACTTTTCCACTTTTGGAAGGAAAAGAACAAGTATTTAACTAAATGATAAGAAGTCACAGTTCTGGATTTGAGCTTGTACTTAAGTATTAAAATAACATGTTTTTTGTGTTATTTTGGGAAAATTTGAGAAGTATAAAAAATACTTTAATCAGACCTTGAGTATAGAAAGCCGGGTCAGACGTGGTCTGGTAGTTAGAAGTTATGTGTTCGAATCCCAGTGCCAGCAGACTGAATAACTGAAGTGTCTTTAAGGAAAACATCTTAACCCTGTTTGCATTGCAGTTATGATTGGCAACTGTACATTACTTGTAAGTCTCTTTGGATAAAAGCATCTGCCAAATGAATAAATGTAGATGTAAAAACAAAAAAAGATAATTCTTTTTTTTACATATTTCATTAACCTTGAGACGGACCTGAAGTACATTTAAAATGTATAATTTATGCGTTTAAAGGTACCCAGTTCATGTACTTCAGTTAAACATAAGAAGTAAAAGTTCTGGATTAGAGCTTGTACTTGAACTTGTAAAAATGCAAGAAAGACAATTATTTCAATTATTGACATGTTTTTTATATTAAATACAAAATTGAATTGCATTTAAAATCTAATACTCTACAACTTTTAAAAGAAAAGTTACAAAAACATAAAGAAAAGAATGAAAAACAATAGATTTAAACTTGTAGTTAAGTATAAAATGGTAAAACAAAACAAATATTTTTTTTTATATTTGAATCTTTAAAACCGAATTGAAGTACATTTAATGTCTACTACTTTTCCCTTTTTTAAGTTAAAGGGTACAAATATTTAAGTAAAAACATTTGTTTTGTTAAAAAAAGACAATTATTTTGACATGATTTATTTACCTTTAATTCAGATCTAAATTGCATTTAATAGGTAGAAATTTACAAGCATAAAGGTTAAAAAATAATTTTTTATGAGAAATATAGTGAAGTAAAACGTTAAATATATGCTGTGGTGAAGTAAAATATTATTAATATAAGTATTAAGACACTCTTCTACAGTACTCATATTTAAAAATGTACTTAACAGTGAAAATTCTCCTCTAGTATTTATTGGATAAACTTATTTGGCAAACTAGAATATATCAGGAAATTCATGATCATTATTTGATCATATTTTAGTGCTAACTTTTTTTTATTATTGTATACTTTTTTTATAAGCTGAGCTCTATTTTTAATTTGACACATTTTTCAAATAACACCAATGCAACGTGCATAACATTTTTGATGCATTTAAAAAAATATATACATAAATAATATTGATGTCAGTCATCTCAAATTGGAAATCACTTTTGGCTACTCTAAGATATATAGATTTTTTATATTTCAGAGATTTTCAATTTAAAATGAATTTGTGACAGTTTAACAGCGTTATTATTGTAATGCCTCTTGTGAAGTCTCCAAGCCACTTAGTTTAAGTTGTAGTTAAGTCATTTAATTCTGTAGTTCCTTTCAGTGTTTCATAACACATGTCCATTAACTGCCGACAGCATTCTAACATTCAATGTTTTCCATTTCACAGCCCAGCGACTTGCGAAAACACAGGAGGAAGGTACCATCATTGTTTTTGCCATATTTTACTGCTTAAATCAGTTCTAATCCCGAAATCATTGACTTGGATCACCATAGAATTCCCCTCACTGTCCCTTGACCCTAAAGGACGATGTTGTTTTCTGTCTCATCACAGATCGCAGCTGGGGACGAGGACGGTCGCGAGGACAAGGCCACCATCAAATGCGAGACCTCTCCACCCTCAACCCCTCGCCAAGTTCGCATGACGCACACGCTACCTGCTTCCTCTCACAACGAAGCTCGGTGAGATGTGATGTTCAAGCACAACCCAACTGCTTTCGGGTGGCACCTCTGCTAATGTTTATCAATTTTTGCTTCGGCCCAGCCTGACAACTGCATTAGAGACGGAGGCTCTGAGCAGCGTAGCCAGCAGTCAGGATTCACTTCACAAGCAGCCAAAGAAGAAAGGAATCAAGTCCTCCATCGGTCGACTGTTCGGCAAGAAAGAGAAAGCCAGACTGGGACAGCTGGGAAAAGATCTTATGGGGCCCGGACAAGGTATCATTTTCATAGAAAGATAAAGAAAGAGAAGTTTTTCGGATAAAGTACTGTTTACTCAAGATCACCCTTGTTTTTTTTACAAAAGGAGGGACAACATTTTCCTTAATAACCGACAGCATGACACTTCAAATGTGAATATAAAAAACTACTTTTCTCCATCAATAGGCAACATGTCTGATCCTGAGCTCCTTGGTCAGGATATCAATGTGGGAAAACTAGGAACACAGGCGGAGAAAGACCGCCGTCTTAAAAAGAAGTGAGTACCCTTTTCAATTTTAAAACCCTTTCAAGCGCATTTTGGTTTGATGTTCCACAAAACTGACACCCCATTCATATTCAGCTGATAACAGTACATCTGAAAATATGTCATGATACTGTTGTTTCACATAAAAACAATCATATTGAGAAAATGTGTCAATCTAGATGCACTGTTGTGTCTTAGGCCAGAAACACACTATCCAAGAGCAGATGTGAACTGTAGGCCAACTTGGTTATAAACATCATAATTAAACATTATATCTACATTTACAATTGTCCTATATATGTTTCCTACCCACTTATATACAACATATTAAGTCTTGTGGCAGTAAAGCTTTTACAAACCGTTCAAGATGAATAATTCACCCCAAAATGATCAATGTGTCACAGATTCCTGACAAAAACTTTCACATATTGTTCTTGTTTAAAGTATGTTTTTGGTCTAAAAGAATAGATTTAGATACTGTGCCAAAATTCTTTTTAAAAGTGAAGATTGTAATTTTTATAGTTGAAATATTGAATGTACTCTAAACCAGTTTTAGGACAATGTGGTATCCTTGGCTGTGAAAGCCAGGCTGAAGTCAGAAAATCCAATTCTAAGAAAACGAACATTAAAGACTGTGATTTTAATCTTTGACATGGTCTTACAGGGCTCGATATTAAAGAGACCAATGTAAAATACTCACAGAATTACATTGTGTAGAATGATTTTATGCATACCAAAAAAAATGACTTGTCAGGTTTTCACAGGTCTGTGAAAACCACGTCATACATAATGTAAAGAACAATTCGAGGAAATGTATTCTTGATTTATGTAACATTGCCCAAGGTCAACGTTAAGAAAGCCAACTTTATAACCTTGCAAAGTAAAACTTTCAGAATAATTTATTTTACACGTTATTTAGAGAACGTCACTGGAACGATATCCCTTATAAAGGTTCTAATATGAGCCATTTATGTACATTGATCATGTGCATTCAGTGCAAATTTAAAGTGCATTTTTCTGATTATAATAAAAGTGTTATTATTAATAAGAAAACATTTCTTATTTTGTCTTCCTTATGGCCTGAATTTCACAGACAGGTTTACTAACATTTACATATAGGCATTTCGCTTTTATCCAAAGCGACTTACAAAGAATACTTAATTTGTTTGATATTTAGAATATTTGTAAGAGAAATTGCACTCTTCACCTAAAATACCTTGCTTCACTCCAGACTGATTTGTGTTTCCAGTGATAAAGTATACGTACGGAATAACTTTGCATAACAAAACAGTTTTTCCATACCACGTAGTGTGTTCAAATGTGTGTGTACACTGTGTATTAACGTGAGAATGTGCTGTGCCTTTTGTAACAGGATTGGGAGTTTGTTGCATACTTGGATGTGTTGATGCCTTTGAAGCATGTTGATAAAGCGCTTGCCGAAATCCCATTTCTTTGCCTCGGTGCTAATGGTTGAATGTGACCGCTTTATGTAATACGACTTGTGCTGGTTCCATCCATCGTGGCAACACGCGAGGCGAACCGCTCCCCGCCGCTTTCATCGCACAGTCACCCTTTCTGCATGCTGTATGATAAAACCTTTCAAAAACAAGTTGATCTGTTCAGTTGTAAGCGATAAATCTACATCAAAAACCAAGTTCAGTCTGCTCTTCCCTATACGAGAACAATTCCTCGATAGCAATGCACGTGACTGAACCCAACCGAGATGTTTTCCGAAGTCTACATACAGTATGCTCAATAACAGACTTTTAATTTTGTCTTCCATCGCTTTCTCTTTTCTTTTGTCTCTCTCTTTTTCTCCTCATCTGACTGTATCAGCGGGTAAGTTTGGTTTATGTTGCCGAGACTTGCTGCATTTTTCACTGTCAGCGCTCTGTCCATGTCTGTCGTCATGCTCCTAAAGTGTCCGTGTTTATCTTCAGGGGTCGCATTTCTTTTCTGTACATCTACAGACCCCCCACGTCTGCTTTCTTTTTGATTTCATTTCAGTGTAAATGTACTTCTCCCCCTCTGCAGTTCTTTAGAGGATGCATCTGGAGAGAGAATGTGTGCCTTTATAACCACCTGTTCTCGATCTGCCATACCGAGGCCTTTCTCCCGTGTACGTGTGTGTGTGCATCGTGAGACGTTTTCAATAACCAGGTCTCATCTCTGGTTATGGACTGTCAGCTCATTGGTTACTTCCCCCCCTCTATCTCTTTTGTTTCGTTTTCTATCATAACTGTTTCTCTCCCTACTCAGCTGCGGTATGTTCAGAAGATGTCTTTCATGCATTACAGTCAACCTGAACATATTCAACTGGACATGTACACATACGGAGAGATACAACATCACCATCACTACCATGAAGGCCTTATTGCCATTCTAGCAGACAGACTGAATCTTTAGCTTCACTGGAGGTTTTGACTCTGATATGGTGCCGATGCTGGTGTCGGAAGCCTAGTCTGAGACATTTGAAATAGGTTTTACACATTGTAAAGTTGTTCACCCAAAAATGAATAATTAACTCACACTCTTTTCAACAGCAGATCACAAAAGGTATTTCGAAGAAAGTTGCTTCCGTACATCAGTGGCAACTATTCACTTCCATTGTGTGAACACAAAAACAATGCAGTGGATCATTAAATCATTCTTCAAAATATCTTTTTGTAGTTCTGCGGAAGAAATGAAGTCACACAGGTTTAAAATGAAATGAGGTTGAGTAAATGATTGAAAAAATGAATTTAGAAATAATGCCTCCCGTAGTTCAGTGGTAAGAGCATGACGCGAACAACGCCATGGGATTGAACACATACTCAGAATTAAAAAAAAGTTTAATACAATTGTCTACCAAATTCGTAATTGTAAATGTAATTTAATCATACCCGTACCTAAAATGTTTTATTACGCCATTACAACAATATTATTGTCAAAGTTGTCTTTTTAACCATCCTGCCCAAAATTATTTACAGTAAACGTGTTGATCAATTGACACTTTAAAAATAAAAATATATATTTTGGTCAAATACTTTTACATTTCTATTCGAATTGTGAATCGGAATCAATTTCAAATTTAGAATGATAAACCTCAATGTAGATCAGCAAGATCAAGCACAGCGGCCACATGAGCAGGTAACTTTAAACTGCGGCTCCATTTGCTTGTTTGCATGTTAAGTAGCTGTAAAATCAATTGAAATTCCGCTCCGATAGCTTTCTGGCTCAAGCACCAGTATCGACACCATTCCGGTGGATACAAGATATCAGTGTTCAACAGTTTTGTGGATCAGAACTACATAATCACTCACTAGAGCATGTGGTAACACATCAACACGTCATTCAAGTGTCCTTACTGTAAACACCAAACACATGGTTGGATTATGAAGCTGTTCACTAGAGGAAGAACATCCAACTACATGTGCAACATCCATCTATCATACAATACTCATCTTTACTTGTTCTGTAGGGCTGCCCTTTAAAGACGGTTTAACCAAATATGAGTGTGAATGTCAGGGTTGGTAAATGGGTCCTTAGAGACCGGCGTCTTGCTTCTTGTTATTCCAACATTAGGAAAGAGAACAGTCGATGTTACAAAATGAAAAAAGGCGACCTTGTAGAACATATTTCCCATGGTGGAACATTGAGGTGCGTGTTTTCTGAATCAGGGTTGCCAGATCTGCGGAACATAACCAGCCCAATTTTGTATATAAACTAGGCCAAGAAATTGCGTTAACCATATTATACCAAATCATCTTTTGAGATCAAGCTAGAATATAGGTGGCATTTAACTTTAATGTTGTTTTGACTCTTATCTTGACTCAAATACAACATCATGTGTCTTACTCGGTTTTTAACAAGACCAAATTGAACATGACAACTCGGTCTAAAGCAATAATAAAGTACAAAACAGTGTGATACCCCCTTCTTTAAGGTACATAATATATATTTATATTTATAATATGATATGATAAGATTTAATAAGATATCAAAACACATTATCAACTGTTTTTTTACATTAGTTATTATATTATATTTTGACACCTCAAACATTAAAATTAAATTTAAATGCGCCGGAGTCACTGTTAGGAATCCGCACAATATCTTCTAGAAAATCCCTGTATGTTAATAATTCCAAACTCACCCACTGATAAACAAATCTATCCACCCACCACGAGAATAAAAACCAACTGTGGCCACTGTTTTTCTGCATGAAAACCTTAAACCTGGCAACCCTGGTTCATGATAACAGCCTCATATTAAAGCGCAAATATTTATCAAGAAAAACAAGGATGGAAACTCAAAAGAATACATGTTTCTGTTCTCTTGATAAGTCGCAGCGTTCGAGTTTGCACAAGCTCTGAACCCAATCTGGATTTTAGAAGTGAGAATCGGGTCAAAGCAAGGAAATGTCACACTGTCTTTATCTGAGACTTAGGAAGTTTCGCTCAGCATACGTCCCAGCAGGATTGTCTTTACCCTTAGTTTTATCCCATATTTGATTCCATGTCAGAAACAGAGATCCAGTTCGAGGGAGACCAGGAATTACATTTCACAGGGGTATGAATGCAAACAACTTTCTTGCTTTGTTAGAGAGATTAAACGAACAGAAACGTTTGACATATATCGAATATGAAATAAAAAACTTTTTCATAATTTCAAGTTGCTCTGATTAAAAATAGATATTCTTAAAGGGCAAGAGACCTGGCAGAGACAGATAACACCCCTCTCTCTCTCTCTCTGTCTCTCTCTCTGTCTCTCTCTCTCTCACTCACTCTCTCTGTTCTGTTGTTTATCTCTCAGGTGGGCTGATTCTGTTCTTGTATTCATTCGTCTATCTCTTTCTGTCTTGCCCTTTCTCTTTCTCTCTCTCTCTCTCTAGGCACGAGTTGTTGGAAGAAGCCAGAAGGAAAGGATTACCCTTTGCTCAGTGGGACGGCCCTACGGTTGTTGCATGGTTGGAGGTGGGCGGCACTGGCTGGCAGCAAAACAAATTGAACGGTTCAAATTTACAAAGGGACAACGTTTACAAAGGAGATGAATATGATTTTTGCTCAGTGGTCGTATCGGGTTCTGAGAGAAAGAGATTTTGGTTTTGATATAAGTTAGATACAATACAGCTTTTACTTGCTTTAGCAGTTGTTATATATAGCTGTCTACAATTTTGACAGGCATAAATATAACTTCACCTTAGTTTCAGAAGATTAAATCGTGATTGTGCTCGCCATGGCAAGGTTAACTCAATTAATACCAAAAGAGTGAGTCCGCACAACTCTTCCATATTGTGTTGGACCAGGACATCCAAACAAATTGCTTTTATGGTTAGACTTCTACACAACTAAGTGACGAACATGTGCGGTGACTAATAATAAATCATGCCAATAAAAATCACAAAAATATTTTTGACAAATATCGACAGTTATGAAATATGAAGTTGTCATTTTCCAGGCCTGAAAAAGTTTTGGGGAAAGTAATTTAACCCCCAAAATTTTGAAAAAAGTCACAAAATTTGTATATAAACTACATAAGTCTCTTAATTTATTTAAGCCACGCTGGGGTAAATATGAACATGGACATTGTATAAAACATCGGGTCGTGGATACTTACAAACTTCATGGGATTTTCCTGGTCACAATGTGTAAAAACCCTGTAGGGTGCTAAGGCTATTGGACCTTTGGGACTTATCCTGGACAATGAGTTAGGCACGACATGGGCACGAAAGTAACTATGACCGTTATTGCATGTAAATGATCATGACATTAAATGTGAAGGTCAGCACATTTCCCAGAGTTTGGTCCTGGGAATTATTGCTGATCTTTACTTCATAGTGACTTATTTTCTACATTGTTACCTTAAGATAACTTCAGATCTGTAGGTCAATGCTGTATTGACAGATTTGCATTTTATATACAGTACATACAGTCTATAGTTTAGCTGGCTTTCTAATGCCTTTGATTCTATATTTTAGATAAAATAACCTTTTATCCATACCGTAGAGTTTGTTAATGGTTGATTTAAAGGTTCATGTACTTAATATGCGATGTCTGGACAGTAAATACATAATTCATAAGTTGGATCTCTAAAGAGTAATAACACTTGCCACCAATTAAAATGAATTTGCTCTCATTGAAAGTTTTTAAACTAATCTTAAACAGGTAAACCAATGGCATATCTTTGGGGATTGATTTTCATGGAAACCTTTTTAAAACTGCCAATATTTGTCACACATTATTTATTGTTAAATAGTGGTGTTGTCTCTGGATATATTGTGCAATGGCAACACCTACTGGTTCAGCTTGGAATGTATGGCACATTAAGTGATTCCACACAAACAAGTGCCCTTCCAAACTATAAGTGCTCAATTTTTAAAATATTTTTTTAATATACTACAAATACTGCTTCTTAAGAGGATGTTAGGTCCATCCAAGTGTCCTCAAGTGTGCTATTTTTTTGACATCAACATAAGAGTCATATATGAAACTGGTGCCATTTCCACTTTACAATCAAAAAACTTTTTTAAAAAGGAAATGTAAGACAACATCAATACATATACAATATAACAATTACAATTAATATATATCTTATGCAAACAGGGACACATGATAATAAAAATTTATTTTAAAAGTTGATATTTAAGATGCAGGCATGACCTGTAAAATTGGCCAATTTAAAAATATTTAAAACATAAAAAATTTTTCTTTAAGAACAATTTTTTATCTTTTATAACTTTAACTTGAATAAACAATTTGAAACTTTGGACACTTGAGTGACTTCATGGACAATAGATAAATACAAAAAATATTAAATCATATTTTAGTTCATATTCATGGTGTCTAAAAAAAAAAGTATGGTTAAGTACACTTAGATGATCTTGAGATTATCCTCAATATTCCAAAAAATCCTCTTTAGTTCTTCTAAGTACAAAATCAGTGTAAAGAATATAGCACTTTAACGGATAGATCACACAAAAATTAAAATTAAGAGTAACTCTCTAATTGTTTCAAACCTTATGGATTTCTTTGTTTTAGTTAAACACAGAGAAAGACATATTTTTTTATACTTGTAACCAAACTGTCTCTGAACACCATTGAGTTTTTTTAAATCCACATTCTTCAAAATATCTTATTTTATGTTCAACAACAAAAACATCAATAAACATCACTATAGTCATTGGAGTCCAAGTACTTTTCCCAAATATCTTTCTCTGTGTGTATCAAAACAAAAACTTAAATACTTATTTTGACCAACCTTTTCAGTATACGTGGAACATCTGTTCATGTATTGTATATTTTCATGCGTGAACATGCTGTGTGTAATATGTAATGTGTTTGCGTTCTTAGCTGTGGCTGGGAATGCCAGCCTGGTACGTTGCAGCATGTCGTGCCAATGTCAAAAGCGGTGCTATTATGTCGGCCCTCTCGGACACAGAGATCCAGAGAGAAATCGGCATCAGCAACCCACTGCACCGCCTCAAACTACGCCTGGCCATTCAGGAGATGGTCTCGCTCACCAGCCCCTCTGCTCCCCCTACGTCTAGAACCGTGAGTATCCAAACACATTATCAGACAATGAGAAAGTGAATAGATACAAAAAATTACAAAGTCTTACTAAAGTCTGCTAAAGTCAAATCTGTTTTTCAAAACAATGGTAGACGGCAAGTATATCCTCTGTATTGTACTAACTACATCATTAAGCATAAGCTCATTGCATGCCGCAATGCATTTCTTCCCTGGCATTGGTTTCTGATATATGTGTTTGTCTTCAGTTTGCTTGTGTCGTTTCGGGCCTTTGACTCATTGGAAGGGTCTTGCTAATAATCTGACTGTGGTGCTGTAACACTATTGGCTTACAGTGCTGCCGCTCTTCTTCTTTAACACTGCTTGCCCTTCCTGTTGGATTTGCCATCGTCTCTGGGGATGCCCACTTAGCCGTCGGGTAATGTGTGGGTAACCCACGAGGAAATGCAGACCCTTGCCGCCCCCTCGAAAACGGTCAGTCACATCATCCTTAACCCACTCTGTGTATATTTCTCACATAAAACCTCCTTTATTCTCACATTTGCTCTTCTTTACTCACTTTAACATTACATTTAACATGTAGTTGACTGTCTTATATACATCACTGAACTTACTGTGCATGATGTGTACATTTGTCTTTCATTTTGGGTTGACACAGAAGCTCAGTAAATGTCCATAAAAAACCAAATAGAGTTTTAAAGGCTACTGTTTATACTTGGTGCAATATCTCATCATTTACTCAACAATCCTAGATGGTTCATTTAATTTCTTTAGCAAAACCAAAAGTTGGAAAAAATATAACTTTATAAAGTAGTATGGTGAGCAGACATGCAGGTTTCCCAGACACCATCGATACAGAATCTTGGAATTTATTAATTTCTTGTCCATTTCATGAACCATTTTCAGTTTTTCTGAACTATTTCAAGGTATATGTAGATAAATTTGTCATTTTGTTAGTCTGTGAACTTCTACAACTATTTCTTTCAAATTTCTCTCTTTGCCCTAATTTGCAGGAAATAAAAAAACACAGATAAAAAAGGCACCTTTATGCAGTGTGTTGTACAGTTTAGTTTTTTCCAAATTAGTTTTTATGCAAAAAACCTATATTTATCGTAATTTTCACGTGTCTTTAATTGCTAATTATAACCACAATATATCTAGAAATCCTTTTTAAATTAAACTTTGTAATGGTCTGTGCAGTACGTTTTGGTACACTTACATGTGCATTTATATTTTCCACATATTCTAATAATAATAAACTCATCAAATTGATCCAATAAAACAAAAGGAACTTTGGGAATTGTTACAAATAACAATTGTCATAAAGCTATTTTATACTTGATCATCTACAGTTTATTCTTGTCGATTTATCAACCAGCTCTTTAAGGTCTCACCCTGAGATGCTTTTTAAAGAATTTCCTTGTCGTCATCGTTTCTGAGCTCTTATTGGCTTTACTAAACATTTATTCATAGCCATTTTAAAGCATTTTTATAGTATAAAATGTAGATTTGACCTGAAAAACAAGTATGTTTGCTAATTTCCATTTTTTGCCTAATAAACTAATTAATTTAGGCATCCTCTTGGTTAAAATAGTAATCTAATAATAATCCTGTAATAAGTTTATTCTCTTTTTAAACCAGGTAAAAAACAACATTATAAACCTATTGCACATCCACATTGAGCTCAAATATCTTGCTTTCAGGTCAAATGATCTTCAGATGGGTGGAATGGAAATGATAAAGCCCTAACTTCCCATGTCCTGTAACAGCTCTGAAAAGAAATGAATCTGAATAATGTTCTCATGTTCAAATCCAATGTGATCAGTGTGAAGAAAAGCCCACTAAGGCTCATTGTGATGTCAGAAGGGTATCACAATCATTGCTCGCTCTCTGTTCACCTCAACACTTATCGCCATAACAATCGCTCATAACTACACCCAGACACAATCGGCTGACCAGTTGAATTTGCGAGGATTCTGAATGTAATTTGATTGAGACGACTGATTGTGTCCGGCTGGACAGTCTGGACTCCGGCTGTTGACAGCGGACGGATGAAGTTTTGTGTAGTGTCTTAAGTTGATTATTTTATTTGAAATATTTGTTTATACAACACGATTCTTTATCATATCCAGTATACCGTAGCACAGTTGGTAAACATGCATGCATTTGTGTATTAATGTGTTAAGTTGTGTGTGATGTTGAAGTGTGTTGTGTGCTGTATATTTGCATGTCTGTTGCATTGCATATGATAGAAACATGAAGCAAAATGAGTATATAATACTTAAAACGTGTAATAATTTACAGAACGCTTATGCATTGTCTTTCTTCATCCATCAGAAGTCGGAATCAGAAGAGGGAAGCTGGTCACAGGTGAGAAATGTAACAGATCATCAACAGATATAGAAGCGACAAAGATAATGTAAGAGTATGTGGCGTGCATGAACAAAAAAGCGACATTTCTTATTGTCTCAAGACACTTGCATACGGGGACATGAACCACGAGTGGATCGGGAACGAGTGGCTCCCCAGTCTAGGTCTACCTCAGTACCGGAGCTACTTCATGGAGTGTTTGGTGGATGCACGCATGCTGGACCACCTCACCAAGAAAGACCTCAGAGTGCATTTAAAGATGGTGGACAGCTTCCACCGGTAAATGAGCCGGATTTTACGTACACTTATTACCACATTTAATGTTGTCTTTGGCCAATTAGGTCATATTTTACAATAATGGGACATTTTGTAATATTTGTAAATGCCTTTAATGCGTTCAGATGGTAAGATTGCTCATTGACTGCTATATAACCTGAAACAGAACCAGTCTCCAGTACGGCATCATGTGTTTGAAGAAACTCAATTATGACAGAAAAGAGCTGGAGAGACGCAGAGAAAGCAGCCAGCATGAAATAAGAGGTGGATTTATTTATCTATGTACCTTTTTTTAGATTTTAGAGGATAAACAGCCACACATGAGTACTGATACTGCATGATGTCATCTTTCTATTCAAATGCTTGATACATGCTTGGTATTTGATTTTCTATATTTTTGTTACATTTAAACAGCAATAATGTAGAGAAATAACATCATATAGAAAACATTATAAAAAGTATAACTTTTTACAGTGAACATTATACTTCATATTGTTTATACTACATTCAACTACAAAGTCCTTATCTGTTGAAGTGTTTCTTTTTGTATGGACAGGTACATACGTAATCTTCATACAGATTATGTTGAATAAAGACATATTATTGGTATTTGCATCACCTTTGTTCCCCTGAAAAATCCATATCAATGTAATTAAAAGTCAAACATTCATGTAAAAAATAGGTAAAGCTAAGGCAAACCATCAGAAGTGATGTTCTGTTTATAAAAATTTCCATCGTTGTGTACAATATGCATACAAAAGGTGTATGAGTGTTTGTAATTAAAGATGTTGTGCGTATTTGCATTTGTACGTGATCTGCAGATGTGCTAGTGTGGAGTAATGAACGCGTGATTCGCTGGATTCAAAGCATCGGTCTCCGTGACTACGCCAACATCCTCTTTGAGAGCGGCGTGCACGGAGCGCTCATTGCACTCGATGACAACTTTGACTACAGCAGCCTGGCCCTCCTCCTGCAAATCCCCAACCAAAACACTCAGGTCACCACACATGCACAACACATATTTACTGAATGCACTTAAAAGAAAGCGATATTAAATGCACTCTTTATCCCAACAGGCAAGACAAATTCTTGAAAGAGAATACAACAACCTGCTGGCACTGGGAACGGAGAGGCGGTTGGATGAGGTCGAGCAACAGTTTCCTACAATACAACATTTAACAGCATAGGCTGCATGATTATGTAACTATCTCACATCTCTGTGGTTTGAATCCTGTATGCAGTTTGATGAAAAAGACCTCAGAGGGCCATCATGGAGAAGGCAGTTTCCTCCGCGGGACGTCCACGGGATCAGCATGATGCCCGGCTCAGCAGAGACCCTGCCCGCCGGCTTCCGTCTCACTGCCACCTCTGCACACTCGCGCAGACTGCCACCAGAGGGTGCGACACGCACATAAAACACACTAAACTTCACAACAGATACTCTGCACACATTCTAACATGCAAGTTAGCCAAAGAGGTGCGAGACTTGAGTGGAATCCAAGTGTCCTGCTTATTGCGCAGCATATGCTGTCTTCATTTAGTCACCATTTACTCACTCTCTTGTTGTTCCATGTCTATATACATTTCTTTGTTCTGATGAACGCAAAGACCGATATTAGGAAAAATGCTCTTAACCATACAGTTCTTGCATCCCATTGACTTCCAGATTTGGAAACATTCATACTTTTTTGTTCTTTTGAACACAAAAAGAGATATTTTGAAGAATGTAGGATTGCAAACACTTCTGAACACCATTGTAATTTTTCTACTATGAGGATCCAAGAACTGTTTGGATTCAAGCATTTTCAAATAGGGCTGGGCAGTATAACAGCATAAGTCGATACCGCAGAATGATATGTGAACATTAAAAAAAAAGTCTGTTTATATCGCAAAATGTTAAACGTTTTTTTAATGTAAATAAGTGGGTGTGGCAACCTCACATGCAGCATGCAAGTTTTCCTGTTACTTGGGACATATTTTATTCCTGTGAGATGTTATTTGAGAAAAGTTAATAATAATACGGTCTGTCCACATAAAAACTCTAACATGGGACACAAAGTCGAATTTTTGTTTATTTAAGTCATATTTTGTTATATATATTAATCAAATAAGGTCAAGGCCTTCTCTTTTCTTTAATATTCAAATATACTTATTTTATTAGCCCTTTTGTACATTTTGGTCACTGTCCAGCCCTACTTTCAAATATCTTCCTGTGTGTACAGGTTGGGAACAATTAGAGATTAAGTAATTCGTGAAAGAATTTTAATATTCGGTCTTAACTGTCTGTTTTAACCAACATTCAACAGCATTCAATGGAAATTGGATTTTAATTATTATTAAGAATAAAAATTGGCAAATAATAGGTATATCTTTTTGTAACGTATTTCAATTTGAAAGCCAATGCTTAAACACTAGATAGTTGTTACAGAACTTTGTTGTATGTTTAAAAATAGCATCCTAGAGTTTAAACTAGGAAAATATGGTGTTGGTCAAAGAATTTGGTCAAACATTTAAGGGGGTCGCACACCGGCAAGACCATCCATGGGCAAATAGGCTCTATATCGCATTTGTAAATCTGTTTTTGTTTTCCTGTATCTGTTACTAATATTAATCGAGTAACATATGAAGGCATTTTTCCTGTATTAATGGTGTTTTTTCCATTATTTTCAAACAGAGAAATATATATTGCAGTCTCCATGGTGAACTTTGCAGTCTCCATGGTGAGTTGTAGCCGTGCACCGCCACCAGCCACAGCCGGTGTGTGTACCATCATTAAAATACAATGTGTTTAAATTTGAGAGATGTGGCCTGGCATGTCGTGTGTGCAACCCCCTTAAGCATCACTTAACAGCTTTTGTACGCCATTAGATATAAAAGCAAATGTCTCAATTATTCTGGAAGAGAGAAACATACTTGCAGAATAAGTTAATTTCAGAAGAAAATTAGCCAATAGGAGCCCAGCTTTTAATCGTAGGTTTATTTTTATTTTTTGTTATTCTGTTTCATTTTTCTAGAAAAATATTTTAATTAAATTTACTATTGAATTATTTATGGATAAAACATGTATATCAGTATGAAAATGTAAAAAAAATTTGTAACACAATAGTTGTAATAAGTTATGAAAAGTGATCGCAAATAATTTATTTTGCATTAAATACTTTTTTACATTGCAATAATAGTATTAGCTCAAATATTAACTACTCCAAAAGCCACAAACACAAGACCTGACTATATTTTTGTTGTTTTTCATTGTCCGCTGCTGGTAGTTCTGTATGAGGTGATGGACGACAGTCCTGACGACATGTATTTGGACTGGTTTCAAGGTCAGATATAACGGAGCCTTGTATCGTGTGGCATTCCCGACTCCCTCCCCCCTACTGTACTCATGCCCCTTTTGCGTGGTATCAGTGTCTCCCGTCCCCTCTTTACTGTCAAATATTTCTGTCTGTGAAGTATAATGCATACAGTGGTGTTTGGAATATACGTTGACGCTGTCATAAAGAGATGTTATGCATCTGAATATCATTACAGTCTGTTAATACATGCCACCCCGGCAGTTGGTATCTCGTTGTCTAGAATGTTTCCACGTGTAGTTTTTAAGTACCACTTTATTATGTGAAGAGCATGTAAACGTGAGATTGATTAAGACAGCAACCAATCATAGAAGTTGCAGGATCAAAAACTTGCAGCTTAAAGGTAAGGCTTGTCAATTAAACTTAAAGGATCAGTTCACGTAAGTAAAAATGGTGTTCAACTACCCACCCTAATGTCTTTCTAAATATATACATGACTAAGCCGAATCTGTGGAACCCAAAAGAAGATATTTTGAGAAATGTCTCAGCGTTTTTGTGTTCTAACAGTGAAAGTCAATGGACCCCAGTGTTGTTTGGTTACCAGTGTTTTTAAAAAATATTTCTTTTGTGTTCTGCAGAAAGCTTGTGTTGGAAACTCAGAAGTGAAGACTAGGAAACTTAAGACCAGGACAATCCGGTATCTTCAGCGGTGTTCTTTATTAACATGTGCCACATGGTGATACAGTTACCAAAAGTCTCCTGGTCTTCGCTTCTCAGTTTCCAACAGTTGTCATGTAGGTTTGACATGACATGAACATGGCACAAACTGTGCCTTTACTTTGGGCATGATTTTGTTATGTAAAGTTTCTTTGTACGCCGCCTGAGAAGCACTAAGCACGAACAGTCACTTTTGCAGCTTGAGTTGGTAAATACCAAATAACACTTAACATATAAGAATTTTTTTTTTTGAAATGCATTAACTAGACGAAGTTTGTTTTACCTAAATGGGTGGAATTGAAGTAGACCAAAAACAGCACTTGCAGTCTGCGATGCATTAACGTATAGTACATATTTGAAAATGTGCATAAGGCCACGTTTAAGTTGATGTGTCTAGAAGAATGTAGAGAAAAGGAGAGAGCCAAACACAAGTGTCTTTTTTAACCCAAAATACACCCGATTTGGATCCTTTTATTCAAAGTGTCAAGGGATCAAGAATGAAAGAGAAACCGATAGGACATTGGTTTAGAAAAGGAGGAAAATATCTATGGATGGAAGCTATTATAAGACAGGCCAAAAGTATAAGATGTAAAGGTAGGCTGGAGGTCCGGGAACAAGGTGTAGTTGCTGTTGTTGGTTGATGGCTTTGGTGACTGGTCCTGCTGAAATGGTGGTGAACATGTCATTCCACTTGAGGACTTTAAAGTGGGCGCCAAGTGTGCGGAGCAATCCAGGGGTCCGTAGTGCTTAAGTTACTCGTAGATGCTCATTGCCTATGGTAGAGGTGGGCGAAAGCGTGTCAGGTTTATGAGGGCCTTAGGTAGTGAGCATAAGTTGTGTGGAGGCCACTTCTCCTAAGCCTATGTTAAATGATTGACTGTTATAGATGAGGCCATCCAGCTAAGCGTAGTTGAAGAGATGAGCAGGTTGGCATGTCATAAATGGATGTAGCAATCACATAGAGAAAAAAGCAGTTGAACAGCCTTGTGCAAAGTTGACAGAAGCCGTTGGTGCCTGTGGTCCATTTAGCTCTCGCATGAGTATGTTTCTAGTCATAGACTGTGTTATAAACATATCCTTGGCCATCATGAACCTGGTCCTGGATTGAATTGGGATCGTACACAGGATATCCCCATGCTTACATACATTCTTACATAACTCCTGACTATAACACCAGACATACTCTTTTATCCCTTTTAAAATTACTTACATGGATCTCATGCCAATCCCACCACATTTGGAAGAGAGTCAGATTCCACACCCTTGGATCACAACTGCGCTTACATACACATTACAAAGGTCACCTAGGGATAAACAACATCCACCCATAGCTCAACAAACACAAGACCTTGAAGTTCACTTTAACACCTTGAACCACTCCTGAATTATACGTTTTCGGTTAAGATAAGTAAAAAAATGTGCTACATACTATATACACCCTACTGTATATAAAACGTAAGTGTTTTTCATGTCAAATAAACAGCAATCTGTTCTGGTGGATACCATGCCGTGTCATTAAACAAACAGATCCCGGTACTCCCTTTGCCAATTGCATTCCAACAGTAATCATTGTAAATCCTTTTGTAACCAAAACTAGTAAATGGTTCCCAGTTTCACTGGTTCTTTTTTTACATGAGAAAGGAGCCTGTTCTGGATAACCCAACCCTACATATCCCCTACCTAAACCCAATCATATTTGGGTTAAGCCTTGACTGACGCGCATTAGTTTTCTTTGATACTTGTGCATGATTGTCGCGTCAACAGTCAATGGCCACGACGTGTCAGTAGCCAGGCGCGTGTTGCAAAGGTTACCAAAACAGTAGCTTTCGATTCTGTATGAGATTTAGCTATGCTATCAGCAAGTAACCAACACTTTTTCAGCTTGAGTTGTTAAAAACCAAATAACACTTAATGCATTTGTTTGGACCCCTACGTTCACTGTGGCTCATGTTGCCAGAAGTGGCCTGCTGTCCATTGAAATCAAAGATTAGGCTGGAGGTTGGTGTGATTAGGGCTTTAGGAAGTGATTTGTCTGTATCTGCACGCTTTAAATGCCTTTATCGTTAAAGTAACATTGATTTCACACAATCCAGACATGACCTCAGGTTGTATGATGGTATTCATCCCAAATTGGAGGTTTCTTAAAAAATACCTAGGTAATACTGAATCACCATAACTCACAACTCCGCACATGCTAACTGTTTCTGAATGCTTTCGTTTCCTTGTAGTCGGGCCATCGGCAGTACAGCGTCTGGACAGTTCCACTGTGAGGACCTACTCGTGCTGAGACGAGACAGAACACTATAAGCTGTGAGTCTAAATCAACACACAATCCAACTTGACAGCAAACACTTGGCACTTGGATTCCATCGCAACAGTCTTAAAGCCAAACCAGATGTCTGATCACATAACTACTGTATTTAAAAATGACCTTGAGCCTAAAACGTCTGTGTTTCAGATGTTGAAGACGTACCTTGAAGTTGCCAGACGGGTCACTGGGCCTGAACGAACAATTAGGATGAGTCACACTGCCAAGAGAACAAAAGAACCCCTGGAGGACGGGGCGGGGGGGGGGAGTGGTGCGCCAGCCCACGATCCCTCTTCTGCACTTAACAAGCCAAGGCCACAACCCAGGCACCCCCAAAGGTGCTACCGCATGCTCTCTCACCCTTTCTACCTTTTACGCCACGCCGAGCTCATTAGGCATACATACTGTGTACTTCTTCTAAAGGGGATGTCTAGGTACCATTGTAAATTACTATAAATAAAGCAGTTTTATACATAAATATATATAAATAATATATATATACGTCTGTATAAAAGATCAAGAAAACACGAGAACATATTTAAAGTTGTGAAGATTACGTCCTATAACGTCATGGTTTTAACCAATGCTGCTCTTGAAACTTCGTCTAGACCCGAGAGACGTCTCGTACGTGTTTGTTTCATTTCATTCGTGTTTACGGCCCGTTGATGGCTGGAGGTCGAAAGCCTCTACTCTTTACGTCGGATGTCGCCTTTGGTCGGTGGAAGCTGTACGTCCACTTCATAGTCCGAGTTACGCTGTCGCCTCGCTCACACCATCTACCCATTCGGTTGACTTTGCAAAGATGTTGCCATCAAAAGACTTCTACGATTGCAAATTCTATCCATACTGAAAATACATTTTAAGAATTTCATAAGCTCACGAACATGGTCAGATATTATTGTCAATACCAATTACTGTTAGACATCATAATTTACTTATCTTAAACCCTCGATGACATCAAAAGCAAGCCAACAGATTTGGGGATCCAGTAACAATGAATCAATCCATCACTCTATCTGACGCTACCTGCCGTCATTCGCTAGACACGTGACCACCTTTTTCCCTATCCGCTGGCCGCGCATCGATGGCACCCGACCCGATATTTCAAGACGGGCTTAGTTTTAGTAAACGTAGAGGTGTGTGTGTGAACTTGAAGTCACAATTAAAGTTTCTAAATTGACGAACCTGTTGCTTGCTGTGACTTACTTTGGTGTAAAACCGTTTGAGATTTTCTGTTGAGGTCACAGGGGAAACCTGTCGTACGGCACTTGACTTCCTGTCTTCGAGTTATTTCTGACGACTCTTCGACGGTTTCTACGTCCTTGTTTTGCACGCACAGAGAATCATTTTATTTTGTGTCCATTTTTTATTCTTAATTACTGATTGTATTTTGGTCAAAACTATGTGGTGATCAAAGAACTTTTCATTGTTAATAAAAAGTACAGTGAAATAGGTCTGGTTCGTAAAAGTTATTATCAAGAATATTCTTACAAAAGCGTTGCTTTACACATGACAGTACATTGTTAGTTTTGATTGTTAATTCACCCTAACATATACAGAAAGAATGTATCTTTTAACTGACTTGTCTTTATCCAACTCAATTTTCATTTTTTCATTGAAAAAATCATGATACATTAAACTGGTGTATTCACACATCTACTTATATCATGGTACCAGTAGTAGCACTTTGCACAATTTAATTTAATAACAAAAGTTTTAACTAATTGTAATAAAAACGCATTAAACCCAACAAAGCAGCATATTACCTTTAATGTTAGGGTGAATTTGCCATTCATTTCAGCAGAATTAATTCGCTAAAGATTTCCATGTATACTGTATGATTAGATTATAGTATTGTACACTACTCAGTATTTGGTCCTCAAAAGACAACAAGTGCATTCCAAATCATTATTTTTATATTGTGACATGGATAGATAGATGTTACTTTAAAAAAAGTGGTTCGTCATATCAAGTGTGTGTCGGTCTAAATCTCCTTGTGAAATAGTTACCAGTTCATTTCAAACTTCTCCGCACCAACTTCTCAATGTCCTTAAACACTTCTGGATCCTCTATGGTAGGAGTGATCTAAAGATTCAAGATGAATTGATAAATAAGTAATACATACACCAAGAGTATCATAAGATTCTGAATAAAGATCTTCCAAATACACAACATACCTTGTATGGTTTGCTGTTGACCAGGTTGGCAAGAGAAGATCTTGGAATTTTTCCAGATCGTGTTTTGGGAAGAACTTTGACGAAGAGAACCTTCTTGAAAGCCGCCACAGGGCCGATGGTGTTCCTGACCAAACCCACTACTTCTTTTACCAGTTCATCTTTACTCTTCTGGCAGTCTATGGCACAAATAAACAAAATCAGCATTCAAAGACTAGTGTCTCATTCAACCATGTCAATATCTCTAAGGTACAAAATGTCTTAAGTAAACCATCAAGACAAGAAAAAACAATGTGTCTTTTAAAATTTCCACATTTAAAGCTGCCAAGCCTTTCTTTCTCTCTGGTTTCTTTCCTCACCGTTTCTAAGCACACATAAAGCCAGAGGTATGTGACCCTTCAGAGAATCTTCGAGCCCTACTACGGCACAATCCACGACAGCAGGGTGAAGCAAAACTGCCTAAATACAGACACGTATATACACATGTGTACAGTGTTCTAGCAAAGCTACAGAAAACGAGAATCTGGTGTGTGCAGGACCGTCGGTGACATCACACCTCTTCAAGGGCACCGGTGGATAACCTGTGACCGGCGACGTTGATGACATCATCGGAACGTGACATGATGTACACAAAACCCTCCTCGTCCACAAATCCTGCATCCATGGTGTCATAGTAGCCCTAGGAGATTATGACAAAAACAGCTCTAATTATATAATGTTGAATTTTCAATAAAGAGATTAAAAGCTGTTTTAATAATGTCCAAAAAATACCACAGGGTGGAGCTCTGCACCCGAGCATACACACAGCAACATCATCTTACCAGACCTCATGTATTACAATTAGATTCATGATGTTTCAATTTCTTCTGGATGAAATAATTGTATAGAACTAATGTAAAGGTAAAAACTGTGCATTCTTATGAAATATTGTTATTTTAATTTTTTTTATTCTATTCACATACGTTGACCCACTAGAATAAAACAGCTTATTTATAATTCACCTTAAAACTTTAAAAGACCAACAATCAAATCGAGAGAAAATGTAGAATTCTTGAAACAGGAACAGTAATGTAATGGACCCGACAAATGCTTCTGCCACGTTCAATGTAAAGCAAATGTTACTTAATCGTCTGCTTTTATCACTGGATTCCTGAAATGCCCAATAATGCTTGCATAACAAAAACCCTTCCAACAAACACTGGATTCAACACCACTGATCATAAGCATTGATTATAAATCATTTGAGTCAATATTTACATCAATTGAAGTAGTGTGTCATTACAAATTGAGTTGTCATTTCTTACCATTTATTTTGTCATCATTAGTAATAATTCAGTGAGATTTTTAATACACAGAACTATGAAGACACTTCAGCTTAGGTGTGTTAATGTGTTTGGACATTAACATGGATCATCTGGACTAAGTTTTTCTCTCTTTTTGTCATGTAATAATAGATTAAATAGATGACGACACCAAAATGCTGGGTGGGGCACTGGCTATTGCCACACATCTTGTGCATACAAAACTCTCTAGATTTTTTAAATAACTGTGAATTAGTGTTTAGAAATGCCCTCTTATGTTCTCTAATGACATGCTACTCTCAATGATCTAAATAACTGTCTATAAAACGTTTATTGGGGTGACAAATACTTTTGCACAGTACCATATATACAGTACATATAGATCTAAACCTGCATGTTTCCCAGTATAATCACAGGATGACAAACAATAACTTTTACTCACACTGGTATAAAATAAAACTTTTTTTATAATAATTCGGTTGCAATTCCAATGTTTTTCTCAAGCACTTAGACTTAATATAATGAGCATATCCCCTTCTAGAGGTTGTGTTTCATACTGGTCGGATCAGCATGTCGGGTATTCTTTGATGGGATTAAGAGTGTTGTACCTCATTCCTATCTGACAAAACTCAAGCTGTTCTAGTTCCTTATTAAAGCATTATTTTTGCATTCTCTGTAAAATCCACAGATTTTTGTATGCACAATATGTGCGACCATAGCCAGTGCTCCACGGGATATATGTGGCATTATCTATATTATCTTCTGCGTAAAAAAAGGGAAGAGAGATAGACGAAATCCAGAAGACCTGTGTTATGTCTACATCCATCTGAAAACTACAGTACTGTGAAAAATCTCTTCACAATACTGTATAATAACATTCTCCCTGTGGATTAATACAAATAATGACAAAATGGTGATTTAGAAATATTAAATCATATTTTTATTTTGTATTTGTCCACTAAATGCATAAAATTCTAACTTAATATATATATATATATATATATATATATATATATATATATATATATATATATATATATATATATATATATATATATATATATATATATGACACCTTCTAAAAAAGGCTTCATTAATATTAATATTACTTTTTGTTTTTGGTATTAAATTATTTGTAATTCTAGCACCAACCAATTATTAAAGTATCTACAATGTTATCATATGTTTTTATATTACACAATAATCATGAATATGTTACTGTTGTATGACAGCTTTTGTCAAATCACAATTGGAAATGACACCCCGTATTAAACTTGAAGCTTTTTTGCAAGAAATGTCAGTAAGGTGTGTGTGAGGGAAACTTACAGGGAACTTGGTAAAATAAACGTCCTTAAACAGTTCTTCATTCTGCCAGAGACTGAGAGCCGCCCCGGGAGGGAGAGGAAGCCTGTTGTGATGAGAGGGAGAGATGCTCACACAAAGAAAAACTTCAGAATGGATCCTGCTCTTCTTTTAACCATCAAACGACGTGATGCTCTTTATCTTACAGGGTCAGACCGTTCTTAAGAGTACAAACATGACCTCTAATGGATTGCTGAAGATTGCTGTGAACTGCGGGCCAGTGAATCTCTGCCTGCCAAATGCTGAAATGCAGTAATACAAAAACTACAAACTACTGTTCATTTAATTGATTTAATCAGTTTTAGACACACAGCCTTTTATTTCAATTTCGGACAAAACTCGATAGGCAAATATTTAATCACGGCTTGCGTGTGCGACATGAAGCACTTTTTAATATCCAGCCCGGACATGTTGTTCTGACACACATCGTAATTTCATTTTAATCTAACCGTGTGTCTGCGAGGCTCTTGATTAAAATCTATTGGTGCCCAGAAATGACAGCAAAACAAACATATATGAGATTAGTTTTACCCGCGGCGGGCGAGGACTGATGCTCTCAGATGGGCATTGTGTGTTGAGTACAGCCTGAGAGACGACAAAAAGAATGTCTTTTCAAACCCGACGCTATGAGACGAGAACCTATTAGCCATTCAGCTCAACATCAGGCTTAATGCCTTTGTAACAAGACGGAGATTGGCTGTGATAAAAAGATTCTCATCTGCTTTGGCTTTGTGTCAGTAAATCCTTTATTGTATAGAGGAGGTGATTTGAGGTAGACTGAAATGCAAGGCAGAGGAATGGAGAATTATTTTGGGGGAGAAAAAGCAATGCAATCATCTTTAAGACACCGGACATACTAGGACTGCATTACAAAGGTTTCATGCTATACTGTATACCTTAGATCAGTTAAGTGAAAGTATTCAATATACGCCATTGGATTTATAGGGATATCTTTCCCAAATATGCCCTCTCTCCATTTAAATGAATGACATTGCCGCTGTGTGTCGCTTGCGTGGCGACCGTCTTAAGATGTCATCAAAATAACTTTTGCCTATCATATGATACTATGATATTTTATTTTTACTTTAAACAGAGATGATCAGAGGCATAATATTACCAACCTGATATTAAAGATAACATACAATTACTATATAACTATTGCATAATAGGGCTGGGTAAAAACTATTGCTCTAATTAAATTTCAAGATTTTGTAAGAATTTTTAGATTTGCCGACATATAGTTTATAATACTGTATTAAGTCAAATCGCAATCCAAACAAATCAAAACCATAAATAAAAATGGCAATATTGCCATTAGTGGCAGTGATAAAGAAGTCTATCTGGGCCAGGTTTTAATCTTCATCCCATCCCTCGCTGTGCAATTTTTTCATTAACTTTACTTCCCCTCAAAAAAAAGAAAAAATACTCACTTTACAACAATATTTCCCAGAGTCCTTGGATTCACCTGCTGCATTTCATCATCGATCACTGTCACTATGACATAAAGAATGAAAAGAATTACTGTTATATTCAATGTCTTTGATACATTTATTAATGTCTCTTGATCTTCCAAGCTTTCAAACAGCCAGAGGCAAGCACCAATGGCTTCAAATAACCATCAGGAATACATTAATTTCATAATAACAGAAACACGTGTTAGGAATCTCACCATTGTACCCTGGCACAGGTTTACCTGCTGTACCAGCAGGGGGAATGCGTGAGCAACCCAGCCCGACACAGGAGGCTGTGATGGCAGAGCCACTTTCTGTAAAACACACAAAATAAACATGATTACATTTTATCCACCTATTTTAACACATTTCGTTAGTATTTTTACAGAACACAAAAGAGGATATTTTGAAGAATGTTGGTAACCGACACTTCACAATAGAAGTAAATTGTTCAGCGACCGTCTTTCTTCAAAATATTATCTTTGTTACATATGCAAAAAAGTTATACTGGTTTGAAAAGACAAGAGGGTGAGTAAAATTGAGTCAGTTTTTATATGTAACAAAAATGTGCCACTTTAAAAGCTTTGAAATTAAGTAAATATATTTTTATCTTATTTTTTGAACAAGAAAAACTTTAATAAAGATATTTAATTTAAACCAATGTTTTTGTATAAATATTTATTTTTGAGATTTTCATTACATAAACTTAAAACATCTTTGTACATTTTAGAGAATGTGGGCTTTTTAATCAATTACTTTAATATTAAAAAATTGATTTTGGTGATATTTAGTAAGCCACATCAAATATTTTTTACAGTTTGGCAGTTTTCATTTTTGAGTGAACTAAACTCTAAAGTAATTCTTCAATTATCTGTGAATGTATCTGTGATCCGGTTTGCAATTTACCAGACAACTGAAGATACATTTATTCCTAGTATTTCTAGTTCTGAGGATATTTTCATCTGCGAACTTATAATAAACTACATTATCCACTACTGGCAAAATGTAGAAGACAGCATGACCCAAAACAAAGAGTTCACGGGTATAAAAAAAGACTTATTCCTAACTATCTCAGAGCCAGATGCTAGAGGAATACAGTGAACGGTGGGCGAGAGAGAAAAAGAGAGAGACAGACAGACCTGTTGGCATCACAGCGTGCAGCATCACAAGTCTGTCTGGCACAAGCTCATATGCGAGTAATGCAGAAACCTCAGACACTTTGTCCAGGTGACACACCGCACACACCGTGTCTGAATATGTTCTCATAATGATGTGATGCACGTATTCCAAGACGAAGTTAATCATGACTTTTATGCATAGAAGAAAACATGTAATCTGGTCTCAATTCCTTTCGGAAGAAAAGCAAGCGATTTGTTCCTCTATAGTTCATGCCCTGCTGTCACCGGTTTTTCAAAATGACTGCCAGCCACCTGCTATTATATAAAGTTGATTTACAGAGCTAATAAAGTTCAGCCGAGTCAGAAACTGTGACGGACTACGCCAGAGCCACAGGGGTCCACAAACACACGTACACAGAGACAGGTGCTGGCGCTCAGGGCCACGCGTTAAGGTCATTTCTACAGACGGTCGTCACTGCCACATACTTCCAACTGGAAACATACCAGTTGCCCGGCAACGGTGGTGACATCAGCGGCCCCACGAGTCCCCCACCTCTTCACGGCAGGAGCTGCATCTTAAAATAGCACACCGATTACTATCAAAAGCGCCAGCCTTCCTTTCCATTTCTGTGCTTTGGATGCGTGCCGTCTCTGCTTGTAAAGATGAAACGACACAATTACATTTATAGGTTGGATTGGTACTGTGACGTTAGTTCACCACTGTGGTGTGATTTGACTCACGATTGATGAATTCTTGGATCTGAATTTTTAAAAATGCACCTGTGTGTATTCCGAAGATGATGAAACTCTGACTTGAGAAAACAGATCATCATTTTGTGTGTGAATCCCATTGGTAATTTTTATGTGAGACCCATATTCTCACACATGGTGACATAAAAAGCATGGAGACCTATTACCATCTGATCAAATGGGCTTACACATGTGTGGTTTTTAGTGGTGGGCATAGATTCATTTTTTAAATCTAGATTAATCTCCCTGTAAACTTGGAATTAATCCAGATTAGTCTAGATTAAAATGGCTAATTGGAATTCTGTCGAAGGCATTTAGAATAGGTGTGCTACCCAAATAACGACGCGCTGCACGCGTGTAGTTTGAAGCGTGACCATTTATTTTCATTCTTGCCTCCAACGTGCCATTGGCGCAGGTGGGAGGGCTTCTGTCAGGGGAACTCATCAACTTGTCAGAGGAAAAGTCCTTTTATTGTAAAATAATGTGATTAAACTTAATGTGACGGCTTTATTTATAGTCTCAATATGTGTATAGAGCTCAGATTGAGTAAAGATATTTTTTTTAATCACTAAATTTCTTCCAGTAAATTTTATTCTTGTCTATGTTAAAGTATAATAAAAGTATAATGTGGATTTATAAAGCTCTGTTTCCACATAAAGCCCTGATGACTTTCTCCTCCATGTTTGTTTTAGATAAAGCAAGCTCCTGATTGGTTAACGCGCCACGAAATTTCGTCAAAGTTCAATTTTTTCCATTGGGAAGCTTCTTAAAAATTAATGTTCCCTGAAGCAAACCCGGCGGCTTCACAGGTGCATCCATGTTAGCACGTCATGTTCGATGAGGTCATTTCACACAGTAGGCATACACACAGCGTTAGAAGACTCGCCCCACCTTTGTAATTTGGCAACGTATATATCCGCTCAAATATCGAAGGTGAAAGGTCATCATAGCGTAGTATAGACACAGCTCCCAACCCAACTTTGAGAATAGATTAACGGCGATATTTTTTTTTATCTCCCAATAAGAGTCTCACGTTAACGCAGCACGTTAATGCCGATAACGGCCCACCACTAGATGTTTTACATGTCACTTTCAAGAATCGATTCTGTAAGGGTCTCATCATTATTCATAATATATAGTTTTTATTATTCTTTGCTATTTATGGATATTGTCTAAGTTAATGATTAGGTGTGAAAACCAAACTAAATTAGAAAATCTAATTCCGAGGTAATGAGCTTCAAAGTTTGATTTCAGCCAATTATTTTACTATAATTTCAATCTAGGGACATGGCCCTACCCAGACAATATTAAAGATACAAAGATTATGTTTTCAATAAATGTTCTTGACATGTTGTAGAAGGATTTTATGAAGAAAACATTAAATCACAAACAATTTGATTTATTCATTTATTTCTCCAAGTAATTTTTTTTATTCTATTCTATTTTTCATTTCTTTTATTTATGTGTTTATTTATGTGTTTATTATATAACAAACAATGTCATGACATAATTTTCTACTTTCTCTATTAGTATAATAATGATGAATCTGTTCTAGTCATATAAAGTTTGAATGAGCTAAAAAGAGCTTCTCAACGCTACTATGATAGTTAGATCTCTCATTTTTGACTTTGTGCTTGCAGGATTGTATAATTTTGGACTAATAACAAGATAGTATCTATATCACTATGAAATCGAACTTGACAAATCTTCCCTTTATGGCATATTCCACCTTTAATTATCATAAATATCTGAAAATGTACTTCCACTCTAGAGTGTTGATCTTTCTCTGATGTCAGTTTGACGGTTTAGGCATTAAACATTTTTTAACTCCTCCAACTGTCCACCAGCTGACAGTTCCCATTCTGAATGAATGCCTTCTTTTCCAGCCATGCCATATTACACACATATCTGTCTTAAGAGGTGTGTAAAGATCTAACATAAAGAATGTTTTATTACATTAAAATGAGATATTTTAAACTACAAGAATGAAATTCACGACCATGTTTCCAACCCAGATTGGACAAAAGCTTTACAGAGGACATTTTGTAAACGCATCATCTCCAAAGAAGTGATGCCATCTGTCCTTCCACGGCCTCCATAGGGCTCTGTAAGGGAGGGTTGAAGTGAGGTGTTGCACTTCAATGGATTTGGTCCCAAAGTCAAAGTCTAGAGACTTCCTTTTCCTTAAATATTGACCACCTATTATCTCTATTAGGATTAGGAGAGAAGACATGCAATTCCTACCACAGCTAATAGTCAAATACTGCCTGGCAAATACTCCCTGGCATGCAGTAATTGGTTGGTCTCCAGAGGTGTTTACACACTTGACTTGGAGTGTTTGTTCTTTATGCGGGCATGTTTGCTCCTTTTGTTAGGTTTGTTTAGGCATATATGAACATGCCAAAAAAGTCTTCACCCACATCTTGTGGTTCTTTAAATAATGTTTGTCATTAAAGCATTAATTGAGTAAATGACTACTTAAAAGTAACTCATTGTATACAAGCAGTATCACACACAACATTTTTTTATAGTAAATATCAGCAACGATGTGATTTGACGGATTAAAATGTTAATGCAATATCAACCATTTGGGAGTCAGGAGCGTACCTATCAATTTAAGAATAATCAGTATAATTATCCACGAGTCAGTGTATGTGAGTAAATGTGTATACACTCCCTCCGAGCCGCCTGGCTTCTGCGGCACCAGCAACGTATGAGCCATGGGAGGTTTTGAGCTGTAATGATAAAGATAATGAGGGTTCCAAGGACATCCACTTTATTTCAGAAAAGCTATTGCGGTATCGCAAGCAAACTGCAATTTCACTACACCTCATCAACTCTTTTAATCAAACCGAGCTCTGTGAGGCTGATAGATTTAAATATCGCGTACCGTTCGTACTCACGCACGCAGACTGGCACCATCGGAGATGCGGCTGTTATTACCAACCATGTAATATTATGAATCACCTCGATGCTAATACATAAACATGATTTAATAGTGAATTGCATGGGGTGCGGGTGAAATTATAAAACCGGATAGACACACACACACACACAGAGGTTGGACTTATTTATCAAATAAAGTACTTAAGCCTCTCTGACCCCGAGCACATACACAACCAGACGGGGTACCAGATGTGATTGGCTTTACCTTTGCGTTCTTGATGGACAGTTTTGGTTTACTTTGCACATACGTCCTTGGATCGAGCCTGCTTTCTGTTGACTATTTTGTATGAGATGTTTTGCATTGTTTAGAATGAAGGCCGAAAACCAATTCATTAGACATGTGATGGTTTTTGCATCACGCAGGCGGAAGAAGTTATGAATATAAAACGAGAATTCTGTCTGCCAGACAATACATTTCTGGATGGGTAGAGAGGAAGGATGACAATACGGTCTAAAGTTTAAAAAAACGACATTTCTGTCTATTAACACAGATCGTGAGAAAATATTGGGAAGAATTGGAAATGTGCACCAGAAAATGTAAAGTTTCCGAAAATGTGTGGAAAATCAAATCATAGTACACCCAAAACTAAACATGTTGCCATGAATTACTCTCCAGTTATTCCAAACCTAATTTTGTTGAACACTTGAGATATTTGAATGAATACATGTTACCAAATAGTTGTGGACCCCATTGACTTCCATAGTATAATAATAGACAGGGTGCATCAATTTATTCCTGGCCCACATTCTTTAAAATATCTCATTTTGTTTTTAACAGAACTAAAGGCTATAAAGTAATTTTCAAGCTATTTTAGTCAACTTTGTGGAAGAACTGTTTCAATGGCTCAGAAAGTGTATAAATTCTGAAAAGCATGATAGTAAAGAATAAACAATAGCAATATAAACTTTTATTCACATGGCTATAAATGTGCGTGAAGGATTTACATTATTTACAAAAAACTGAAAAAAGGCAAGTATTATAGTATATTTTTCTCTTGGCATCATTAACTGACTTTCTTTCACAGAAAACAATAGAAGATATTTTGAAGTATACAATATAAGTGATATGATGCCACTGCAGTTCAATAACCAGCATGTATCAACATATCTTATTTTATGTTCTGGGGAAGAAAGACAGAGGTTTGGAAAAGCCTTTAAGAACAACAGCCTGATAAAAAAATGTTTATGTGTCCGTAACTTGTTTGTTTTTAAATGAAAAATCATCTTTGATTCATTATTACTGAGACAGCATTTATTATACAAGAGACAAATGGTAATGACAGAGAGTAGAGCTGAATGTATAACTTATAACACTCACTAACCTGTTTGCCACCAGTGATCCAGCACCGGGACTCCGAAAACCTTCTTGGCCCATTCAAGAGTTTCTATATCACAGCGTTCTCCTGCAACGAACAGGTTCCTTAACCTGCACAAAGGAAACAAAACAGAGCTTAGAAAGTCTCTGATGTCTACCAAAGATGCATCAGGTGCATTAAATATTTACTGTACTCCCTTTTGACGTAAAACTAATAAAAAAGTGCTGGCTGGACGGAATACATGAGTATTTAGCGAAAACAGCATCCAGTGGCCATCGATCCACAATGTCAATGTTATAAAGAATGCACTAGGTGTTAACATCAAAATATATTTTCATCTGCTAGAGTCTACATTGTCAAAATACTGCTTGCTGGTTATAAAATACACCTGTAGTTTCAACAGAACACTCAGTAAAGCCGATCAAAACATCTTTTTTATCACTAAGGCATGTTTGAAATGCCAATATCAAAACTATTAATAGCTGGTGACTTGAATCGACCCTTTAAAGGCAAATGGCTTTTGGGGAGTATCTTTGTACTGTCAATAATGAAAGGCACATAGACCTAAAACTGTTGAAATGAGTTAAATATTTGTACCTGTATATAAAAAGATTACTTCATTTTTATAAATTATTTATTAGTCATATAAAGTTCCTTAACTTTAATCTTTTATTATTCATTTTATGCGTGTAATTTTATTTGTTACCGATGGTGTTTTCAATGGGCATTAACCGTCTCATGGGTCATATTTTCCTATAATTCATTTTGAATGTATTTATTATTTTTTAATACATGTCATTATATGCCATTTTAAACATACACATGTAACATATTTATATAACAAAAATAACAGGACATATATAATAAGATGTAATAAAATTCCTCAAACATTTAACATTAAAAGTCAAGCATTTTAAAAGATTGCGGATACAAAAAGTATCAGACCTCTGCAAAGGACCTGAATAGACATTCTTTCTTAGAAATAATAAAAACTTGTATTTTATAACACGAATTTAAAAAATACAAAAAATTTACTTTATAAATAGACAGATAAACTAAAAAAGAGGGAAAGTCAACTTTGGGCAAGACATATATATTTGATAAAATCGTCTATAAAGCTAGAAATAGTGCCAGAATAAAAAGTCATTTGAAAACATTTTAATGGGGAAAAACTTTAAGTCATATAACACTTATTTTACATGGTCTTTTGTATTATCTTACAATTTGATTTTATATACAGAGACTCCTGTTCAAGATTATGGTTGAACTCGGGCTTTGGAATTGAAACAGCACCCCAGGAGAAATGAGCTCTATATAAAAGGCCCTATACGTTACCTACCAAGCTCCAAGTCCTGAAAAATAACTGGGAAGGAGGTGACTTATATACTGCATATGAGAATACGATTCTCTCCAGACACAGTTTATCTTCTTTATTGAACAACTTCAAGATCAAACAACACAAAATAATTCATTTTATCTGAAGTCAAGGTCAGCTGTGTTCATGTGTGTGTGACCTGCATTAAAAAAGCTGTGATGTGATGTATGGTGCCCGAAAGTTACAAAACAAATCTAAACAACGAATTTAAACCAATATACAAACGAAAATTACAAATCTGCTAATGACCAATAGATTCCTAAAACAAAACCAAAAACCATAAAACGACAACAACAGTCTCAGAAAACAAACCAAACAAGTCTGAAAACACATTGACAAAGCAGACAGAAAAGCGGTAACGTATATAACATTAATTCCGTTTCTCATAGTACTAACGTTAAACACACGTCCAGTATTTTGATTAACAGGAGTTGTGTCCAATCAGCAGACAATATGCCATTCCAACAAAATAGCAACCTTCTCCGATTTGACTGATTTGTCGTTGTGTTTTCTGATTTGTTTTGTTTGCCAAAGTGTGGTTGAATTTAATAGTTTTTTTTTTTTTCAAAATGATTGTTGGGTTTCAGGGTTTGCCTTTTAAAACAGATTTAGAGTTTTTCCAGATTTGTAATTTTTATTTTACTTTTTTTGTTTTAATTTGTTTTGTTGTTTGGTTTTAAACCTTTCGCCCCAACTATTTTGACGGGCTGAAATACACAATAAGACACACATTTCCACCCACAATCATATGTCAACCAACTTCTATTCAATAAACCACATGTTATTGTTACAACATTTTTAAAGGCCTTAATGTTCCTCTTATTGTCTAAATCCCTCAAAAAAAACAAAACCAACTGTGATCGTATTTTAACAGCTTTAAACAAGTCCTCGATCCTCATGCCATGTTGACAACAGACAAAAGTGATTTGCGTGGTTTGATAATATACAAAGTCATGCAAAGATGCGAATAGATGCGAACGCGCAGCAGGCGATGCTATTGATGCGTATCGTAACATTTAAATTTGAGCGAGAAATTCAAGTAAATAGCTTATTGACACCCGCTGTTTGAAGGATGCAAAGACTATGACACATGAAGTTTTTCTTTCGCGAATATAACAGCCCTTCCAAGCGGGTAAAGAAGAGCATGTTAAATGCTTTTGTTTGTGTGTGGTCTAGACACGGCATAAACCATGCCAATCTACACTTTGGACCAGACCTTCAAAAGTCTGACTACTGCGAGCACAAAGACCCAATGCAGACTTATATTCAAAGAAACAAAAAATGAGAAAAATAACTTTTAAAAACAGCCATGATAACATTCTGTTACTCCCAACGAGGACCTTTTACTGTTTAATAAAGGTATTTATCAGTCTGGTCTTTATGTTAATGTCGCCAGGTGCAGGTAGTCCAGTCTAGTAACCTTCTGTAGTTGTGGGTTAATATCAGCCTTATGATGTTGGCAAGAGGGCCGATCATGATTGTACAGGGTGGCTCTGGACTCTCTGAGCTGGAAAATCCTATTGAATGGATTCTTGGCCTCTGGCATGCATTTAAACTCCTACTGAGAGCTGAGCTACACCACCGATCCATAAGACACGCTCTAGTGTCGGAGTGCCTGGGCTTTTGTGTGGCGGTCACGCATTTCATAGCCCTTTCGGGACGAGATGAGTCCTCATTTAAATTTTGCACCAGGCTTATGTCCTTGATTGTGTCATTAAATGGCTTTAGCTAACAGGACCGGCTTATTTATTCATTAAGGGTCATTATGAGTGTACACCGTGAATGATGTGCAGAGAAAGCTAGAGAATAATACAGCACATTTAAAGAGTAGAAGTTACGGCCGTGTGTCTATTTCTCAAGAGGGAAATACATCATTGTCTTTGCAAAGATAATGCTTAAAAAATAAGCCACTTTAATGCAGCATAAATATTTAAGAGGGGAGTAAATTTAAACATTATTTACATGAATGTTGTGCTTTAATAAGATAGTTGTGACATTATAGTATTTTTGTTCTCTAACTATAAGGGTCACATTTTGCTGATGTGCTTCTACCGTGTTTTCATTTCAAAAGGAGATTGTATATATGTATGGTACTTTTAGATACCAAAAATGTTCTTAATATGCGGGTCATCACGTTGGTTCATACACTAGACTGTTAAACATATTGATTTCTCATGTCAACTAATTTCAGATAATGTGTTATATTACTGTGCCTGCTTCTGCCATGTTTTGCAGCAAACTTCCGTGAATATTACACTGCATAGGGAGTGAAGTCCGTCATGTTATCTATGAAGAAATTTGCAGATTTACAAAAGTGGGGGTGTTCCTTTTATGCTTACTGAAATAAAATTATAATATTAACCTTTTTTTGGAGGACTACTTCAAGTACATTTCACAACAGTAAGCCTGTGTTTTGTTGTCAGATAAGGCTTGTTCTTTTAATATAACTAGTCTATTTATTTAAGATATACCTGGAATATACTTTCAATAGTACAAATATACTTCAGTATATCTTTCCTTAGACCTCAGACTGCTTTTGCACAATTAAAGGGCATTAAGTAGGCCAATTAAGTCTACCGAAAGTTCATGATTCACATGATAATTGAATCTTTTAAATAAAGGAATTTGCAGTCTGAGATGTAAATTGTGTTTCAAATGTTTCTCAATGTTTCAAAAGGATACCTTATGAAAGTTGTGCATAATCCTGGCATTTCTATTTAATTAAACTTGACAGAAAATCAATTTTTATATACAATAGCACATAGGACTGGGTAGTATAACAAACAATTTATTTCACTGTAACAATCTCTTTCATGCTATAGTTTTTGAAAGTATTAAATATAAATATATAAATATGTTGGCATCTTAAGAAAATACTTTTTTCATTCAGTGTTTTTTAAGCAAGCTGCATGGGGCCACACATACTTAAATGTTGCGGTAAACACGGAATACAAAATTATTTTACTGTACGCATTTCATTTTGTAGTAATGATATAAACCTCACCTTAAAGCCCTGATAACACATGATACAAGTTTATCGTGGCCATTGTTTACACCTATTTCTATTGAACATTAATGTAAAGTAAATTTTATAAAGCTGCATTTCTTCTGGTAGAGGTAAAAGTTCCTATTCCAACTGAGTAACTGGATGATTCTGCAAAAGATGAATGGTACTAGGGCTGTAATGAGTTGAAATGGACACAAAACAGTTTTGGTTGGCAGAATATCTTCAAGGCAAAAAGTACATTTCTACACTGTAATGCAATAGTGCGTATTTTAATGAAAGCTATAAGCAATGGGTAGAACCTTTATACTGCTATTTCATTATATTCATTACTGTCACCATGGTTACTGCACACTTCTTTCTTCCAATGCACTTATTAACCTATTAACTATTGCAGGTCAATGTGCATTTTGTAACCCTCAACCCATTCTAATGACAAAGATTCCTTTAGTGCTTTGTCATTGATTTTTTGTAATAAGCAATAAACAAAAATATGTGCGCATATATATATGTGCATGCTCAATTTGTATAGAGTAGCTCAAAGGTCATGGCTTCGATTGAATTTAGATGAAAGCACATGCCGAGTGCATAAATGTAAATATAAATGTTGGGATCACATGGTATATGCGGTTTGTATTTACCTGCTAAGCGGATACGGTTTCCTATGCTCAGCCTGAGGGTCTTGTTGGCGAATGGCTCTGATAGCAGTGGGTGCAGTAAACATTGAAGCCGTGCCATGCTCAGACATCACACGAAAAAACGCCCCGGGGTCAGGAGTACCAACCGGTTTGCCCTGCGGAAACGGGGACATACATCGAACAGAGAAAATGTGATTTATTTATTCTCCAACAATGATGGACGGTCCAAATTGCCAGCTGCATAAAGTAACTGAAGTTACCACCTTACGAAATCGGGTCTCCATAAGCAAGGGTGAAAGCATTCTGAATAATGGATGAACTTTTGAACAATTAATGATTTCAAAGAAATGTAAACACCTTTATATATAATCAAAACCACACAATTAACTATATCATTGTCAGCTAAATATAACATATTCTATATATTACCAAAATTTATTTTGAATGCAACATAGTATAGGCCGTATAACAAGTGCACAGGTATGCCTTGTTATCCAGCTGGATCAGTGTGGGCACTTGCAGTGGTTTGGGAGTGCATATTAAATCAAGGACGTGTTTGTAATGGAGAGCGGTTTGGAAAGGTGCCTGTGTGGCAGATGGGCCGATGTACAGCTAGGAAACTAAATAATGCTACGGACAGACGGCACACAAGTAGCACTACAGTAACTCTAAGCTGTTTAAGTATTAATGTTTGCACAAGCGGCTCTGAGAAAAACAAAAGGCTTCATATTAGTTTGGGTAAATCATGCATCTCATGCAGGAATCTCCAATCTTTCCCGTCAAAAAGTATATGTTTTTTTCTTAAGAAAATGTTGTTTGCAAAAAACGGCCATCAATAACAACATCAGGAAAAGTGGCAGGTATGGATAACCACATTTGGACAAACCTCAACAAGTAATCTGTAATTGTAAATAACGTTATTCCCAGACCCAAGTTCATAAGAAGTGAAGCTCGTATTGGAAATGTTTGACAAGGAATAATTCTATAAAAATAATCGCTGTCTGAGCACATGGGATTTTGATATAGAGTAAAAGGTAATAGATTGTGTTTTTAGGAGCTTTACAGCACGCCATGAGTGTATATTAAATGTATTTTGTGTGCCAATGCTGATAATGTGTAATGTCACACGTATAATACAATAATATTTGGAAAATTCATATGACTCAATAGTTTTACACCAAATTAAAGTAATACTTCAGCCAACAAAGAAAATGCAGTCATTGCTTACTCTCCTTCTTTACATTTTCATCTGTATGACCATTCCTGCTAAACAAAAGAGAAAATATTTTGAAGAATGTGGATTACTGGCACCCACTTCCATAAGTTAATTTTTACATAATAGGAGTAATTGGGTGCCACTGCTGTTCGGTTACCAACATTCTTTAAAATATCTTCTTTTGTGATCTACGGAAGAACGTCGTACAGGAGGGGTTGAGTCATTTTTGGGTGAACTATCGCTTGAAGTGATATGGAGTGTATATGCGATGCTTCCCTAAACAAGTAATAGACTGTAATAATAAAATGGTTTTAGATATTGAAATTGACACTGTACGGGAGCAATATCTTGAGGCTTATTAGGATCAACAACACAATCCATTCATCATGGCAGACTGCTAAATTCAACAATAGTCTCTCATGACAAGATACTGTAGACTTACCTTGACAGAAAACCCGAAAGTCAGATCACCACCCAGCATTTAGTTAGTATTCACTCTGTGCTTTCCAGATGGAGAACTGGTTTAAAAATACGAGCTTCTCTTTTTACCACAACAGAAGCATATGAAAAGCAACAGGAAATCGAACACATGACTCAGTGATTCATAATGTTCGCCCTAAAGGAGATTTAGAGTTTTTCTTCCTGGCTTGCAATCCCATAGAAAACGACTAATAGAGGTTGTAAAACTCTGCAATATGGACTTGGAAGACCTCGAGCCCGTCGGGGCATCAGGATCCAGTCACCCACAACAGCAGATAATTGAGTCTAAGCTCTACCGATCCAGAGGCCAACTCGTAGTACCTCATAGAGAATCGTGGTGTTGCCGTGCAGAAGCGGACCATAGCAGATATAGGAGTGTCCGACCACCCAGCCAAAGTCAGACGCGGCCCACCAAACCTGACAGAAAGGAAGGTGTAGGTCAAATGATGCGGGGCGATGTGGACAACACCATCTGTTTTTCCAAACCTGTTAACTCGAAGAATGACTTACCTCACCTGGAGCCAATCCATAAACGTTGGACATAGTCCAGTTTAGCATTACGGCATAACCTCCTGAATCTCGGACTACACCCTGAGAGATATAAAATAATCAATATTAAAAAATCTGAAAAGTATGATCAGGTTTCAAATTACAAAACATTTGAAATGAGTTGTAGTCATAAATAAAATACTCGGTCCTCATTTATTCTTCCTTGTGTGGTTCAAGATTTAAATTCTTCAGTCAAACAAAAAAGGATCATATTTTTCCCAATACTGAGATCACGATTATTAAAAAAGATTATAGAAAATAAGAGATGAATACATCGAAACAAACAAAAACAAATAGAAGAAAAGTGCAAATCTGAATGCATTGCATCAATTATTTTAACTCCCTTATTTTGTTTTCATAATTGTTAGAAGCTCAAATTGAAAGTAAAATCAATTGCGATTTAATGCACAGCCCTACACAAAATAATATATTTAAGAAATGTCTTAGGTAGCTTTGTGTCCTTAAAGTGGAAGTAAAAGGGTGCCAATGTTTTTTAATTACCAAAATTCTTCAAAATATCTTCTTTTGTAGGAAAGTAGGTCACATAAGAAGAATCGATTAAAGGCAGGTTCCACAATTTCTGGCGGTCAATGTTGACAATCACCAAAACAATCAGGCCCATGCACCAAAAGGGTCTCGCTTTTGATAGCTCTGCCCCTCACATACGTCATCTGTCGCTCTCGGCTAATGTTCCTCTCCACATCAGGAAAAGAAACGCTGCTTACTTACCGATTGTGTTTTTTTAGCTGGACTATCCCTTTTATCTTCTCAACCTTACATCACCCCTAGTCTGTATAAACTTAATCTTAAGTGAAGGGCTGCATAAGAGGTCTTGATAGATTTTTCCTTTTTCAGTACCACATAAAGCTACAACAACATTCGGAGTGTAGTGCAAATAAATAACCAACAAATTTCTTAAAATCCTGAGTGAGCTAGGTTACCTGCCATTAACTACTTAATTCATTTTGGACCCCGGGTTTCATTTATTTAAAGAACTAGCACAGCATGTGCAGATCCATTAAGACCGATGCTCAAGATTTCCCTATTCGAGTTGCAGGATGGTAATTAGATTGCGCCGAACTCCTTCACATCCATAAATCCGAGAGGCGAGTGCCTGAGTGAGCAAGTAAAGGAGAAGCATTAGCAAATGGTTTATGTACGGTTCAGCACTGCCTTGGGCCAGATATTTCACACCGACTGGAGTCTGGGTCAATGGAAAGCTGCGTTGTGTTCACTTTGCCTTCAGGCCCTGCAGCATCCTCCTGTTTGCTTTCAAATCATTTCTTGTACATCTAGTTTTAAGGGATTGAACAGAACTTGAGGCATGCTTATGTACAGTAGTAACTAAACCTAAATGCAGATCTCGACGCCTTGGGCTCGGCAGCGATGTCAGTATTGATGCGAGTCACCGGTAAATGTCAAACTTTCAAAAGTCAAAGAGCGATACATAGCACAGCTTGTTTCAGGTCAGGCAACACTTAACAAATGATCTGGTAAAACAACAAGTAGTTATACAATGAAACAAATAATAAAAATAAGTTTTGTGATCACCATTTATTTTCTAAGACCATGTTATTCATAAGGAAAGGGCCAAGATCAAATGTTATGTAAAAATACATCTTATATATTTAGGAACACTGACTTAGCCTCTAACACTAAGCCTAAGCTTGCATTTCAGCTAATTAAACAGATCCATGTTTTGTAACCATGTTGACAACATTTAGAACTTTATTTAAATGTTTTCGAAAAAGTTGGGACAAGGACATTTTTACCACTGTGTGGTATCCTCTCTTCTTTTTACAACAGGCTTCAAACGTCTGGGGTCTGAGTTGGCAAGTTGCTCAAGTTTAGAAATAGGAATGTTGTCCCATTCTTGTCTAATAAAAGACAAAATCTTATCTTCCTCTTTGTGATGCGGCAAATGTTTTCTATGGGTGAAAGATCTGGACTGCAGGCTGGCCTTTCAGTCCCCGGATCCTTCTTCTACGCAGCCATGATGTTGTAATTGATGCAGTATTTGGTCTGGCATTGTCATGTTGGAAAATGAAAGGTCATCCCTGAGACGATGTCGGATGGGAGCATATGTTGAGATATACCTTTCAGCATTGATGGTGCCTTTCCAGATGTGCAAGCTGCCATGCCACATGCACTCATGCAGCTCCATACCATCAGAGATGCAGGCTTCTGAACTGAGCACTGAAAACAAGTGGGGTTGTTCTTGTACTCTTTAGTATGGATGACTTTGCGACCCAGTTTTCCAAAAAGAACTTCAAACTTTGTGGCACGGTGGATTGTGTTTACAGACAATGTTTTCTTGAAGTAATCCTGAGCCCATATTGATTTCCATTACAGTAGCATTCCTGTATGTGATGCAATCTAAGGGCCCAATGATCAGGAGCATTCAGAATGGTTCTCCATCATTGACCCTTACACACACAGATTGTTTCAGATTCTCTTAATCCCTGGACTATGATAATGATAATTTCAACCTATTAGCAAATTTCCTCCTAGAAACTCCTTTCTGATATTCCTCCACTATTTTTGGGCAGATTGGGGATATTGGTGATCCCGTGCCCATCACTGTGACTCTGAGAGGCTCTTTTAATACCCATTAATGTTGCCGAATGGCCTTATAAGCGAATTATTGATCCTAAAGCTGTTCCTTATATCTACATTTTATTTTCGGGCCTCTTATTGCTATCACAACTTTTGCGAATGTGTGGCTCTCTTGAAATCCATAATAAGACAATATTTGGCCTGTAATTTCAAAATGTCTTACTTTTAGAATTTGATACGCTAGCTATATTCTATGGTAAGATAATGTAAGTTTATGATATTTGTAAAGTATTCCAGGGTACAAGCAAGTAGATTGTACATTTCTGGATGTAAATTTGTATTCAATATGAATACAAACATGAATATGAATTCACCTTTGGAGTGCCTGTAGTGCCGGAGGTATAGAGGACATACAGCGGATGATGAGCTGAGACGGGCACGCAGTCGTGAGGGCGAGCAGTGGCCATTTCCTCCTCCCAATCCAAGCTCAGGTCAGGATGCATTGACACTTTTTCCTAAAAGGAATGATAAAGGTTTACATTAGGACACTACAGAACAAAAGTCAGGCCTACGAATCATTTTTTGAAAGTGTTCAATGGATGTTTTGCCTCCAGGCTTAAAGCAAATGTAGCGTGGCAGTGGGACAAGGATAAAACATAATACATTTTAAGCAAAGGCTTTTAACTTTTGTCAAATAATTTACTTAGTATGGCAGACTCTCAAAATATATATACTATAAAATAATTCCACAGCCAGATGAATAAACATCTATTCAGAAACAATTCTTAAAGCAATAATATATATATATATATATATATATATATATATATATATATTAAACGGATTACTTTGAAAGTATGCATGTTTGTGAAATCAAATAATTTATTGGACCAAAATATGAAAATACTAATAATAATAATAATAATAACAATAATATAGTGTCAAACGCACTTACCAATGTTGCAAATATTTTACTTAAACTAACAATAACACTAAAAATCTCAAAGGAAAAGCTAATTTAAAGAAATATTAATAAAACTAAAATAATTCTAGTATTCATCACGCCTTCCCTACTTTTTTGGTTTTAGCCCTAGAATACAGCATCAATGTTCAACATAGATACATGGCAAAATGTGTAACATTGTACATCTTGAGCTCGCAAAATCCTCAATAAGTATGAAAACTGAAATTAAACTCAGATATTTTCAGATGTCTGATATGTTTTTATGTTTGTCTTGAATAACCATGCAAGATATTTGCTGACAGTTTCCATGGCAACACAGAATAAAGATATAATAAATTCCCTGTGATGCATTATCTCCATACTGATATTAGAATTAATAACATGAAAAAGTCATTTAAGAGACATCAAAAAGTAAAACAAGATTAAGTAATGCGTAATTAGTTTAGCTAGATTTTCTTAAGACGCTAGAAGACTGAAAGCGATGAACATTTGATATCCTAACACTCCATCTAATGCTGATTATCTTGCTTGAGTGGTACATTATAAAAGTAACAGGAAGCGAAAAAGGCTGACTTCCTTTTCTGAACATGACTCATAGGTATAGACCTATAAAAAGCTTTGTTTCTTTAATTTTTAAGTAGTGTTGTAGGGTGCCCATGGTGCTCACCATGCCAGGACGATTGTAGATAAGGACTTTGTGTGGTTTGTGACTGCTGAGCTCCAGAGCTTTGTCTACCAGGGGAATGTACTCCACTTTTCTGCCCGGCTCAATTCCAAATGAGGCCGTCACCAGCAACTTGGGCTGTAGGGAATATTCAGATTTAATGACTTTGCAAACCTCTGAAGGGCTCGCTTACACGAATACCCGAAACAATAAAAAATTCTAAATCTAGACAATCATTAACAAAATACACCTAAATGATAGATTTCAGCAAATAAGCTATTCTTGCTGCGAATAAATAAAAAAATCAGCCTGCCTTTGCATGGTCGATCCGGACGGAAAGCTCCTTTGAGGCGAAGCCCCCAAATATGAGGCTGTGGGTGGCACCGATACGGGCACAGGCCAGCATGGTGAACATGGCCTGAGGGACCATGGGCATGTAGATCACCACCAGATCCCCCATCTTCACACCGTGCCTTACCAAAACGCCTGCTAATTTGGATACCTACAGACGTGGTTATATAAACCAATGTCAACCCATGATCAGATGTACACAGAATTTCAACATTGGGATGACAAGTTCAGAGGTGAACCAGATTTTACCTGCTCCTGCATTTCTCTGTATGTAATGACACGTTTGGTGTCGGTGACCGGGCTGTCATAAATCACAGCGGCCTGATCACCTCTCCCGTTGTCCACATGTCGATCAACGGCGTTAAAACACACATTCAGCTTTCCCCCAACAAACCTAAAATGAAATTCCTTTAAAATAACATGTTCATTTTGGGGTGAACTTCGTCACTTTGCGTAAAAAAATATGTCATTGTCATTTTGTGGTAAACTTACAGTCACTTTTTTAGCAAAATAATAATAACAATTTTCTCTTTTGAATGAGCTAAGATACTCTGATAACAAAATAACAATAACATTTTCCAAGCATTGAGGACAGGAACACACAGTTAACACATTAAATACCACAATATTAAATACCAGAATATTAAATAACACGTTATTTAATACCAGTGTATTAAATACCACAATAGTAAATACTGCAGTATTAAATACTACAATATTAAATGCTACAATATTAATACCACAATATTAAATAATACAGTATTAAATACCAAATTAAATACCAAAATATTAAATACTACAGTATTAAATACCACAATATTAAATACTACAGTATTAAATACCACAATATTTAATCTTACAATATTAAATACTACAATATTAAATACCACAATATTAAATACCACAATATTTAATACTACAATATCAAATACCACGATATTAAATACCACGATATTAAATACCACAATATTAATACTATACTATTAAATACTACAGTATTAAATACCTCAATTAAATAACAAAATATTATATACTACAGTATTAAATACCACGATATTAAATACCACAATATTAATGCCATAATATTAAATACCACAATATTAAACACTACAGTATTAAATACCACACTATTAAATACCACAATATAACAATATTAAATACTACAATATTAAATATTACAATATTAAATACTAAAATATTACATACCACAATACTAAATACTACAATATTAAATACTACAATATTAAATACCACAATATTAAATACCACAATATTAAATACCATAATATTAAATACTATAGTATTAAATACCACAATATTAAATATTACAATATTAAATACCACAATACTAAATACTACAATATTAAATACTACAATATTAAATACCACAATATTAAATACCACAATATTAAATACCACAATATTAAATACCATAATATTAAATACTATAGTATTAAATACCACAATATTAAATACCACAATATTAAATACCACAATATTAAATACTACAATATTAAATATTACAATATTAAATACTAAAATATTACATACCACAATACTAAATACTACAATATTAAATACTACAATATTAAATACCACAATATTAAATACCACAATATTAAATACCATAATATTAAATACTATAGTATTAAATACCACAATATTAAATATTACAATATTAAATACCACAATACTAAATACTACAATATTAAATACTACAATATTAAATACCACAATATTAAATACCACAATATTAAATACCACAATATTAAATACCACAATATTAAATACTGCAATATTAAATATTTCAATGCCTGTCATGTATTAATTCAACCATTTTAATATTCATGCCTATTCATTCTCTAGTATATCCATAATTAACGAAGTTACTGTCTGTTGGGGCACTTTATATTAAACAAAAAATAAGAAATATCTGAGTTAAAGTTTAGAGTTCTGGACTACAGAATGACGTAACACGTGCTCTCGGAGGGGGCGTTCCCGGAGACGTCTTGCTGCAACTTTGCAGCTGCAAAGTCAACAAAACAAACTCGTTTAAAAACTTTCATGTGTCTGTTTTTAGTCGCACATCCTCACCACTTCGGAAACACTGAGTCTGTGTGATCCAGAGTTCGGGTCCAGCGCCGGAACCAGCTGAGTCCTTGTGCCGCTGTCCCCCAAAACCTGTCGGGATTGTCCCGTGCCGCTCCGAACGCGTCATCGTACCCTCGTGCCGACGAAACCCCCCGGGCGACGTTCCCACGTGTGTCCCAAAAGCCCTTCTGGGTAGAACCCAAAGACCTGCACCCATGCCATGTGTTTGTGGGCAGACGGAAGGGTCCAGAAACAACACCCACTCGTGTTTTGGGACATTCGTTCCCCGGTGTTTGTCTGATGTACGAGCGTTTAAAACGCACACTTTGATAAAGACGCATGTTGTGTACAGACACACACGGAACGAACACATGCAACACACTTTCAAGATAAACTTCAAAAATGGCTCCTGTGCTTCTGCACATTACGTCATAGCAAGGGGAGTCTCTAAGTGTCAGCCATGTGTGCAGTGTGACGTCATGTTTCCTGGAGGCCTGCAGCATGGATGAGTTTTAAAGTTTATAAGCAATCCAAAAGTGTGTGTGTGTATATATATATATATACTATACTGCCAAAACTTATCACTTACACATCCAAATAATCCAAATCCGGTGTTTCAATCCCCCTAAATGCTTCAGCATATCAAGACATCTTGGATGATTCCATGCTTCCAACTTTGAAGGACAATTTGGATCTGACACCTTTCTCTTCTGACATGACATCAGTGCACAAAGTAAGATCCATAAAGACATGATGACAGAGTCTGGTGTGGATGAACTTGACTTCATCATAGAAAATCTTTGGGATGAATAAGAGCGGAGACTGAGAGCCAGGCCTTCTCATCCGACATCATGTGTGACGTCACAAATGTTCTTCTGGAAGAATGGAGAACAATTCACTTAAACACACTTCTTAACCTTGTGGACAGCAGAAGAGTTGAAGCTGTTATAGGGTGAACCGACATCGTATTGAACTCTTTGATTAGCAATAGAATGTCATTTAAATCCATATGAGACTCAATGCATGGGAGCAAATACTTTTGGCAGTTAAGTGCACATGTATATCCATACATACATCCATACGTATGTATAAATGTAGTATTGTGTAAGTTGAATGCAAGTTACATGTTAAGTAAGCTTATGGATATGAAATATGTTTAAAACATACTGAATTATGTCAAATTTTATTATTTTTATCTATTTCTGTTCCTTTTTATGCAAAGGGTTAATTATGAAGAAGTTGCGAGTTGCGTATGCAAACTAAGGCATCATAAAAGTATTGTAATAGAACACTCTGTTTGTATTATAGATCACATATTTAAAGAGATTTATTTTAATCAGTGAAAAAAATATATAGTTATAACAATCAATTATCACATCCTTGTGATGTTTGAAACATAGGGCATCTTGGAAAAATGTGTTTCCGACATGATCCCACTTTGGCCACTTCTAGGAAGTTCACAAGTATTTTAAAGTATACTTAAGTAAAGGTCAAGTATCTGTAAGCGTTTATTTAGCAAGTATACCAATCTTAATTTACTGTACTTATTAGTGTATAAATAGCACTTGGGACTACATTTGCAAAGTTTCTGGTTTATAAAAGTATACTTTCCTATTTTGAATATAAAATAGATATACCAATAGAACACTTTAAATTCAATTTTATAAGGAAAAGTATTCCGTCTGATTTCGTGTTAATCTTGAGTACCTGTAGTGTAGAATCATGCCGTTTATTTCTCCGAAAAGTCTTTGGTTCACCCACATTTACAGAATACAGATGAGCCATTCTGTGAAAATGTCAACCTTACCATCAAAATATCCCGGTTTTACCAAAGGTTTTAGTATACCTTTAGCACAGATGCCTACATTTGGTGGTTCAAATACCCGTGTGAGGTCTCTTTTTAAATTTCTATAGAATTATTTTTATTTTAAGTCCTGATTTTTCACAGTCAAGTAAGGGTCATTTTAAGGATTGACACATTCATAATGCTCCAATTTGCTCATAAACAGACATATGAAAGTAAAAATTAAGTAGTTACCTACCCCTTTGCCATTTGAAGATTTTGGATTCTGGTTTGTACATTTTAATTAAGATAAATCTCAAGATGTTTGTTGTCTCCAAAAAAACAGTGTCCTTTTTGTCACGTCCATAATGCAGATGAATTACTTTTAATAATAAAAAACGTGTGCATGCTCTGTTATTTTACTTACGTTTAAACACTATCAACAGGGGTTTTGTATAATTTAAACAGTTGGTTCCGTTTCTAATATATAGGATTACATTCTAAGAGTGCTTTATGTTACGTCCATAACACAGAATGTCACGGACATAACGATTGTTTCTGGAAAAAGCAGAGCTGCCGGTGGCGGCATCTGCTCATGAGGGCTTCTCCTACAATGTAAACACTGATGCTCGTTCTCTTCCAAGCTCTCTTAATGATGCGTGGGCTGTATTTCATGGGAAAATGGCCAATAACCCTTTCCAAAAAACCTTGTTGAAAAAAGTGTCCGTGCATTGAGTGTATTGGCACAAAAATACTACGTCATTTGTTTATCTCGGTTTTTAACTAATTGACCCCATTGAACATTAGAACTCAACATGCTTAAAAGTCTAAAGCTCTTATAATGCATGAAACGGTGTGATACATCCCCTTTAAGGGCAATGAAGGCCAATTGGAATTGACAGATACATGTAGGGATTTTGCACATTGTTAGCTCTCAAAAGCCTACCAGTCATTTCAGTCAACAACTCCGGTCAATGCCTGCCATGTCTGCCCACGGCGATCAATCACTGTCAACTATTACTGTAGTCCATGGCAGTAACAACCACCGCTTGAGTGCTGACTGCAAACCCTCTGTAACATGAAGACTGTGATTGAGTCATTTATCAGTCATGTTGGCGGTTAAGAAATGAGGTGATTTACAAATCCCCGTGTAATTCCCTCGATGGAAGATGCGGGTAGTAAGTGGTCACATACCGTCTGTGCACGGATCAGGAATTAATCTTTCAGGTTTTAATAGAGCATTTTAATTTTATTGTGATGGGATGCTTAGGAAAATATTAAGATCCGTCCGAAACCTGTATTAGACTATTTCCTTTGTGCACTGCATAAGAAGATAGTTTGAGAAATGTTGTTGTGGTTTTGTTTATACAATATGAGTCAATATGGACAAAGGTTGTGCGAAAAAATAGGAAGAATGTTGTGGCTATTTTATCTGTAATGATTTATTTAGTTTTTCAGCAGCAACGCTGAACTTTTTACTTTTCCAAATTAAAGCACAAGTCAAATCGCAATTCGACAATTTTTTTCCCCAAATAGGTAACAATATTGTTTGGTAACCAACGTTCTTCAAACTATCTGCTGTGTTGTGCAGAACAAAAGAACCTCAGACATAAAAACATAAGGGTAAAATAATAATAAAACATAGCTATGAAGCTATTTTAGCAGTTGTGAATCAAAATTCTTCTATGTTATGATACAGTACATCATGTACGGAATAATCGAAACAACTTTGTGCATTACACCATTTGACCTTGCTTCGAGCATCTTCCTCAATACACTGATCTCCATTGGCATGTTTTCTTTTTGTTTTCATCTTTTCAGTACTCTCACAGCACATCTTATACACTCTTATACTCATTCATCACGCAAGAATCCCAGCAAGTCTTTGATTAGTTTCCTCCCCGTGTTGCCGACTCCTAAACAAGAATGAAGCCTTGGAACCAAATGCCCGTCAACTTGCTGCCAGCTCCAATTTGTCAGACACAAGGACTTTGAAATCAGCATCAAGCTCTTTGTATTGCCATAACTTACGATACCGCCGGTAATTGTACAGCCATTGTACGACTAGGGATATATCATTTTGATTTTGTCTGGCCTGTTAGGTAGTCTGCTGCCCGAAGCGGACATGTGGGTGGATGTCGATGATCTTTCCATAAAGTAAATGCACTCTGCTCAGAGTACATTACATCAGAAGCTTTCTCACTCCCTTTCCTCCATTTAATGTCGGATTTGATGAGTGGCAATTTAATTAGCCGAGTTGAAGCTGATGGAATACCACTTGAACGGGATTCTTGGGTCTCTGGGTCGGAGATGACGTAGGTGCAAGACAGATCTAAAATGATTATGAGATGACTGGATGAAGGAATGTTAAAAGAGTTTGAGGAAAGGGACCAATTCAAACCAGCTCTGACATTACATGATGCACAAAATATGACATCAGAAATAATAGTACAACTAAATAAAGCCTTATGATAATACTAGAAAGCTCAAGGGCAATTTTGTGAAAATGTCAACCTTAAAATGAAAAAAAAAAACATTATGAGGTCGCTACTTAACATTTTAAGGCATTTGTTTTATTTTTGTGCATGCAAAAACTTTTTCATAGTCAGGTAAGGGCAATTTTAATGACTGTCACATGCATAACACTAAATATCATTTGTTAATGGACATAAAAATGAAAACATAGTAACAATTTAGTAATTATAGTCTACTCTTTCCTTACCCCTCTTATTATTATTTGAAAAAATATTTTTTCTCTCCAAACAGGTTTTTTCTTGCCTTGAGTTACTTGTTTTTCGGAAATTACATTTCTGCTATGAGTGTGACAGCACATTTACCTGACTATGGACACAATTCTTTAAGACTTGAACTTTGCATGGAATTGCAATTCCTTTACAACTTTATGGAGAATCTTCATATCTCTAAATCTTACCTTTCAGAAATTATGAATTTTTAACTTAATGGGGGCAACTCTTGCACTCTTTATGCAGATACATAATGTGTTATATTGCCACCTTCAGGTTACTGTCAGACAATATTCCATCTGCTGATGACAAACATGACTGCTGTAGGCATTATGTATCTACACTAAAAAAAGAGTTGTTGAATTTACTCAATTAAATCATGAACATCAGATCTACACGATTAAGTATATTTAAACATAATATCTCTTTTAATCGATTAAATCTAAAAAATCTATGTTTATAGAAAACTTAAAGCATGTGGTCATGATGTGTTAGATTCATTCGAGCAATTCCAACAACTTTTTTTCAACTTGTTTTGTGTTGTACCTATGCTTAATAAAGCTTTGTTGTAAAGTTGCACAAGCTACTTTAAAGGCAGGAAAAATATTTTCCGAAGAAACGTTTTTGTAATTTGGATTACTCGACAACAAAAAAAGTACATTTCACCTAACATTCATTATAGATCATTATAAAATAATTGCCATTTTATTGTTTGTGTAGTTTCGGTTGAATAAGATTTTACTGTCCATGAAAACTGCAGATATCTTAATTTAAAGATCATTAAGATAAATCCTTTCTTTTCCACCACTCCAAACGTCTTGTGCTGTGTAAATAGTTCAATTCAAAAACGGACATCCCAGACCGTCAAACTGTAAAATTAACAATAATAAACTCACTTCAGCGAAATGTCAATCTGTCTGAAAACTCCTCTTAATCAGAGACACAGCACTAATATAGTGTTCCCCTCACCCTCTTATTTGCTCTCAAACGCTCCTTTTTATTTGCTCTCAAAGCTGAGCAGACATTCAAAAATCAATTTATTCTCATCGGGAAGGCTTCTCACTGCACTATGTTAATCCCGCTATTTTCAGCAGAACTGTTTTCCAGAGTCCGCGTCCCATATGGCCATGACAGGGTAATCTCCATGTGCCCTCTTTCTCTCTGGCTTTAAGCCCTCCATCCATCCCATTAGTTACTACCACTGCACATCTGTCCACAGCTGGACGGAGGACAGAGCAATCCATCAGTTTACGACTTTGTTCTGAAGGAGCCTAAGAATTTTCTTAAAAGCAGGATGAATGGGTGAGATTTGGAATTGAATCCTAACGGCACGGAAGAGAAATGGCTAGGCCCAATACTCTATGCCAGTGTTTTAACTGTACACTAACATTACCCTTCTTATTTGTCACACTTTAACAGGTGTTTAATTAAAAAACACGCAGCATACACCAAACAACCGAGTGTAAATCACACTGCATGCATTTACACTAGGGGAGTAAATTAAGGTAGATAGATGTTACAATGCCAACACTGTGCTGCTGTCAGTTAAGGTCAGAGACCATTCATGGGATTTGCCTTTGCTGGAATCTGAATTTAGGCTGTGCATCTGAAATCCAAGACTTGAGCTCTTGCACAGATGTTAATGGAGATTATTACACAGTTAACTGTGCTTGAACCCTTGACCTGTGCCATTTCCCCCTTGAAAGGGGAAGTATCACGCTGTTTATTGTTTTGTAAGTTATTAAGACTTACATATTGAGTTCTCATGTTCAACGGGGTCCAATAGTAAACAACCGAGTTAGACACAAGACGTAATATTTTTGTGCTCAATACACTCCCCCGTGTGTTTACTATTGTGTGTGTTCACGGTTGGTTTGTGTATTCACTACTGTGTGTGTATGTGTGCGTGTTCATGGTTCAACTGTGTGTGTGTTCATTACTGTGTGCGTGTTCATGGTTCAACTGTGTGTGTGTTAACAGCTGTGTGTGTTTACGGTTGGTGTGTTGGTGTGTGTTCGCTACTGTGTGTGTGTGTGGTGTGTTTATGTTAGCTACTTTGTGTGCGTTCATTACTGTGTGTGTGTGTGTGTGTGTGTGTATGTGTGTGTGTGTTCAAGGATGTTGTGTGTGTTAACTTTTCTGTGTTCACGGTTGAACTATTCTGTGTGTTGGTGTTCGCTACTTTGTGTGTGTGTGTGTGTGTGTGTTCACTGCTGTGTGTGTGTGTGTGTGTGTGTGTGTGTGTGTGTTCATGGTTGATGTGTTTCTTCACTACTGTGTGCATGTTCACTACTGTGTGTGTGTGCGTGTGTGTGTGTGTTCATGGTTGATGTGTTTCTTCACTACTGTGTGCATGTTCACTACTGCATGTTTGTTCACTATTGTGTGTGTGTGTGTGTGTGTGTGTGTGTGTGTGTGTGTGTGTGTGTTCATGGTTGATGTGTTTCTTCACTACTGTGTGCATGTTCACTACTGCATGTTTGTTCACTATTGTGTGTGTGTGTGTGTGTGTGTTCACTACTGTGTGCATGTTCACTACTGTATGTTTGTTCACTATTGTGTGTGTGTGTGTGTGTGTGTGTGTGTGTGTGTGTGTGTGTGTGTGTGTGTGTTTACTTCTGTGTGTTTGTGTGTATTTACTTCTGTGTGTGTGGTGTTCATGGTTGATGTGTCACTTCACTACTGTGTGCATGTTCACTACTGTATGTTTGTTCACAATTGTGTGTGTGTGCAAGGTTGGTGTGTGTGTTCACGACTGTGTGTTTGTGTGTGTTTCTGTGCGTGCGTGCTTACCACTGTGTGTGTGTTCATGGTTGATGTGTTTTTTCACTACAGTGTGCATGTTCACTACTGTATGTTTGTTCACTATTGTGTGTGTGTGTGTGTGTGTGTGTGCGTTTACTGTGTGTGTGTGTGCGTGCGTGTTCACTGTTGTGTGTGTGTTCACTATTGTGTGTGTGTGTGTTTTCTTGGATGGGTTAAACGCAGAGCACGAATTCTGAGTATGGGTCATCATACCTGGCTGTGTGTCACGTCACAAAAAAGAACCAGAAACCTTTTTTAACAAATAGTGACCATGACAACCCAACACGTCGTACAGTCTCATCACTTTTAATGCACAAACAGCACGACAGCATCATAACCAAACATCAGAGAATTCAAATGTATCCGCTGAAGAAGAGGATGCTACGTCATCCCCCCTCCCAACCCCTCCCAACATCCACACGGGATCCAATCAGATCCGCTCAGCGCGCTCTCGCTCTCTCTCTCACTCTCACTCTCTCTCTCACTCTCACTCTCACTCTCTGGTCTCTCTCTCTCTCTCTCTCTCTCTCTCTCTCTCTCTCTCTCTCTCTCTCTCTCTCT